>CM061533.1:241216106-241235220 GCA_030545055.2 Neoaliturus tenellus
GAAGTCACGTTCGTTTTGCGGCGCGCCGCTAACCCCTTCCTTGTCGCATCGCTGTACAACGTAATTGTGTTTCCTTTACACCAGCTTAGCTTTTTATCCTCCTGATGAAATTGTTTTCTGGCAAAGTTCATTATCATTCTCTCAATTTTATACCACAAGAAATAATACTAGATTTCTTGTTTGGATGGAATTAATTAGTGCTTTTTATTGCAGCACTAGTAGCGTTGTTAAAGGTAGAATAACACCTACTTTGCTTTTACATTTGTATTTATATTTAAATATTACAGGTTATGTTTTACTTTGACACGTAATGTTTGCCTTTCATTACCTTCCATAATGTAGTTAGCAGACAGTGTACATAGGGAACATCTCATTGTTTGCATTACATTTTCTAAAATTAACTACGAAATTAAACACTTTGCAACCGATTGATGGATGGTAAAATGTGCTGTTTTAAAGCTATAAATATCAAAATAATTTGTGACGGTCCAAAAAAAGAATTAATTAGGCCTATATTATCGTCAATATAAAGCCATCTAATTGTTTCACTTTTTTTAAGCATTGTTATGTAAGAGTTTTAACATTAAATGAAGATGTATTAGTGTAAAAATATGTATATATGCATTATTATGCCAAATGTATTTTGAACAAGTAGAACAATTTCGACCGATGTTACCCAACATTTTTCTGAATTTTTCTGTTTCTTATCAGTTTAATAATTTACTGACTTGTTTTGAACTTTCCATGATCATCTGGAAAACAAATCCGCGTCACTACTTTTCTCACACGCCACATATTTTTCCTTCGCATACACGTCAGCTCTATGTAATAATACACATACATTTCCTTTTTTACACTCTTTGAACGATTATAACCAAACACTAGTATTTACCCTTTTGCCAAGTTGCTAAAACACAAATTAATTGCGGTCTGAAGATCGTTTTCTGTCTGGCTTATGTCACGATGGAGAAGGATGCCAGTTACATGGTACAGTAGGCCTACTACAGATTTAGGTTTGCAGTTTCCTCATAAAGTAGGGTTACTCTGTGTGTAATTTCAGCTGCGTAATTTGACCGATTTTTTTTCTTGTTGTACCCTTTTGGGTCTGTATATTCCACGCATGTGTTTAGAAATTTGAAGACCAATAATGACTATGTAAAAAACATTACAGGACTCGACATCTTAGGTGAAAGTTCTATACAAGGTGAAGAGTTTTGTCCCTAGTGAAATGGAATCTAAGCCTTTTCCTGTGCAAACATTTTAAATCAAATGAATATTATTTCTAATATTACTTTACCAATACTTAAAAAGAGAAGAAAAAAATATTTTCTTCAGTTCCAAATGTGTAAAAAATACATATTTTCGAAATTTTTAATGGAACAAATACTTCTAACATAGGTCTATTTTAATTCTTCTCATCGTTAAACACAGGAGGAGGTTTGCAGTAGTCGCCATGAAAACGAAGATTAGATCAATTTTGTTCAAGAGTGGGGGTTTAGTACACAGTGGGTGGTTTGCAAAGGAGTTGTCACTGGTTTTGAAAGATTGAAGGGGGTGCTTTTCGAGACAGAATAGGGGTTCCAGATGGTAATCTTTACAATCTATAAAACAACCCGTAACTCATCACTTACGGTTTGTCATGACTCCTAATATTGAGCCGGTGCGCAAGGGGTAGAATCTTTATTCTTTTTTATGAATATAGAAAATGTTATACCTGACGTTCAGATTTTTTTTTTTAGGATTTAATTTCTAAAATGTACATCTAATTGTACTAGCGAAAGTAATGGACAAGCATTATAACATTGTAAAAAAATATCAAATTGCTTAAAAGTGAATTTTTATTTGATATAATTGGACTTTTCGTAATTAAAAAAGTAGTCAAATGGTCCTTCTAGCCCCTTGCTGAGAACATATTGAATATCAATGAGACTTGGTGACGAAAATGTTCAGGAAAAGTTGTGATGAATAAAATCGTTTGGTGATGATTTTATTACTGTAGTTCAAAAATAAGATAGGCTACAAATCGATTTTTTTATTTTAGTAAACAGATTTTTGTGTTATTTTTCTACCTTGTCATGCTTGTTTCGCGAAGAAAAATCATTCAACAATTTAAATACATACGAGGTTTCCTCCCTACGACTCCTAGGGGACTTGTACTTTATTGGCCGTGGCGTTGAAAATGGATGAATCAGGATTTGAGGGGGGGACGTGACATTCAATCACCTCGCAAAATACATAGTTGATTATACAGTTTTGTAACCTTTGTAGTTTAGAAAACTGATTCGTGCTGGCATAGACATTTACTCGTCTTATTTGATTCAAGGGTCACTGCAGCACTTGCAAGTTGCCATCAACTTCTGCCTTACACCGCAGTCGCAGTATTACCGCAGTGGTTAACATAATTTTCCAAAGAGGTTTTCATCAGTTTGTCACCAGACTAGCGTATGTCATATAACCACAACAACACACCATGACCGGCGGTGGTGTAGCGACTGCCTACTGTAGGCTACTGTGGCTATGTTTAGTCCCTAGAGACTAATTTGCTGCGCCACTGTTGTTTGGATAACGATAAGCTTGGGTTTAACTTGCCGATGTCGCTTCAATGTTTGAGTACCAGGTTAACCGAGCCTTGATCGTTGGTTTTAATTCAGTTTCGATATAGTGTCATGGTAATAAAGCTATTAAATTTCCACCAACAACCAACTATACCTCTTTACAGTTAACAGCTGCTTCGAAAGGTCTGCTTAAAATTACTGTTCCTTTATTTTGGTGTACCTTTTGTTGTTATTTCGTTACCAAAATAGCCACCTGTAAGATCAATGTTAAAAATTACGATTTTTAAACTTAAATTTAGACCAAATTAGATTTTTCCTGGTATTGAGGCTGTTTATAAACTTATTTTTGGGCCAAAACACTCTTAAATTCAAAGTTTAAGCAAAATCTACCCGCTAGATTTCGAGATCGTGGAACACACATACCTTCAGACATTGCTCGTATTACATAGAATTTTACTTTTTTATTTGTGTTATTAATTTTTAACTCACCGTCTTTCGTTCAACTATGAATTGTAGAAATAAATGATTGCGGATGATTGCTAAAGAAATTTTCATTTTGTCTTCAAGACTATATAATATTTCTTGGGTAAAAACTCATTCCCTGCAATAAGTACCCCTTTTCACATTTGAATAACAATAGCACGAATATTGTATCAGTATACAGTCAGTTTTACAATGTGAGATATTTTGCGATTATTATCATAGTTAGATGTGTTTTTCACCAGGCAATGGACAAAAACATTTACAATGTTAAACACACTATAAGAGCTCGTTGCTGCTGCTGGCCCAAATGGAAATTAAGTACTGGTGCGATATAAGTTAACTGTATTGAATTAATGTACAGTGTAGAGTGTAGTTTACTGTCAGAAACTAAAAGCAGGTTTTTATACAAATCTTAATCTCCTTATGACGAAAAAATAATCAAGTCGTGGAAATTCTCTAATTAAAACTCATTCGGAAAAACACACTTTAGAAGGCCCATCGAAGGTAGAGTAATATTTTGATGATTAAAAGAGCAATCTTAATAACCTTTTAACTAAACTGAAATGAAAGATTTCGTAAAAAGACTTATTGAAAATCAAATTACAAACACGTTTGATCCGAATTCCAATTAACATGTTTAAATGACTGGAACGTTTTTCATTAACGAAAAATAAATCGAAGTCCTCGAAAATGTTCAATTCATTTTAGTAAATTCAATTAAATGTTTTAATTAATTACCGGCGACAATGCTTTTAAATTCATCGATGCAGTTTTTTATTCGACGTTCAAATTGTTTGTCCACAGCGAAATTGTGTCGTTTTAAGCGCGTTGCCGGCGGCGTTTAATGAAGGAAGAAACCTTTAAAACGTGTCTTGTGATCAGTTACTCTTGAAGCCTTATATCGGCTAGTCTCTGGCTTGACACCGTGGCCTTTGAGGAACAAGTAAATCAAATTAATTCAATTTTTCATCGTCACGTGGTACTGTACATTTAAATTTAAGATGATATTTTTTTATCTTTAAAGGCTACGACCAGGTATTTTCTATCCTAGGTTATATTCGACAGATTTTATAACATAGCCCATGGTTTATTTTTATGTTTCACATTTTTCCTACGACGATGGGGATAATTCTGCGGCCCCGGGATACGAGTTTGTCCCAATCTGTCGGTACCGCGCGCGTAGCGCAGTACCAACAATCGTCGAGGGGGAGTGCACCCCATGTGCAACTGGACCGGGACTACCCCTAGTCCCTTTATTGTTTCCTCCACTTCGAGCCATTAATCTAGTTGAAGGGAACCTGGGTTAGCATTTTAATAGGTTTCCTGTTAAATTGTTCGTGCCATATGTGTAGTTTTGTGTACTACGCTTCATCTTTTTACAACAAGTTAATCTTAACGTGTCTAATTTGGTTTGTATAGTCACGAATCTAAGATTCCGACACCACAAGTACGAAAAATGTGATAATAAAACATGAATTGTAATGCTTTTTCTCCCGGTCAAGCACTGTCAGGCAATTCCTTATCCTGAATTGAGAATTAATAGCTTAATGAATAAGATTATCAAAGTACTTATACTTCGCCCACACCTTCATGGAGGTAGTTATAGGTTGATAGAAACTTTAACTGGTAATAAAGTGACGATATTTTAATTTCTAGACATATTACGTTGTGAGATTTTAAGTTCAATTTTATTGTGTATGGAATTAACATTTAGAGAAGAAAAAATGACGAAGCGACCTAGTTTCACCTTACAAAACTTCTTAATTATAGCAATATGTTCAGAAATATGTCACAGTTGAAAGCAATCGTTGCACTTAACACCTGGATGTATTACATTGCAGTTCCAACCCCTCTGCGTTTAACAGATTGCAGATCTAATATGATAAATTGTGTTAATGCCACCACTTTACCTTCAACTAAGCACATCGGGAGCGCTGGAGGCCATACGGTAAACCTCTCCCCATGTTTATGCAAGGGCTTAGGACTTATCTCCCCCCCCCGTTTCGCCCCCCCCCACACTTAACTGTTGTTTCTGTAATTTAATATTTCTAATGATTGGTTTCTCCCCTCAGATTAGACACTTCACTCCCTTTCCCTACCTCTTTCATCTGAACCAAGTAATATACTTTGCCACCGCGCTTTCATCGCCAGCGCTACAAAGAGGTGCCGATTTTAACAGAGCTTTCAAAATTGGGATTGGAGAGCTTCAGTAATTTCCAGTTAGTTTAATAAAAGAAGCAACATTTCAAATTAAGCAACATAAACGTTCACAGCAATAAATGCTGATTTTGATATAGAGTTTAATCAAATACATTAGACTGGTTAGACAATGACTGATCACGTTGAAATAAAAATGTGCTGCCCGAATCGAAACTCAATCAAGCCCTGTCGACTAGAATACGATTTCAATCATCTGTTGATCACTCGTTAATAATTTACTTTCAATATAGATTTAAAACTTTCTTTCATATGGATTTAGTTTCTGGCGTTATATTTCTATTTGTTTATTTTTATGATTGTAAAATTAAATGATTAAATGACCAGTCTAGTTTTAGGGTAAGCATTTTGTATTGGAATATTTTTATGTAAGCAATCTTAATTCTTAGGTATTTTCGTAATGAGAATGGTTTCTTTAGCTTTCCCTGTACAGTTTAACACTCTATTAGAAAGGTCTCTAACAATGTTATTTAAATTCACAACTGTATCCTTGATTGCAATTAATTCATAAAAGTGCTAGATGCCTTAAAGGACACCTGGCATTAGAAGTAATACTTGATTTATAATTTTTAACTGTATAATATTTATAATATTTAATTTTTAAATCTGTTGCGTTAGAATAAACAAGACAAAGCAGAAGTTAAACAAGGCGCACTTAACGGAGAGCAAAGTTAAGAGGGAGACCGCGACTTTCAAACAACAAAACCAAACATTCATTTTAAAAGCGTCTCTGTGATTTCACTTTATATTAATTACACTGGATATTACATCTGATTTTTGTATTGCATTTTTACTTGTATAAGGTTTATTAATTGTCTATACTTATTTAATACGCTTTGAGTTGTTTTTTAAAGTTTTTTTTTTTTTTGTTTAGTTGGATAGGAATTGGTGTGTTGTTTTTCCGCCAAAAATTGAGGACTTTGAATAAAGACGCTATCTTATTTGATATTTCTACATTTTATTTTAACATTGGAATTGTGTTGAGCATTTTACACATATGGCTGTAAATAAGTGTAGTTTGATGATAACGATATTGGTTTAATTTTGAGAAGCGATATTTGGATTCGTTCCATTGATCTTGAACAAAATCTTTCTAGCAATGAAATGGGATAGCCTAAATTAAATTTCTCGATTTCGAGCAAAATTTTAATCGAAGGTGATTTTTGTCTAAGGTTTAATCCTTAGACAGCTGTTGTAATAACAAATTCTAGCAAATCAGGAAGAAAAGGTGTTCCACTTAGGCCTATAAAATATTTGTAAATTAATTGGGTCCATTCTTAGGTTCCGGTTTAGGTCAACTGAATTTTTGGTCGAATTTCGATCAGAGGACAATCTGTAGTCTTGTTACAACTGCTCATTTTTGCATCTATGAACCCGTAGTAATGCAGTCGTCCTATAATTAACTGCACAACTCAGGGTCACTTTAATGTTAGACACATAATTGCCTAACAAAATGTTTTTGGTAATGTGGTGAAATATTGAGGTATATTATACAGGGTGTTCGGAAAAAACGTTTCATGAATTCAGGAGGTTATTGCCCACATCAAAATAAGCAAAAAAATCCTACAAACATATGTCCTAAAATGCTTTGTTAACCCGCTAGTCGCCATTTTGTTTTTTACACTAAATATTTTTTATTTCCGTAATGGATCATTGTATTAAGTTAATATTTGGCATGAACCTTCATCATAGCAATACCCATTTTCAAGAAAAAAGTTATTTTTTTCTAATGTGTATTTTTTAAATTACGGCCGTTTTAAAATTTTTAATTAAAATATCTCAAAACCGGTAAATTTTATAAAAATTTTACTAGACACGAAAAAGTTGACAAATTGAATTATCTAACCAATGGTACCAAATTTGTAAGGATCTGATAACAAATAACGGAGTTATTGAGATTTTTATGCATAAAAACATTGATTTTGCATTGTAATTAATGCAAATTAAGGTAATTTTAATTGAAAAATCTCAATAACTCAGTTATTTGTTGTCAGATCCTTACAAACTTGGTACCATTGGTTAGATAATTAAATTTGTCAACTTTTTTTGTGTCTAGTAAAATTTTTATAAAATTTACCGTTTTTGAGATATTGTAGTTTAAATTTTTAAAATGGCCGCCATTTTGAAAATACACATTAGAAAAAAATAACTTTTTTCTTGAAAATGGGTATTGCTATGATGAAGGTTCATGCCAAATATTAACTTAATACAATGATCCATTATGGAAATAAAAATTATTTAGTGTAAAAAGCAAAATGGCGGCTAGCGGGTTAACAAAGCATTTTAGGACATATGTTTATAGGATTTTTTTTTTGCTTATTTTGATGTGAGCAATAACCTCCTGAATTCCTGAAACGGTTTTTCCGAACACCCTGTATATAAACTAATACAATATCTTACACATTTTTACTCAGAACCGCAAAGTACACCAATAACCTTTTTTCTATTGTTTCAGGTAACGTTGCATCTTATTTTCTATGAACCCCTATTCCAATCACGCCCAACCGTAAGTATAAATATAAAATTAGTTTTTAGTAAAAATTATCAATCAGTATTTATTCATGTTCAATCATAAAGCTTCACAGCAAAAATATGATTTGCAAAGGGAAAAAATTCTAAAATATGTCGATAATGAATTCAAATTGTTTAGTTGTGTGGCCATTTAAAAATGAATATTTTGAACAAAATTTAATGCAGCGTTCATCTAAGACCAAAGCGAGGTAACATCAAAGGTAAACACGAATATGTTATAAAAGGACAGCGAGCAGTCCATTCTACGCAAACAAATGTTGTATACGTTTGGTGCCCACGTTATTAGCGTTATCAATAACCAAACTTAACTTCACTAACTTAACTTAACTTAGATTCCGGTTGGGACCTGGCGGCTGACGGCTGTGCCGTCTTCAGCTCCAGTTTTTATCTTGTTAAATCCAAGTTTTTACCCAGTTTTCCATCAAATCTTTTTATTATTTGCTAATTTAGAATCAGTAGTGATCATTTTATAGTGATTTTGTAAAATTTTACTGCATTTTTAAAGTTAACTTAAAGTCACATGTTTAACCTCATTGTTTAACCTCAACTTAATGAAGATCGTGAAGACGGAATGTGATATCTGCATCATCCTACGTAAGAAAACTAAAACTTATGCGGCCTTTCCTATCCATTTCCTATTTTTCTCATAGAATATCTCATAGTTTGATGTCTTTTCATTCCTAATAGCCTATGCCGCCTACCCGTAAATCCGAAGTCCTATGTCCACCCCACCCTTGGGTTTTCAATCACTCTATTACATCATAAATTCCAAGGGGATTACAACTGGTGGTGAGTCCAATAACTTTTTACTTTCATATATCTTTTTTATTCAAAATGCCAGTCAATTTAAATTCAGGCCTACTTAGCAACTTGGACGCCGTGTGCGGTCAGTGCAATCAAATCATTGCAGATAGGACACATGATTCCATCCAATGTGATGTGTGTAATAAATGGGTGCATGCTTGGAAGGAATGTAGTAAGTTAAAAAAAACTCTCTTTAAACTGATGAAGAAAAATGATACTTGGGTTTGCCCAACTTGTGTTGAGAATGGTAAACGTTGTTCAGAATTAATTGAAAAGTTACGGGAAGAGGTTAAAGAAGTTAGGGATTTAAATTTTCTCTTATTCGAAGAAAATAAAGCACTGATTCAAAAAGTTGACAGTTTGAAAAAAGAAAATGCTGAAAATGTCAATAGGCCTATGCCTAATACTTTGCCGTCTTCTGACACAACCGATCATTTAAAAGATGAATGTGAGCCTAATAAATATTTAACTTCTAGCTTTGAAAATATTCATCTTATTGGGGACAGTCATATCAGGGGACTGCGTACCCTTATAAGTAATAATGATTCTGTAGACCTGGGTAATTTTAAAGTATCTGCTGATTTTTATCCTGGTGCTCCAATGCATGTCTTTACTGATAAATTTGACTCTAGTTGTAAGACTGTCAATATCTTGGTCGGTGGTGTAAACGACACATCTTCGGATTCAGTTAATAAATCGATTGAACTTTTGGAAAAAACTGCTGCTGGTTGTAAGCCTGAACAAGTCGTCATTGTCGAGACACCCCTGAGATACGACTGTGTAAATTTAAATAAGGACATCCAATCTCAGAACCAAAAGCTCAAGAAATTGTGCAGAAAATTAGGCTGGCATTTTGTGCATATAAACTATGCCCTGTTTCGCATGCATTACACTGGAAATGGATTACATCTTAACCGGAAAGGTAAACTCCTCCTTAGTAATTTAATTTTAAATGATTTGTCAAACAATGTCCTATGTAGGCGTAAAATTTTTTTAGAAACATGTACTTAAATAGGCCTAATTTTACTGATGATGTGCCCGATTGTACTCCGGTATCTCAAATTAATTTTTCCAATAACCGTAATATTAGTCGTAGTTTAATAAGTACTCAACTTAAAGATGAAGCAAGTAGCATAATCAACATTGCACTTCTGAATGTTCAAAGGGCTATTCACAAAAAAAGGGAAGCTATTGAGATTTTTTTAGATGAAGTGTCGTGTGACATCTTTTTAGTATCAGAACATGGTTTGAGTGAAACTTATTTAAATAATTTTTCTCTCAACAATTTCAATCTCCAAAGTTATTTTTGCCGAGAAACCTCAAACAGTGGAGGTGTTGCGATCTACTCCAAGAATGATTTACAGTTTGAAATAGTTGACGCTAGTAATGTAAATAGAGCTAAACGTTTCTCAGTTGCATCTATTTTTGAAGTTACTGACATGAAAGTTTACATTTCCGGCAGCTTAACAATCATAGCCTCAGTCTATAGACCTCCCTATGATAGTAACTTCAACCAATTTTTTGAAATCTTGGAGTCCTATCTTAGAGAAATATCAGCCCACTCTAGGAAAGTGATCCTGGCTGGAGATTTTAACCTGGATCCCATTATGCATCCTGGTGAATATGAAGCATTCTGTAATATTGTCAACGGTTTTGGTTTATCCCAAGTTAACTTTGCCCCCACGAGGTTCGCTGAACATTCAGAAAGCTGCCTAGACATCTTTTTGACTAACTTTAGTAATTGTTCATCCTCTGTAATAGAAAGTTTAATCTCAGACCACTGTGCTGTTTTACTTGAGATACCGGTACGGGGCATAATTAGATCTGATTGTAGTAGTTTTAAGGGTAGGGATTTTGGTGAGGAAAGTTTGAAAGAACTTAATTTCAGACTTGAACAAGAAAAGTGGCATGATTTTTTCAGTGCTCACACCCTAGATTCTAAATACAATAGTTTTATAAACACTTTGACCTATTACATTCAAATAGCCTGTCCATTGAAGAAAAAACGTTTCAACACAATAGATAAGCAGAGGTGGCTTACTGATGAGATTAAGTTTCTTAAAGTTGATTTATTGGATATATATTCTGCATGGCAGGACACCCGTGACTCTTTTTTGAGAGATGAGTACAACAAAAAGAAAAAGCTTTATAGAAAGAAAATTCTTGAGGCCAAATCTAGTTTTGTCAAGCAAAATATAGATTGTGCAAAAAATCCCACTAAGGCAGCATGGGGGTTCATTAATAAATCTCGAAACAAAAGTAATAGAGTTAACAGTAATATCTCCCTCAAAGTTGGAAACGACTTGGTAACTGATCCTGATTTGGTGAGTAACATCTTCAACGACTTTTTCACACTTCAATCAAATGTAGATTCCTCCATTGTAAGTTCACAATCCACAGCCATTAACAGCAATTCCATTAGTTTTCCTTGTTTTGAACCAGTATCAGAAGCTGAACTCACTAAATTGATTTGTGAATTGCCCAAGAAAAAATCCTGCGGAGCCGATGGCATCTCAATGAATTTAATAAAAACTTGTTACTCTTCTCTCAAAACTCCGTTGTTACATTTAATTAATTTTTCTTTAGCTTCTGGCTTATTTCCTGAAAATGCAAAACTAGCTCTCATTAAGCCGCTTCACAAAAAAGAAGATCTCATTGCCAATTACCGTCCGATCTCGCACCTATCGTCCATCTCCAAGATTTTGGAGAAAGTTGTTTGTAATAGACTAATTTCCTTTTTGACTGATAATGACTTAATTTTTTCCAATCAGTTTGGATACCAAAAGAGGAAGTCCACTAAACTCGCTTTGATAAACTTTGTAAATAAATGCATCGGTGCCTTGGAGGGTGGTGAAATGGCTATTGGTTGTTTTATTGATCTCTCCAAGGCATTCGATTGCGTCAACCATAGTATTTTGATCCACAAGCTTCAAACTCTAGGAATCTGTGGTACAGTTTTAGAGTGGTTTTCCTCTTATCTCTCTAATAGATGTCAAAGAACAGTGATTGATTTTTCTGACTCCAGCGGACTGAGGGAACAGTATACATCAAGGTTATCTCATCTGCAGGTGGGGGTGCCTCAAGGGTCGATTCTTGGCCCAATTCTGTTTTTAATTTATATTAATAATATATCTGATTATGTACCTAGTAGTTCCTTAACAATTTTTGCTGATGACACCTCCTTGTTTTTTAGCCATAAAAATCTTCAATTCTTAGAACATGGTAATTACACTCTTATTAACACTCTGTCTCAATATTTTTCTGATATTAACCTAAATATCAATCCAAGTAAAACCAATTATGTTTTTTTCTCAACTGATCAGAAAAAGAGACTTTTAGAGAGAGAAGGTTTAGAACCCCCTCTAGTCTGTCTGGATGATGAATTCCTCGATCAGTCGGATACAGTGGACTACCTGGGTGTGAGGTTGGACGGTGGTCTCACATGGAATGAACATGTGAGTAAACTTGCAAACACTTTGTCTGGGAACATTTTTGTTCTTCGGAATATAGCACTCTTGAACAATCTCCCATTGTCAAAACTTGTCTATTTTAGTTTAATTGAAAGCTACATAAGATATTCCATTGTACTTTGGGGAAATTCTAGTAAACATAACTTGAACAGGATTTTTGTAATTCAGAAGAGAGCAATTCGTTCAATGCTAAGACTTAGACCTCAAGACTCATGTAGACAACATTTTGTAGAGTTAAGAATTATGACTGTTCCCTCTCTCTTTATGTTTGAAGTAATTTGTTTTGTCAGAGAAAATAATCTCATTCAGTCTCACAATCATCTTTACAATACAAGAAATAGACATTTAAACCCTTCAGTGCAACATAGACTCACACTTTTTGAGAAGAAACCTGACTATATCGGTCGAAAGCTTTTTTCAAAATTACCCCCCAAGTTTAAGAGAAATCAACGACATCAAAAAATTTAAATCTCAGTTAAAAAATCATCTGTTGGAAGAGTGCTTTTATAGTGTCCCAGACTAACCCAAATTCCTTTTCCAATCAAATTTGCCTAGCCTTTTTTATTTTCCTCACTAAGTTCCTGCCCATTGCCTTTTAATCCATTTGACAAGGCTCCTTTCGCCGCATAAGTTAGGACTATGACCGGTCTCATGCCCTGGAAGAGGGTCTACGAGACTACAGTGGAGAAGTAAGAAGTAAGAAGTAAGAAGTAAGAAGTAAGTAAGTAAACTTTAATAAAAACGTGCTATCTCTTTTGCAAGGTAATATTATTTTATTCAATTTTAGTTGAGTCAAAATGAATAATCTAGTATTTGTGTAGATGTGTTTAGACTAATTTATTTTTAAGTTTTTTTACTACCGTACATAGATCCTTTCCGGAATTAACTAAAGGGTAAAGTGCCGTTTGGAAATTAACGTTAAGACTTAAGTTTGGATTTCTAAAAGTTTAAACTGTGTTCTTTGATCAATCCCAGACAATTTGTAGTCGAAATAATAGTCCTACAGTTTTTAACGTTTTGAAGCGAAGATGTTTTTGCCCGGAGTGTGCTCTTGAAAAGCAATTTGAACTCAATGGCTATTGACATGTGTAATATGAGCGGGTTGGTGTAAAAAAACGCGAGTATGTAGAATTATTTTGATTTTTACCTCTGCTTCAGTTGTGTTCCGTGGTTTTAATTTTCGTTACACCTTGCTTGATTAGTCATTTACGAAAAAAGTTATGAAATTGTTGTTTATAAAAATTCTATTTAATGCAGTTTTCTTGTTTACAAACAAGCTCGCGCTACAATGGGTTTGGCATGCGCACGTCAGTACGGAAGTTAAAATTGAAAGATAGAAGCCTCCGAAGTAGATTTCTGTGCAGCAACCCCTCCCCCTGGAGTGGAGGGTTTAATTAGTTTCAACCCTTACTCAATTTAATTCGACGCATAACAACCAGCTGTACGGCTTTAACTACCATTCGTCGAGTAACTACCTACCGTTGTTCATCGGCGTTACTTTGACCGTTTCAATTAAAGTTTATTTCTTGAATTAAATAAAAACCTTTCTTAAGTTAATTGCGTTTGCAGATCAAATCATATTCGCAAATTAAAGCTGTGCAAGTTAAATTAAAAAACGTATTAAATTATTAATTTTTTTTATTCAACAAAGTTGAAGTGGCCTGTACCATAATACAGTCTTATGTGAGAGATTATTTAACTCTAATGCAAAATTTGTTTCATTGTAATTGACTACACTCTACACAGTGTGAGAAGATAAAAATTTTAGAGTAACTATAGGGTGATTCGAAATGAAACAGAATATTATATATTTTTATTAGATAGAAACAGGCATATTTTATTTGAAAAGCTCCTTTGATTGCAAACTTCCCGTTTTGTATTTTGATGTTTCCTTTCCCGTTTTGATGTTTCTTTCCAAGAATTAGTTTTTTTCGTCCGAATTAGCTGCTTAAAATATTTTTGGCAAAACCTCGTAGCATTATAATTCAAAGTTACCAAATTATAAAAAATAATATTAATTTCTTGATTATTTGAAATCTCCTGATAATTACATTAGTACCAGATTAACCGAGCCTTGCTCGTTGGTTTCTAATTCACTTTTGCTATTGTGTCATGGTAATCAAGCTATTAAATCTACACCATACACTTCACAGATAACAAACAGCTGTTAAAAAACTGCTTAAAATTAATAATCCTCTATTTTTGTTTACTTTTAGTTGTTATTTCGTTACCAAAATAGCAACTCATAAGGCCAATGTTAAAAATTACGATTTTTAAACTTAAATTTACACCATATTCGATTTTTCTGGGATTAAGGGTGTTTCTAAACTTAATGTTAATGGGTGTTTACAAACAAAATCACGTAGATAAAACACGAGATTTGCTGATTCACCATTGTGACTATGTTCTTTGTTTTATCAAAAGACAAATTAAACTTATTTTATAGCTTCCATGCAATTGTCATATTAAATCCGCTCCCATAAAACTGTAAACAGTAATGTAAAATAAGCTTTAATCGATTTCCTTAGGTCTAATTATAGTCCGTTTTTTTAAACCTGATCCTTCACGAGAATATTGGGGTGGGGGAGGGATTTAAACTGTAAACAAAACATTTAAACTCGTGACAAACATGTTCGAATCAGATTTCCTCAAATATCGTTTTAAATAAGCTATAATGTCTTTCAGTAACTCCTAGTCAGCTGTTATATTTTTAAGCCAAACCCATTCCTTGTTAAAAAGTAACAGTTCTAAAATAAACTAATAAAAAAACAACTGCTACCAATAATATTGTAAAACTGATACACAATATGTTGTGATGTAAAATTACCAGCTCGTATGCAACAGTGAAATAAAACAAAAACAACAAAAAAACAACAAAAAACCAAAGGGCTCCAGCCAATGGGATATTAGCAAGGATAAACAAACCCCCACCACCATCTCCCCCTAGAAGGATCAGCTTTAAAAAAACAGACTATAATGTTTGTTTCGTTGCTGAAAGACAAAGGTGAAGTTTTTTTCTGACGCACCGACACTGCTCGTTTGGTGTGCTGCAGTATTGTTGCAATACAGTCTGCGGCCGCATTACCAGGTCAAGGCACTACAGTAGCTACCGTCCGCGCTAACCTTCTGTGCAGGTGTACTACGTGTTTGTAATTGTTTATGTTTCTGCGCATGTCTATGGAAATTATTTATTGTAATAGTTATTAACTTTTGATAATTGTTGAATCCTGCTTATTAAAATAGCGTATTCCCTGTAGAAAAATTTGCTTATTTTTTTCTCTCAAAATTACATTGTTTAAAAAAAGAAAATTTATTTTAGTAGCTTTCTTGATCAATTTAAAAATAAGAATTTAATGTATTTTGAAGAGATTATAAGTGCTCGGTCTCAGACCAACAATGTTAAAATAGCGAGGTCGACCAGTTGTCAGATATTAAGTGTAGATTTGAAGTTGTCAGATTATAAAATAATTTTGTTTCTATTTAAAACCGTTATAGGCTGCAAATTAAAAATAATATTAAGACGAATACCTTATAGGTCTAAGCCATAAGAGCCATTGGCCTTAAGAGCCAATTAGTCCAAGGCCAAATGTATTTATAAAGGCTTAAAAATTACGAAGAGACGGAAGGGAAGTGTATTGTAAAAGAATAAAAAGGTTGACTCAAATTGAAGAATCAATAAAAGGGTTACTCGTAAAAAGCTAATACGGTACAGTAATCACATTGGATTATCTTCACCGTTGAGGTTCTGGTTTTGATTTAACTTTCAGATGCATAATAAAAACCCAGGATTTTGGTGTTGTATTACAACAGCAATACGGTGTTCATTGTAATTTCTTAATTCTAATCTTAGACTCAAATTTTCGTAAAAATATCCAAAATGACAAAAACGCAATGGCATTTTAAACCTTTCCAATCAAAACCAGTGAGATTGGTACACAGAATTATTAAAAATATTACATTCATTTTTCGCCAATTTTACTCAACCTTACTCAACTATTTCACCGTACGAATTGTCGGACACAGTTATTATCTTTCGTTTTTTTCACCTTAATAGTAATTAATCATCTACTTCCAATCCCGGCTGTTTATCCAAGTCCAAAAATGAAGTCTGTAACTTTTAAACAACAGTGATCAGTCAAGCCTGCCCGCCGCAGTCTTGACGGACGGTTACTCTTGCCAATACTGTACCGTATTGGTTAAAATCCGTTCTTAAAAGAAAAAAATACACTTTCGATGCTATAATGTGTGCTAAATTAAAAGTGAGCCAAATCATAATTCAAGCGTTCCTTGTTAGATTGTAGGTATACAAAATTTCACATGTAATTAATAAATCCACTGGTTTACATTAAATAAGCCATACCTTTGCATTTCCATTATTACCACCTCTTTCTATTTTGAAACCAATTTATAAACATAAAATTCAACTCTATAAGCGGTTGGTTTTTTGTAATTATTTTAAGTACCAATACCATGCTCTTCGGTTTATTTAACTTAAAAGTTATAATTTTATTCAGTGTGGTTTATTTTATGAACGTCGACTCTTTTTGAGAATAAATTTAAACACGCCCGACAAGATGATTAACTTGTAAGAAAAGGGCTTACCTTTGAGTTGGTTGTTGTGGTTTGGGTAAGTGAATCCCTCTTCCTGCTGACTTACAGGATTATGTCCTACTCATATACAAAGGGGGAGGAGCAAAGGAGCTTCGTAAAATTGCGAGATAACGTCTTCAACAAGCGGGAGACTAAAGATTCGTCCGTTTCATGAATTCTTATCAGTAACTCTGGATTTGGCAAGTTTTGTAATGCAAAAACGAGACTTGTTCACGTTTGAGAGGAGATATCTAAAAGTTTTTCCATTAAATTGTTAATTTCATTAAATGTTGTCGAATATTTATTAAATGTTATTTATTAAATGTGGTGATATTTATTTCTATTAGATTGTAGACCTACAGTAGGCTATTTGTAATAATGTTTAATCGTTGCTTCAGCATGCGCAAAGTTTTATTTCACTGACTTTCTATTTACATTTACCATGTAATTGGAATAACGTAGTTACAGGTATATTACGAAGAATCTGAATACGTTTAATATGCGAATTTACAATCGGAATTAAGTTTTCCTATCTGTTACCATTTTATTTTTACAACCTTTTAATGCTTACTGTTTGTATGATTGTAATACTCATAAAATAGATGGTACTGTACTACTATGATGTGCATTGTACATTAACTATACAGGGTTAGGCAAAAGTCTGGATACCCCAAGTTAACTTTTTAACGCGTTGCAGTAGGAAAACCAAACTCGGCACATGTTTACAACATCAAAAACTGCACTTTTTCATCAACTACACAACTTTGCCCCTGCCCCCAAAATGGGGAATTTTGGGGGCAGCCCCAAATTTTCAAATGTAAACCCCTATCGAGTGACCCCTCATTTTAAACGGTTTATCAAGAGAAATTAAATGGCGCAAACCGGAGGACGATATCTCACCCCTAACCAAAATGGCAGCCATTTCAAAATTTGACATGGGCAAGCAAGTATAAGTATGGACACCCCCAATTAATTTTTTAACACGTTGCAGTAGTAAAACCAAACTCGGCACATGTTTACAACATCAAAAACTGCACTTTTTCATCAACTACACAACATTGCCCCTGCCCCCAAAATGGGGTATTTTGGGGGCAGCCCCAAATTTTCAAATGTAAACCCCTATCGAGTGACCCCTCATTTTAAACGGTTTATCAAGAGAAATTGATTGGCACAAATCGGATGTCGATATCTCATCTCTAACCAAAATGGCAGCCATTTTAAAATTCGAGAAGGGTAAATTGACTTTACATTGGCTGCTATTTTGGTTAGAGATGAGATATCGACATCCGATTTGTGCCATTCAATTTCTCTTGATAAACCGTTTAAAATGAGGGGTCACTCGATAGGGGTTTACATTTGAAAATTTGGGGCTGCCCCCAAAATACCCCATTTTGGGGGCAGGGGCAATGTTGTGTAGTTGATGAAAAAGTGCAGTTTTTGATGTTGTAAACATGTGCCGAGTTTGGTTTTACTACTGCAACGTGTTAAAAAATTAATTGGGGGTGTCCATACTTATACTTGCTTGCCCATGTCAAATTTTGAAATGGCTGCCATTTTGGTTAGGGGTGAGATATCGACCTCCGGTTTGCGCCATTTAATTTCTCTTGATAAACCGTTTAAAATGAGGGGTCACTCGATAGGGGTTTACATTTGAAAATTTGGGGCTGCCCCCAAAATACCCCATTTTGGGGGCAGGGGCAATGTTGTGTAGTTGATGAAAAAGTGCAGTTTTTGATGTTGTAAACATGTGCCGAGTTTGGTTTTACTACTGCAACGTGTTAAAAAATTAATTGGGGGTGTCCATACTTATACTTGCTTGCCCATGTCAAATTTTGAAATGGCTGCCATTTTGGTTAGGGGTGAGATATCGACCTCCGGTTTGCGCCATTTAATTTCTCTTGATAAACCGTTTAAAATGAGGGGTCACTCGATAGGGGTTTACATTTGAAAATTTGGGGCTGCCCCCAAAATTCCCCATTTTGGGGGCAGGGGCAAAGTTGTGTAGTTGATGAAAAAGTGCAGTTTTTGATGTTGTAAACATGTGCCGAGTTTGGTTTTACTACTGCAACGTGTTAAAAAATTAATTGGGGGTGTCCATACTTATACTTGCTTGCCCATGTCAAATTTTGAAATGGCTGCCATTTTGGTTAGGGGTGAGATATCGACCTCCGGTTTGCGCCATTTAATTTCTCTTGATAAACCGTTTAAAATGAGGGGTCACTCGATAGGGGTTTACATTTGAAAATTTGGGGCTGCCCCCAAAATACCCCATTTTGGGGGCAGGGGCAAAATTGTGTAGTTGATGAAAAAGTGCCGTTTTTGATTTTGTAAACATGTGCCGAGTTTGGTTTTCCTACTGCAACGCGTTAAAAAGTTAACTGGGGGTATCCAGACTTTTGCCTAACCCTGTATATTTTCCTTCAGATTTTATCAATAGCGTGTGTTCAGATAATACGCAACATG
>CM061533.1:241235243-241696709 GCA_030545055.2 Neoaliturus tenellus
ACAAATAGACCCTCCCCCCTATTTTCAGATGACGTAACTTTTTTACGGTTCCTACCCCACTCCACGCTAGTGTTTCGAAAGTACCACAACCTTAATACCCCTGTCGTAGCAGACCTGCGTACTCAGCGAATTTCCAAACGATCTTGAGATATTGTATTTGCCCCATGAACACCATAGGAATGGGAATGTAGGTTTGCTGCCTTGGGATGTTGTTAGAAAATGTTAGTTTTGTTAGGTGTAATAGTTACGTTAGGTAAATGTCAAACTGTATCAATATTTGGCACTTTTTAATTTTCCCCATAAACCCCATGGGGGTGAGTAGCCTATGTAGGTTTGCCGACATATGGGTGTTGTAAGCAAATATCAGTTAAATCCTACCTAGTGAATGTACATACCAAATATTATCAAGTTATGGTGTTCTTTTCATTTTCCCCATAAACCCCATAGGGGTGAGTACGTAGGTTTGCCGCCATATGGGTGTTGTAAGCAAATATCAGTTGAACCTTACCAAGTGAATGTATATACCAAATTTGATCAAGTTATCCTATACTATAATACGAGGAATGTCTGAAGGGATGTGTGTTCCACGATCTCGAAACCTAGCTGTCAGATTTTGCTTAAACTTTGCATTTAAGAGTGTTTTGGCCCAAAAATAAGTTTAGAAAAAGTCTCAATCCCGTGAAAAATCGAATTTTGTCTAAATTTAAGTTTAAAAATCGTAATTTTTTACATTGGTCTTATGGGTTGCTATTTTGGTAACGAAATAACAACAAAATGTAAACAAAAGTAAAGGATCATTAATGTTAAGCAGACTTATTGAAACAGCTGTTAACTGTGAAGAGGTATAGTTGGTTGTTGGTGGAAATATTAAAACTGAATTAAAACCAACGAGCAAGGCTCGGTTAACCAGGTACTTCCAATAAATAGGCGAAATACAGGGTTTTGTTGATTTCCCATAAGATTAACATGGAAAACCTATTTTTGGCTTTTCTCAGTAACCTGTTAAGCCAAAATTCAAAATACTAAATTGTTTGGTTTTTATGCTTTTAAATGGTTTCAGTTAAAATTGTTGAATTTTGAAAATTATGCTCCAAAAATGCAAAAAAAAAAAACATTTTTGACCCCTTTGAAACCCCATAAAACCTTGTTCCCATAACCCGATCATGCTGGTTCGCGAACTCATGAAAATAGATCTAGTCTTACACCTTCATACCAAATTTCATCAAAATCGGAGGACCCCTTCAAAAGTTATCAGTACCACGGACACACACACACACACACACACACATATATATATATATATATATATATATATATATATATATATATATATAAGTAGATAGTACTATGGGGTTCCTAGGACACTTTTGGAGACAATCAAAAATCAAACAAATTTCACAGTTTTTTAATACAATTATGCAATATTTTTGCCATTTTTTGGCTAATTTGTAGTCTAACATTATTCTAATTTTTATGAAAAATATGCAAATTTCATGAAATTTTTTACAAATATGCCTAAATTTACATAAAATTGTCTACAGAATAAAAATTTTTCTAAAACAAGTAAAATTTTGTCGAATACTGAATAATTATTCAAATTAAACTAGAATAGTTTCTTTATCATCAAATGTTTTAATGTTTGTAATAATTAAATGTAAATCTTTCTTATTCTATTCTTTAACTGTTTTAATGAATGAATATTTTAAGTTCTATTAAAAAAAAATTTTCAAATTTTATATATTTTTTTGAAATCTGAAATTATCATGGTCCCAGGTCAAAATATATACTAATTATAGTAATTATTGTGCAAATTTAATAAAATAAACCTATTTAGTTCATAAACTACGATTTAAGTTGTTAAATAATGAGTCTTGTAGAATATATTGGTTGAGAGCATTCTCTTATCACTCTTATCTCTCTTATCTGACCGTTAAAATAATACTTCCTGTCACAAACTCCAATACTTTAAACTATTATAACTTTATTAATAATTAAGTTATCTTTAATCTGAAAATTGTATTGAATTTAATATTTTTTTCTCTTTGATATAATACCTCACAACTTAGGTTTTAAATGAGATATAAGTTTTTTGTTGTTTCTTAAATTTATCAATATGTTAATTGATTTATTTGTAAAAGTATTTGAAACAAATGTTTAATTGGTTAATTTATGATGGGCTATAATGTATTAATAGGATTAAAAATGATATTTATTTAGTATAGGCAATTGTTGCACTATCTAGTGGAATAGTCATGAACTACTAGCGCTTCAACTGATAAACCCATGCAGTCTTATCACTCAACGGAAGTCTGGTTAGCTCATTGCTAACGTTCAAGTCTCATATGCCTGAGGTTCCGAGTTCAAATCTCGAAACTTCGGGCATAATTTATTGAGGACATAGTTGAAGTCCAGTGGTTGGTGGAAGGTCTTTATCCGAGTGGCCATAGGATAATGACTGTGAAACAAGCCGTGTGACAAGATACTATGGTGGGTGCACCCTTTGCCTCATCCATTTCATCCTTCATAATCACCAATCCATTTCCATTAACCACCAATCTATTTCCATTAATCATTTCAATCAATCGCCTATCGTCCATCCCATTAATACAACATTACACTTACAACACCGCACACTAAAAAATTCAAATAATACACTCTCCTCCACCTAGCACAAAAAAATCTAAAAATCAAATAATTCAATAGAACCTGAAATGATGCCCCTGGGGACATAAAAACCTGGAATGTGGCAGTGATGGGTTCAAATTCAAAAATACAAAATATCATAAAAGCTAGGTGGTAGTGACGAGTAACTAAGGCGCCTATTCTGAAAACACGCACACTTACAACACTACACAAAATACACCATCATATCCATTCATTTTGTTTTATTTTTGTAAATTTAAAGCTTTTTTAAAACAAGTAAATTTTAATATCTGATTTTTAAGGATATAGATTAATTTATTTCAATTATATCATTTTTGATTATATTATATTCAAGTAATTTTTCAGATACAATAATAATATAACAATTTGTTTTACTAGTAGCTACTATATCATAATCAAAATCTGCATTAATAATAATATCATTTTTTGAACTTGAAATATTTGTTGGATTTTTTGTAGTATCAATTACATAAATTGGTCTATTTTCTAGAAATTCTGTTGGATTATAATACATTTTACTACTATTATAATAAACTTTTTTATAATCTTGATACATTTCATACATAATTCTAAATTTTTCATTGAATATATCAAAGTTTTCCAATTCATCAGGGTAATAATGACCATTTAGTTTTACTCTTATATTTTTTACATTCATACTATCAAATTTAGAAGTATCATATAACTGATCATTTGTTCTTGATTTTTGAAATCCAATTATAATAAATTTTGGATTATAAATATTTCTATAGATATTTGTTATATCCAAACTTAAATTCTTTCCTGTAATATTTTTTTGTTCAATGCATTGCCAATGATTAAAATGAAAATTTACTTTTTCAAATTTGCTTAGTTCATTAATTAATTGAATTTTACTTGTTGTTTTGTATTCAATTATAGGAACTCTAATAAAAAATTCATCAACTGTTATTTTACCTTCAGCTGGTAATGTTGCATTATCATAAGTTCCATCAGCCTTTTTAGTTTTCCATCTAAAAATTGCATCATTATCTTGTGATCTAATAAATGTTATATTAAAACCTCCTTTGTATATTGGAATATTTACATTTTCAAAAAATCCTAATCCAAAATGAGATAAATTACCAATTGCTTCAAATGCTTTACTAAAATTTGATTCAAAACCATTATTAATTTGATTTATTTCTGATTTTGAATAAGTTATAGTACCTTTAATTGTACTTAATAGACCAGGATATTCAATTTCATCAATCAATTTATTATGTTTTCTAACTTCAATTTTTGAAAATAAAAATGGAACAAAATTATCAATTAATTTTATATTAGCACCATTATCATATGCAGTTCCATCAGACTTAGTCAATTTACCAGATATATAAAATTGAAATTTAGAAGTACAAAATCCATCTCCAAAATCTATATTAAATTCAGTTTTTTTATTAGGTTCATTTAAATGTAATTTAGATAATGGATAGAAATTTTTGTATTCAGCTCTTTCAATATCATTTATATATTTTTTGTAATCAGCCATTTATTAAGAATAATTTTTTAAATCAAAAGCTTTTTTAAAACAAGTAAAATTTTTATAATTTAATTTTTATGATTTTATAATGCCAAATTTTATTTATGTATCAATTTCATTTTTACTTTTAAAATACTCAATTTCTGTAGCATGATCAATTATAAATTTTGCTGATATTTTTTGATGTTCTAAAATTAATTCCCAATTTAATGTAAAAGCATAATCATGAATGAAATATTCAGTTAAATCTTGATATTTACAAATCAAATCAATATAATCTTTTAGTTGATAATTTATGAATTCAGTAATAAAATCTATAGTTAAATTTTGATGTTGAGCAATTTTTTGCCAATTTAATTTATTTTGAAACAATCTCATCATATTAATACTCAATTCATATTTTTCAGAAATATCATCCCAATCATCTTTGTTTAATTGATTTTGGTTTCTGATAATGAATAAATCAAATGAACTGTATAGAGCCATTTATTAGGGAGAAAATTTTGTAAAACAACTTTTCTTTGAATTACAAATACAACATTTTGATTTAATTATATTTATATTTTTTAATTTTATTATCTGAATATCTTTAGAATTAGTTTTTTGTTTACATTTAAGACAATAAATCAACTCCATTTATATAAAATAAATTATTGTAATTTATCTATATCTCCTTTAATTAGTATTATTTCTGCATTTAATTCTTTTATTGATTTATTGACTCCATCAAATAGAAATTTTAGTTCTTTTTCTAATTTTTCTTCTAAATTTTCAACATGTTTTCCAATATTAATTAAAAACTCTAAAATTTTATTTAAATCTTTTTTAGTTTCTGAATAATCACTACCAATTTCAATAATTGAATCTAAAACTTCATCTAATTCTGACTTAACTATAACATCATATTTATTTATACTTGGTTTTACATTAACAATTCTTTTACCATTAATATTTATATAATTTTTTGATAAACCAATAGCATTTACTAAATTTTCAGTCTTTTTTACATGACTTTTAAAACTTTTACTAAAATTATTAAAAAATGTATTTAATTTGGAATTTATATAATCTTCTTTAATATTAATTGGATGTTTTTTCTGTCTTCCAAACAGATCAAATATATTTTGTGAATCCATATTTATTAAGGATTAATTTATTTATTATGATATCAAATTTTTTATTTTTATTTAATTCATTTAATATAAAAATACATAAATGACCACAAATTGGTGGATCATTATAATTTTGAATTTGGTTATCATTATAAAATATATTATCTTTTCCTAAATATTTAACTAATTCTATTGGTGGTTTATTAACTATATTTCCATATGAATCAAAATAATATTTAATTTTATCTTTTTTATAATAACAAACCCAATGAGTTCCATTTCCATCAAATGGATCTAAATTTATAATTCCACATTCAAATTTATTAACTTTATTAGGTAATATATCTCTCATAAATACACCTCTAAAATGTTTTATATTTTTACACAATTTTTCTAATTCACCTAATGTTAGTGGTTCAAAATTTTTTTATAATTTTGTTTCATATATTTTAATGTTTTTTTTATCTAAACCAGATCCTTCTACATTTTTTAATTCATGATCTAACCAATCAACAAAATTTCTAAATTTAGGAATTATAGATTCCTTTACTACTTTTGCTCCCTTTCTAACATTTGGTGTATAATTTTTAACTATAGGTATATTATCAGCAAAATCTAAAATTTCTTTTAGTAATCCACCATTTTTTATTTCTTTTAATTGATTATATGAAAATTCAAATCTTAATCCTTTATTTAATTTTTTATGTTTATTTAGTTTATTAATTTGTCTTTTAGATAATAATATAATATCTTTTCCATTTTCATTAAATTGATCAATATTAAATTGAATTATAACTGATCTTTTATTTTTAAATGCTAATTTTATTTTTGATTTTTGATTATCTGTCAAGTTTATATTTGTTTTTTCCATTTATTAAGAAAAAATTTATAGTTTTTTATAATATAGATTAACTTAATTAATGAAAAATTTTATTAAAATTTTAATCCTACTTCTAAACCCATACCAAATTTTCTTTTCATCCACATAGCACCTGATGTTGGTAATGCAACTAATCTTTCACCAATTCCATAATCATTTGATGTTACTATATCCCATGCTTTATCTTGTAAAATTTTATCAGCTATTTCATTTCTAGATTTTGTATCTTTATGATCTCTATAAAATAAATCATGTTCTTTAGCAGCTTTATCTAAATCATTTATTCCAGGATCACCTCTTTTTACTCTTTTATTTAATTTAGTTCCAGGCCCTAGATATTGATAACCAGGTACATGTAATTCAAAAGGTAAATTATTTATAACATTATTTAAAATACCTGATCCATCTTTTAATAATGGTGATGAAATATTTGCCAAAATTCTTTTTAAATACTTAATTCCTTCAGGTTTTTCAATTAATTCATCCAATTTATTTGATATAAAGTCTTTAATTGCTTTCTTTTCATTTAAAAAATTATTATTACCAGCTTTTTCTTGTGCATATATATAATTAATAATATTATCTAATTTATTTAAATCATCTATAAATCTATATTCAATTTTATTTTCTGTATATTGTCTGATTCCTGAACCTTCAATTTCCCCTTTTAATTCCCAAATATGTTTAATTAAATTAATATATTTATCACCTTTACTAGATTTTGGTTTTTTACTATTTGGATCATTATTTTTATAAATTGAATTAGTTTCCCATAAAATCTTTGAATAATTATTTAAATCATCTTGTGTATATAAATTATTATCTGGTTTCTTTTCATAAGTTAACAATCTCCATAATCCATGTGTTCCATTATATTTTTTATCATCAATTATTAAATCATCATTATCAATTACAGTTATTTTATCACCAATCATAAATGATTTTTTATGTTTATTCCAATATAAACCAAATTTATCATCTTTTGTTCTTGGTAAATATTTTTGTGCTAATGGACCAATAATTTTATCTAATGTTTGAGGTGAAATTAAATTTGGGTCAATAAATGTCGATTCTTCTTGAATTATTGGTTGTCTGATTGGTCTAAATGGAGTACTTGAAGCTAAATTTAATTCTTCAGTTTCTGGTATTGATATATTAGCAAAATTATTAACAACAGGTACCAATTCCATTAGGTTTTTATTTTCATTTAAGACTTCACCAATTTTATTTTCAACTTTACCAATTGCTGATGTTATAGGTTCATATGCTTTTTGTTTAATTTTTTCATAATTATCTTCAATTTTAATTTGATTTTTAAATTCTTTTATTAATTTTTTCTCAATATCATCTAATTTTTTAGCTTCATTAACAGATATTTTATCCATTTATTACAAAGAAAAATTTAGGTTCAACACAAATCATGTTAACATAAACACAAATCATGTTAACACAAAAACAAATCATGTTAACACAAACACAAATCATATTAACACAAAACACAAATCATGTTAACACAAACACAAATCATGTTAACATAAACATAAATCATGTTAACACAAATACAAATCATGTTAAACACAATTTATTTTACTTTATTTCTGTAATTTTCATTAAATATATAAATACTAATGAAATAAATAATACTAATAAAATAAATATTCTATCAATTATTGACTCAAATATACAACAAGCCATTATCATTATTTAATATCAGAAAAATTTTTCATATATTTTCCATCATTTGATTTTTTCAATAAATTAATAGTTAAAAATCCATAGTCTTCTTTCCAACAATCATTACAAATAGTTTTAAATTTATCAAATTTCATATCTGATCCAACAAAATTATTATATATTTTTTTCATATAATGTTCATTTTGTTTAAAAATGCATAACATATTTAAATTATTTCTAATTAATTGCATATCAACTTTTGAATAACATTGTGATAAATAAATACATGATATATTTTTATGTCTACCCATTATAAAATATTCTTTAATTTTATCTTGTTTTTCTAAAATACAATCATCAAAAACTACTAATGAATTTGGTACACATTCATTTAGTGGAATCATATCATCACATGAAAAATGAGAAATTTTTTTATTAATATTTGATTCTATATTTTTAAATCTTTTTTGTAATAATTTATAAGATGGTTGTTCTAATGATTTACTAAAAATATATAAATTTGAATATGGAATTAATCTTTTGTAAATAAAATTTAATAATAATGTAGTTTTACCAGATCCACTTGTTCCTATAATTAATAATCTAATAGGTTGATCATTTTTATTATTTTTATCATATGATTCTAATTTTATATTATCTTTTTTTTCTAAAAATTTCTCCATTTAAATAAGATGAAATTATTTAAAATAATTGGTCATTCATCCAAACTAGAATTAAGATTAGAACATCCAATACATTTAGATGGAAAATATAGTATTGGTTTAAGTGGATTTTATTCAGATAATTTTATATCAAATATACCAAATGATTATAAAAACTGTTATGGATATTCTATTAAAGATGAAGATGATAAAATTATAGATCAATATTTTGATATAAATAAAGGAAATTATACAATTGAAGAAATAAAAAATATTTTTATTAATAGTTTAAAAGAATTTAAAAAGAAAATTAATAAATTTGATGAAAATGATTTTATACTGAAAAATGATGGACCATATATTATAATAAAATCTCCTGTTAAAATTATAGTTACAACAATTATAATTGATTTATTAGGGTTAAATAATAAAATAATTGAACCAAATGTATTAACAAAAGGAATAAAACTACCAAAAATTAGACCTTTTGATGTTATTGAAATACATTGTAATTTAGTTGATCCTAGTTTTGAAAATCATAAAGATCATTCAAATTTACATAAAGAATCAGAAATTCTATATTCATTTTATCCAAATGTTGAATATGGATCAAAAATTAGTGAAAAACCAAATGAAATTGATTATATTCCTTTAAAAAATATAAATAAAATTCAAAATATTATAATATCTATTCAAGATAGTGATGGAAATCTAATAAATAATGAAAATATTAAAAGTATTGTATATTTAAGATTAAAACAAAATTTGTAATATAAAATTTGTCTACATAAATAATAAAACAATTGATTTAATTACAATAATTTTATATTTAATAATAAATTAATTGTATTTAGTAAACAAAATTATCCTTGGTTTAAAGTAAAAGATATTTGTAATATTTTAAAATATAAAAATTCTAGAAAAGTTTTAATTGATAATGTAAAAAAATATATATAAAACTTAAAAAATATCAAGTCTAACCAACAGTTACACTTACATAATGATGATAAATTAATTTACATAAAAATTATAGGTGTCACAAATTAAGACACCCTAGAAATTGATGTACAAACATGTTTTCAGATGCCCTAAAACAGGGCGTCAATAAAATAGATAATAAAACAATATTTATTAATGAATCTGGTTTATATTCATTAATTTTAAAATCAAAAAAGGTAGATAAACAATAAGGATAAATATAGATAATGATAAATAAAAATTTATAGATTTTTTTAGAGGGGACAATTTGTCCCCCCAATCATATAATGAAAAACATACAAAACTTATTAAAATTAGGTAGGACCCAAAATGGGTCCCACATAAATTATAATATTTATTTTAAAAAATTTTAAAGGAGGTAACCTTATTATACAATAAAAACTTAAGGGTAACAAAACGTTACCCTCCTTAAACATTCAAAAAATATTTATAAAGATAATAAATTATATACAAATTTGAGACCCGTCTTAAAGACGGGTCTTACTTATAATGATAATAAAGTAAAATTTATAGATATTTTTAGGAAGGGCGATTTGTCCCCCCTATCATATAATGAAAAACATACTATTTTTATTAAAAAAATTTTGTTTATATTTATTAATTTTAAAATTAAAAAAGAATCAAAAAATTTAAAAATAGATTAATAAATATTTTAAATGAAAGAATCAAAACAAATAATTAAACATAAAAATTTAATAATAAATTATTGAATATATTTAAATTTATTAAAGAAAATATTTAAAAATATACATAAATTATAGTATAAATTCAATATCATATGGTTATAAATTATTAATATAATTTTGATCATTTTCTTTAAAACTTTCTTTAACATAATTTTTTATTATATTTATAAATGGTTCTATTATAAAATTAAACTTATAATGATATACAAAATAATTTTTATATTTAAAAAGGTATATTAAAAATTTATTTGATATTTTAGTTTTAAATAAATATAATTTTATATCAAAATCATTATTTATTAATTCTTTTGGAACAATTAAAATTTCCATTTATTTATAATTTTTTTTATACCCCCAAGGTAATGTATCAATTTTATTTTCACAAATAAATCTTTTGTCATTTCTATTACTTAAAGCTAATTTATTTATTGTAATTGTATATAGTTCATGTTTAAAACTTCTAATACAAGTCATTTCTCTATATTGTTCTTGATTATCAAATAAACATTTCTTAAAATCATCCATATGTAATGTTTTATCAACAACACTTTTCTTAATTCCTTTACATTTTACAGGATTTTTATTATTAAATTCATAACTATATAATTTTGATCTTAAACCACAATATTCTTCTAATATTTCACCATTTAACTCATCTTTAAATTTACCAATTATTTTTTTATTCTTTTCACTATAGCATTCATGTTCTTTCTTATAATCACTTGTATCAAATTCATTAATATTTTCTTTAATAATTTTATATGGATCCTTTTTAAACTCTATAAAATAACTGTCTGTGTCCATATATAATAACCTTATATTTGGATCAAACTTCTTTAATTTTTCATAATAAAATTGATACATATGTAATTTTGATAAATCAAGTACTGAAAATCCTATATAGATTGGTTTATCAAACTTAACCTTTTCTTTTATCATATGTGAAGCAATACAGTCTTTATCAAATATACTAAATGTTTTAAAATTAGTTTTTTTTGCTTGTTTTAATGAAAACTTTTCGTCACCTAATTTAATATCACATCTATTTCTAACATTTTCCATAGTTTTTCCAAAAACACTATTATTCATCAATTTAAAAAAGTCTTTTTCAAAATCTGATGTTGATTTGGATCTTAATTTGGTATTTAATTCAATATATTTTTTCATATAATCATCTTGATCAAATGCTATAACTCTATTAACTTTCTTTAATTTTAATCCTTTTTGTAGATAATATTTTAAGTTTCTTGAATGAATAACATAATCTTTTTTATCAAATAATGTTGTGCAAAGCTTATTATTATAATGTTCAGGTGCTAATGGTAAATCTTTATGATCATCATGTAATTCAATAGGATATTCTAAATCAACATCTAATATGTATCCATATTCAGCATTTTCATCTAATTCTAATATTGTTTCTTCCCATTCATTTAATGTATATGTATTAGGATTCATCCATGTTATATCTTTATAAGGTAATTTTTGACTTAAAGCCCATCCATACAGATTATTTGCATCTATATATAACATATAATTTTCAGGTTTTGTTTTATCATAATTTTTTGTATATTTATTGTTTGCTTTACAATATCTAGTTATACATTGTGAAATACCACCTCTAATACCTTTTTCAATCATTAAATACATATTATAATCACTTATTAATTCTAGTTTAATTTTTGTTAATTTTAACATAGAATCCCAAGCTAGTGATGGTGATGTTAGATAATGTGCTGGATCTAATTGATAATTTTTCAAACAAACAGATCTAAAATTTTCAAATATATCAGCTAATAAAAGAACATCTTGAATATTATATAAATCTGAATAATTACCTAATGTTTTTACTTTTAGTTTATTCCAAACTTTTATATAATGTTTATAATCATCATCATTTATATTTTCATTAGTTAAACAACTATAAAATTGATCTTTTTCTAATATTTTATCATAGTTTAATTTTTCAACATTATCAATAAATTCATATGGAAATATACCTTTAGAAGTTAATATTTTTAAAGTTTCATTATCATATTCAATTATATCATTTTCTTTTATAAATTTATTTATATGCTTAAATGCTTTAAGATTTTTAGCTAATTTTTCAATTGATGTAGCCATAAATCTAAATGTATCTACAAATGAGAATTTTATAAATTTTCTAGGTTTATCACCTTCAAATTCATAACCATAACCAGAATTTACTGAATAGTTTATATATTTTTCATCTGTATTAGCTAACAAATCAATTTTACCATATTTTTTAGCTAATTCTTTTATAAACAAATGTGTATCATAATTTGAACTATTATGACAGAATATAGGAATACTTTGAGGGAATTTTAGATTTAAATTACAATTTAAATGTGCAGCACCCCTAAATTTTCCTGTTAAATGGCAATGATCTCTTACTTTTATTCTTTTATCATCATCAAAACCACTATTTTCACAAATATGACAAATATTAGTTTTTTGATAATTAATTTCTTCTTCATTAGTTAAATTCATAGGCTTTTTATTTTTTGAATTATATTTTTTAGCTATATATTTTGAAATTTCATCTAAATATTCAAATAATTTATTTGGTACATTTATTAATTCTTCTTCATTTTTTGCTCTATAACAAATAGGTTTATACATTTTATTAGTTACTCTAGATACTAAATAGATTGTAAATCCATATGGTATATGTTTTTGAATTTTATTTGTATATGAGCAATTTGGATTATTTTTACAATTATCAATCTTTTCTAATATACTTTCAAAATCCATATAAATTACATATGGATGTTCAAACTTTTTGTAATAGTTTTTAAAACTTACTTTTTGACCAGGAAATGGCATTATAGGTCTACAAGGTTCTAATGATTTACATATTTCTAAATGATTATTCAAGTCTTTATTTTTGTAGAAATGAGTCAAACATCTTCAACAAATATATTTTTTTGTTTTATGTTTTGATAATTGAGAATATACCAATTTATTTAAATCTGTTATTAATATATAATGACAATTATTACCAATTTTATAATATAATAAATCAATTTCTAATTTTACATTATAATATTCAGATATTTGTAATGGCACTATTTTTTTATCTTCATCAATTCTATAAATGTTTTTATTGACATTGATGGATAGTTATATTTAGAGTCAAACGATCTTTTTTCAAATAATTTAATATCTTTTAATGTTATTGGATAATCAAAACCTTTAAAAATATCATCATTTATATATTTTTGATATTGTTTAACTCTTTCAGCATGTTCATTTGGTTTATCAATAGCACATCTAATTGCATAAATAAAACAATATTCATCTTTATTTTTAAAATTTACACAACATTTTTTATTCTTAATTTCATTTGGTAATTCTATATATGATCCAGCATTTAATGAATTATTTTTAGAAAATTTTAGATTTAATTCAACACATCTTTTTAATGACCAACCAGAGCCTTTTGATGGTTGATTTAGTTGTTCTCTAACTATTAATTTCTTAAATTGATCATCAATAAAATCATCTATATTTAAAATATCTGAACTTTTTATGCAAAAATACATATTACTATTTTGAATTTCACCATTTATTAATTTTCTTTCATATTCACATTCTAAAGCCATCTGTCCTTTAATATTTTTAAATTTTTGTTTTTCTATCAATTTTTTTATTTCATTTCTTTGTGTTTCTAAATAATCATTAATATCTAAATCATCATTTGAATTTGTTAAAATATAATCTTGAAAATATCCTTTTAATGACAAAGCTTCTTGAATATTTATTATATTTTCTTTTGGAATTGGTCTATTTTTAAAATAATCATTTAATAATCCAATTAATTCTCTTCTAGTTTTATTAACAATTTTAATACTATTTTTAATTGCTAAATTTTGAATATATTTTAATGATCTATATTCTAAATTATTTGGATTTTCTTTAATTTTGTTTAATCTTTTAATTAGTTCATCTCTAGATAAATTTTCATAATTTCTGACAGATAATTTTTTTGCAATTTCATTTAATTTTTCTATATTAAATAATGAATAATTTGTAAGATCAAATGTTTCTTTAATATTTGTTAATTCATCTAAAGTTTTATTTTTATAATTATATATATTATTATTTTTACACCAATGTTTTAATTCAAATATTTTATTATCATATTTTTGTTTATTTAATAAATGTTTAGTTGAGTTATAATGTCTATCATAATTTTTATATAATATATTTTTATTACAGTAAGGACAATTAATATTTTTATTTGTTCGTTCCATTTATTAGAAATAATTTTTACTTAGAAATAAAACTCTTAAAAATATGAGAAGTTTTTCCACTTTTTTCTAGGTAATTTATAGTTTAAATTGTATTTTTTCAATCAATAATCAACTTTTCACAAGTTAATTTAAGTTTTCTAGAGTATTTTTTCAATAAAATCAATAGTCAACTTTTCACAAGTTAATTTAAATTTTCTAGAGTATTTTTTCAATAAAATCAATAGTTGTATTTGCATAAGTCAATTTAAGTTTTCTATAGTATTTTTTCAATAAAATTTAAACTTTTTTAAAACAAGTAAAATTATTATTTTTATCATATTTTTTAATTTTCTAGTTTTGTTATATTTTTGTCATGAATTTTAGTTTCTAAATGTCTTAAATAATTATTAGTCCATTTAATATTTCTTCCACATTCACAAAATTGTGGTTTTAAAAACATTTCTCTAATACATTGTATACAAATTGCATTTTTTCTATCTTTACTATAATGATAATTATTAAAATTTGAAATATCTTTAATTTCTTTACATTTATGACATTGTTTTTCATTTAATTCAATAACTTTAATATTATCATATAATTTTTTATAATACAAATCCTTACATTCTTTACAATAATGATATAACCCATCTTTAGTATTTTTATCTTTATAAAATTTAGATATATCTTTATATAATTTACACCTTAAACATTTCTTTTCCATTTATATAAAATAAAATTTACAAATTGGTTTTTTTCAATTCATATTCATAAAAATTTCCAATAATATCTTCATTATTTTGATCTTTTATACTATATGTAACTGGATTTGTATTATTAATTTTAGAAATTATAAATATTTCTCTAGACCAATTATTTTTATATTTATTAGAAAATGTTGATTTTTTATTTCCAATTCTAACTCTATCATTTATTTTAAATTTTGATTTGGTTATTGTTTTTGGTGGTTTATATTTAAAAACAGTATCTAATAAATCCTTTTCATTATTTTTATTTACTTCAATTGGTTTCATTTTAATTGTTGAATGATATGAGTTATTATATTCTTTAACAATTTTTGGTAAAATATTTATCCATCTATAATTTTTATTAATTTCAAATTGCATTTTCATTTTTTCATTTTGTGTTCTATTATACCTTTCTATTATACTTGATTTTTCTTCATTTTCTGTATGATACAATTTAATATCATATTTATTTAATATTTCTTTGAATTCTTTATTGATAAATTCTAATCCTTTATCTGTATGTAAAAGATTAGGTGATTTATGATTAATTTTAATTGCATCATTAATTATTTCTTCAAATGCTTTAGAAACTGTTTTTCCATCTTTTTTCTTTAATGGTTTTGACCAAACATATTTTGAGAAAGTATCTATCACATTTAACATATATTTATAACCATCATTTTCTTTTTCATAATTTTTCATTATAATTAAATCTGCTGCCCATAAATCATCAATACCTAATGTAATTATTTTTCTTTTTAGAAATTTCTTTCTGATTGGAGCATGAATTTCATTTGCTTCAATTATTTGTTCATTTTTAGTTAATTCTTTTTTAATTATAGGTTTAACTTCTTTTTTTAAAATTTTACTTTTATTTGTTTTACAAATTAAACATTTAGTAGCTATTCTATATAATCCATTTTTCATTTCAACAATTTGTGGATTAATATTTTTAGTTTTTTTCTTACACTTGTGACAATGAATTAGTTCATTCATTTATATATAAAAAATATTTTATACATAAATGAATTGAATCAATTCATTTATGTATAAAATATTTTTTTAATAAATGGATATGTGTTATAGATGTCATAATCAAACTAATTTTACTATTATTGGAAATTGTGTAGGATGTAATATATGTAAAAGAATTATTTATGAAAAAAAGATTAAGAGAAAAAGTAATAAGAATAAACATCTTAAACATATTTTAAGAGAATTTAACCATTTTCAACCATATAAAACACACCAATTAATTAATGAATTATATATTTTATGTATTTCCAATCATTTTGAAATAACACCTAAAAATATAAAATTATTTTTAAAACAAAGGAATTATACAAATTGGATATTTTACTATCAATTTTTAAACAAAATATACAATATTAATTTTGAATTGAATCATGAAGATAAAGAAAAAATTACACTAGTTTTTAATAAATATTTATGTTTTAAGAAAAGTAATATATCATATAAAAAATTATTACCAATGATTTTTAAATATTTAAATATGGATTTTTGTATAAAACCTAATTATGATGATAACTTTTTAACATATCTATCACAAATGAATTTGTAATATTTTTTCCCTATATAAATGGATCTGTTAGAAGAAATTAATAATATTGGAGAATTAAGATTTAAAGAATATAAACCATTAAAAAGTTTAAATTTAAATGAAAAATATAAAATTGAAAAATTTGAAAGAATTAAAGATAAATATGGATATACAATTATTGTTGAATTAGAAAAATGTAAAATACATTTACCAAAAAGATTTACTAATATAATTGATGATAAAACTATTAAAGAATTAAATAAAAAAGATTTAAATTTAATTGTCACGGCTTTTAAGACTTTTGATGATAAAGAAACTGCTTTAGTTAAATTTGAATAATTATTTTAGTATAATTGTATTGATAATAAATTTTAAATCATCTTGTAAAAAATTATAATTTTACTGGTTTTAAAAAACTTTTTATTCTGTAAATAATTTCATATAAATTCATGCATATTTATTAAAATTTTCATTAAATTTGCATATTTTTTATGACAATTTGACAAAAGCTGAAAATTGGCCAAAAAATGGCAAAAATATTGCATAATTGTACTGAAAAACTATGAAATTTGTTTGATTTTTGATTGTCTCCAAAAGTGTCCTAGGAACCCCATAGTACTATCTACTTATATATATATATATATATATATATATATATATATATATATATATATATATATATATATATATATATATATATATATATATATATATATGTCGCTTTTCCAGGTGGTCGCCCCCAACGGTGACATTGTTTTGACAGCGAGGAATTAGAAAGGGTTTCTACCTGCGGAGGGGGGCTTATTTACGTTTGGCGTCTACTATACAGCTAATAAATGCTCTTATTTTCGTTAGGTCCCTTTAGATTATTTAGAAATAACAAAAGTGATTGAAAGCTACATTACTTATGTTTCACCTGCAATAAATTATCTAAAACTGATTTAGTTCAACTGTAAAATATAGTGTAGTGTATAAATAAAGCAAAATCATTATTCTAAATGAAGTAAAAAATGTAAATATATATTTTCAGAACCCTATTCCACTAACTAGATTTAGATACCAATAATTTAACCCTTGCTGGAATTAACTACCAATTAAATTGTATGAATAATGTAATATAATAAAGTACATACATAGAATAGAACTGTAGCAATTCTATTTCCGGTTCCAAGACTTTTGAAGGCATTCTTTTCTTCCCTCTGAAAACAAAGAAAAATTTAATATATGTCCTTGATATAATTTTATTCTTTAATTTTTAATTCTAACTTTGTATACCAATAATATATTTGGTTTATAGCTCATGTCTTTTTCGGGTATTTCTAATCATTTATACTTTTTTTAACCAGATCTCTTAAAGAAACTTAATTAAACTTAGGTAAAAACTCAAATTTACAACTTTTGAGTATGTAAGTAGAATATAAAAATAATATATTCAAATTATTAATAGCTCATGATGTTTATTACGACTCTATGTTGTGATCTCCTAGGTTATTCCAGCTTCCAGGTCCTATTGGTGTAAATCTTCAAGTTACAAGGCCCTCAAATCATTTAAAAAATCCACCTTCAGTTAATTATTTAAATAATTTAATTCAAGTGCCTAGAAATCTAAGTTTTAGACTTTTAAACTTATACTTGAACTGGGGGGAAGGGGGTATATGGTATATGTGACATATAATTCATTGTTTATGTCACATTATATACAATGAAAACATCACATTATTGACAACTGATTTTCCAATATTTTTTATGTTAGTTTTCTTTCACATACGAACCCTTAAATCCTACCAAAGCCAAGGATTACAAAATTAAACTGTCCCACTGACAGACTGATAGAATGTAAAATACTGATGTGACTCAGAAGCATATGAATTTGCCTGTAGATTGACTGCAGACAATCAGTCAATAAACAGAAGCCATAAAATAACATATTTGTGTCAACAATAGTTGACATCAGCCCTTTCGTTTCAGCACTATCTGTCTGAAGTGAAATTCAGCTTGCCAACTGATTGTTGATATCAGTCTATATTTAGAGAATTTTAAAAAGGTCAGTAAAATACTAGGTGTTAACACTACTAAAATTAGTTGTGCCACTTAGGGGGCAATGAAAGATGATGTTTATACATGTATATTGGTACCAATAGTGTATTGTGCGGTACAGCATGTGATAAGTGTGTGCTATCACGTTCTACGTTAGTTGTAGTGTATCGGAGTAAAGTCAAAGTGTCCCCCGATGCCATAGTTGTCGACCTATCCCGTCATGTCTTCTATCCTTCGACATGACAACGTGAGTTACCTATCTTACAATCTACTAAGTCACTTGTGTTTACCCTAGCAAAGTCGTAGTGGGGCTCATAGTGTCCTCCGATGCCGTAGTTGACGACCTGCAGCTCCTCTGCGGTTGCTGTGGTCAGCCCCGTCATGTCCTCTATCCTGCGGCTGACGCGAGCTACCGCCTCGTCCTCCTGCTCCTTAAGCCACGCCGACTTGCTGCAAACAGCAGAATGGTCAACAATATGCTTTAACAACAGAAATTCTACTAACATGAACTACTGTATTTGAAATAAACTGGACCAACTCAACATATTGTGGGCTTAGGCATGGTCAAGTTTTATGTTAGTCGAGTTTCCCAGACCCAATATCTCCCAGTATTTACTTGACCAGTCTGTAATATCAGCTCAGCTCATAATAGCGATTGGACAGCAGAGCAGTCACTAGTGATATCACGTATAATTACCATAAATACTGATCGAACTCACAAAAATAACAACTTGGCACAAACTGGAATGCTATAGGTGCATAAAAAGGTATCACCTTCTTCTACACACCTCATCTGATCCATCTCAATCATTACAATCACCCTTCAGTCATACACACCCTAAAATACGCTCCTTATAGTGTATCGTTGTTTCAAGGATGAATCTAAATGTATCAAGTTATCAGAAGTTGAGTTTGTTGTAGTTGACGATATACATTGAGGCCACTAACATGAGATAGTATTGACCATGTTCAAACACAGTGTAGAAACACAAAATAATTAAATATGTTTTATGTATTAATTTGTAGTTTAGCATAGTTTTCATCGTTTTTACTTAGTACTTTTACTCCAAAATCGTTTTTATTTAGTATTTTTAAATATAATTTTTTTAGGGCTAATGAAAGAGTAAATCCCTTGGAGAATGATATTGAAGCACAATATTTATTTTTAATCCACCTTATGAAGAATTTGAAGTATAAAATATTTTATATTGAATTTTGTAATACCTGATTCGGTAATGTGCTACTTCCAAGTCTCCTGTCTTGTAGTTCTGCACTGTTGCTCGCCTTAACTGAAATCACAGACAATCAAATCATTGAAAACTGTTATACTATTTTATTTGTGCTGTTTCAGGATTCTTGGTGTGTTAGTCCAAAAATAAATAAATACTTTTGTATTAAAGCATGTCTCAAATATTACAAGAATGCACCTAGCCTATCTGAGATAAGTTTACTTAATATCTAACGCCCAATCCAAAATTGTTTTTTAAACTTCTTAGCAAAGCATTCAACAGTGCTAAAGAAACATCTATACTTATTTAATACGCTGAGGGTTTTTTTGTGTAGAGAACTTCTCCTATAATTCTCCACCAATTTTCAAGTTTTTGGTGTCATTGGATAGGGCTAGGTCTACGTAGTTGTTTCCGCCGATAATTAATGAGAATCAAACTTAAAATAAGGGCACTATCCACAAATTAAATTTGAAATTTTCCCAGTAAAATAACATTAAAATTAGTTTGAGCATTTTAAACACCTGTTAACGTAGAACTGTATAGTTTTTGGTGATCACTGATATTTACAATATTGGATTGGTCGGATGCCATTGATTTAGAACTAAATTTAACTTTTGTATTGTACCAAAATAAATTGCTCGATGTCAAGCAACATGTGCACTAGTAATACTAATAAGTTTTAGGCATATTTTAAATCAGAATAGATACAGAAATGCAGCACTTGTATTTATATCCTAAAACAACACAAACAAATATTAAAATTATAATATATACTACATACAAGTAATGTACAAAATAAATTATACTGAACAAGCAAATTCATAACATATTTTGCAGGACTCAATTGACCATACAGCTAAACAGCCTATGTCAAGTAGTCTAATTGGTTTTGATTTACCACAATGTGTCATTTCTTACATCATTAAATTTTACAACATTTCCAAGAGAAGATGTCAAGCTCAGGAAATTTGCTAATGCATTGTGAGATAATTTAGGTTGATGTGTAAAAGTTTTCTATCTATATGTAAAAATTGTTTAAGGGATTTAAAGTTCATTGAACAGAAAACAATTAAACAAAAATGATTCAATACCAGTTTTTTTATCGGTAATAATTTGTAAGATTTGACATATGTAACATACCCTAGGTTGAGCCATTCTCTTAAAAGTTTCCATTTCTGAATCATATAATGCTTCCCTGTAGAGCAGAATTCTTGGGTCTAGATATGCTTCTTCCTCTTTTAATGGAGCAATCCTAAAAACAAAAACCAAGTTATAGCCCAACCAGTAAACGATTATCCTTTACAACTGTCTGTCTTAGGCCATGATTTTATAACGTCTTTTATTATGATTTTATTGTTACAGTATTTATTAGTTCCTCAGGCATTTACCAAGCCTTTTGTTTGCAACTCGTGTGTGGCTATCCCCATGTGTAAAACCTACATTATCAGAAGATCAATAATAATAAAGTTTTTGAGGATGTTGCAGTGCCCAATTGAGCACACTAAATTATATACTAGCAAAATCCGTCAAGTAAATACCGCTTAGAATTTTCGCTGCTGCTGTGCTACAATTGGTGCTCCGTGCATGTCTGCCAATGTGCTATCAACGCTATTTTGGTTGCTCCGTTGTGTTGTCTTTATTACACACTATTTTAAAATATCTGAGACAACTGACAACCCCACTAACTGTGAGATTCTTTAGTAATCCAATTTTGAAATGCAAAATAATGTGAAATTGGCAGAAATATGTCTTTAAATGAAAGATGTTTTAGTGACTGATGGAATGTTGAGAAAGTGGGTAATGAGGGCTGAAGGGATGGCTGTCCATGACGACTAGTAAAGATTGCGACCTTCTGTTTTCTACGTTGACTTGGTGAGGAAAGTCAATAAAAAAACCCAAAACACAATTTATGGTAACCTAAGCGGTAAAAAAAAATTATGCAAAACTTTTTTTGAAATTGAGGCAGTTTGCCTGAAAGTGTTTTCTTAGTAAAACACTTGTCCTTACAGATGTTTCCATAATTTCCCTCACCAAGTATTGTTGATGAGGGGCCGACCACTCCGTGATTTATCAAGGACATCAGTTCAGCCCTCATGAAACATTAGCCACTTTCTCGCCGTTAAATTAGTCATTACATCTTTCACTTGAAGACGAATTTCTGCCGGTTTCACGTTCTTTTTGTTTCAAAATAGGATTACTAAAGAGTCATACATCCTGCAGGATCATCAGTTGTCTCAAACATTTTAAACCTGCACGCTAAACAGACAACATTACTCAGAGCAACCAAAATAACATCAGTTGAGAAGAGATGATTAAGGACAACTAGTGCCACTATCATTGGCTATCATTGCTATGATTGGCACTAGTGCCAATGTGCAGATCGCCGACTACTGCAATCGCAGCAGCGGTGGAAATGTTAACCAGTACTTATACTTTCTGGATACGCCTCTATTGATTGTAAGTTTACCTAAGGAAAGGCCGGTCGTGATGGACGTAGCGACACTTGAGCTTGGCGGTGATGCTGGGCGGAGGCCTGACTGCATCACGACACAGCATCTCGTACACATCCCGCTCCGGCAGCTCATCTAGAGGCCGGTCCTCCGTACTCTACAAAGGAATACAATATGATGAGTTCAGGCTTAAAACTGAACCTTGGTTTGTGAGGTCTTAAAAGCTGCAAAGTGTGGAGGAGTAAACAGAAAGTAAATAAAACCTATTGACTAGATTGGAATCTTGAATTTAATCAAAGTAATAAGAGATTATAAGGCCTTTTAACACAGCTTGGGCCGTGGATATCATTAGACTAAATCCTTCAGACTTTCGACCAAGAGTTCACATAATTTATTCTTAGGATATCATGAATAGCAAATCATTGATGTTGTCTGTTGGGCTGCACATAGTTTTTGAGTCGCAGGAGTGCTTTCGACGGCTTGCCATTGTCAAGTACTACTCAAGCAATTAGCAGTTGACAATGGCAAGCAGCCGAAAGCGCTCCTGCGGCTCAAAAACCATGTACAGCCTGATGGACAACATCACCGATTTACTGAACACTGGCGCACGGACGATAATGACATGCTTATACAAATCATGAAAAGGTTTGGATAGAGAGCCTTGGTGATCTGCCCTCAGCCAAAGGTCTCAGCGAGATCCTAATGCTCTTCAAAGACCTGGTTTTATTTAGCTTTTCAACTTTTTTAGTCAAGACCTGTTGTTTGGATCTTTAATCTCAATTAATTTTGAAGCGTAAACAACCCCTGGTTTTTTGTACGTCTACAAACATGCTGAGTTTATGTTTTGTCTCATGATAGTGTCTTTTTATAAAATAGAAAGGAAGGTGAGGTGCCAACGTTAGTTGTGTTAATTACCCTCAGGAATACCGAAAGGCAATCATTTATATTGTGTGGAGTATTATTATGAATTAGGTTAAATAATGCATCTAGTGGATTAAACTGAGTTGCTCAGAATCACACCGCTTTGCATCAAATCAAATTGCATAGATCTAAATCAAGTTCTTTGAATCAAAAATAATTTCTGCATTACACACTCCGATCATGTTTTTTTAATGTTATCCTTGATGTATCGTATTTTTCATTCATTGAGATATCGGAAAGTCAGGAATTCAAAATAAAAGATTTGTTGTTAGAAGTTCAAGCTTAAACTTTAAAACATTTTAACTCAAACATGTGAATGAAGGACCAAGGAAGACCAGAAAGACACCACGGGACCATGAGGACCATGTGAATATTTCCAGTTTGAAGGACATTATTAAAGTTTTCATTGTTTAGCTTATAGCCTCGCACATGTCTGTGCACATGAGACATTTATGGTATTTAAAATGTATTTTTTACCATGAATAAAGAGTTTTGAATTTGATAGTTAACAAAATAATGTTTGTCTCAGAATGTTTGAATGATTTTTTCTAATTGATAGTATAATGGTGGTTGGGAGAATTTCTTTGCCAGGCTCTCAATTTTACCTCTCAGGTTAAATCTTCTCTGCTTCTTGCTTCCCCATCGGTCGGCTGGATTTGCTTCAATGCCGGTGTGGTCAAATTTCTCTCAAAAACAAAAATCTCTTTATAAAACATTACAAGTTAACCGTAACCACCCCACTCGAGTAACTGCCATTTATTGCAAAGAACCAACCAACGCATCCCTGAATGTGGTTTGCCACACCTTGGATCCTTCGTGCCTTTTTTTACCAATTTATTGTTTCTTAACAAACACTGAGTGTAGACAAAGCAAGTTGCAAAAACAAAAGGTTAGTATAAGAAACATAAGTTTTCCCTATTGGCTCTGTTTACCCTGCGCTCCTGTATGTTGAGCGGAGTCGCGTCCTGGTCGATGGCCGCCTGGTAGAACTTCTTGTTGCCCAGCGCCCTCTGGTGACCCGGCACGATGGTCAGCAGCTCGTCCGTCAGCTGCAGAGCGTTCTGGACGTTGCCTAACAATAACAACATGTAGCCGACGAGCATCACACAATTTATAGATCTAGCTTTATTCCTAAATTAATTCCTAAATTATCAACTAGGTTTATGTTACAAATAAAAAAAATCTAACACTTAACATTTGAGCCACTTCCTCTAAACAGAATGACTTATATAACAAATAGTCTAAATCAGATAACAAATCTGTATTCCTAATTCTGTAAGCAAAATATCAATAAAAAAGTATTTTTAATGTAACGTAAAAATAGCAAAAATGAACATTTTATTCCATAAGTAAAGCTAGTTAACATTAAAAGAATTAGTCTTTTTATTTTTTTTACATCTTTTTCTTGAAAATAATGTTAAAAGTCTGCAGTACCTACGTCATTTCAATGTTTTGTCCCATAAGAACTCAATGTTAAATTTGAGTTTGTTTTTTGTCTGAAAATTACAATAGTGTCTTTCATTTGACGTGATTGAAAATTAATTAAAAAAAAAAAACATCCACTTGAATAACGAATAAAAAACAATGTATATTATCACCAATTTTAAACCATGTTAAATTATTTTTAGGAGTTTTATTAAAAAATTTATCCACGTCACATGAACCGCCATACCATTATTGTGAACATATTCAGGTTTAATGTGAATACGATGCAAGATTATTGAGATAAAGTGTTTCAAACATACATATAATTAACATTGTTTTTATGGGACTAAAAATCAAGATGGTGGAGGTACTGCAGACTCTTAAGTATTTACTTTTACAGAACACCAATTAGCACTTTTTAGAGCACTTTTTTATTTTTTTCCTTGTTGAAAAAAAATAATAGTCTGTCTCCGAACCCACTTATTAGTAAACTTATGAATTAGCTGATAAGTTAAGTAACCAGTTTTTATTCAACAACGTTGTTTGCATTTACTCCAGCCCTCACCTTGCATGTACGTGGAATAAGCGAGATACTCCAGTATCTCCCAGCGCTCCACCTTGGTCTTGTTTCTCTCCTGTTCGTGTCTCGCTAGTGCTTCGCTCATCCACAGCACCGTGTGGTAGAAGTCTTGGTGGTTGTATGATTGGCGACCCAGCTCAAAACAGTCTGCCGCTGTAAAACGCCAATATGTTCTATTAAAACTCTTCTAATGTCTTTACTTATAAACTAATATATAAAATATCTAGTTTTTTGTACTGGTTTAGCGACGATAGTAAATAATATTTTTGTCAAATCTTCTTTCCACTCTAAGTAAACAAAAATATTATCAGGGTGTATAACATTTTTTATTGTAGCTGTACTTTACCTGAGAGCTGAGTGCTGTACTGGATGCCGTTGAGTTCTCCCCGCGCCAGGCTGCTGGTGCTCAGGTGGTAGGTGTCCTGAAGCCTCATGAGCGCCACCGCCGCGCCAGTCAGGTCCTCTTCCGTGGGGAACTTAAGGTTGTCTCGTAGCAGAGTCATATTTTGTATTGCCTCTGTAACAGCAGACGGTTTTGTCAAATAGGGTTACAAACACTGTTGAGTCAAAGAGTAAAATACCCCCGTCGCAGCAGACCCGCGTACTCAGCGAATTTCCAAATTAGTAGTTTTAATTATGACCAGATAAACCTGTCAACCAAATATCATCACAAGCTCATAAATAGGGGAATAAATGTCTATTCTCCATGATAAATGTAGGGAAAGAGTATGCAGGTATGCTGCCATGGGGAACACTAAAAGTAGGTTTTTAGCATAAAAAAATTATTTCGACCATATGAAGCCATATACTAAGTTTCATCAATATCTGTCCATTGCTAACGGAGTTTGCCTATTCTCCATATGATTAACATGGGAAAAGAGTATGCAGGTTTGCTGCCATGATAAGCACAAAAACCAAGATTTTTTTACGACAAATGGATGAATCTCAACCAAATGAAGCTGAATGCCAAGTTTCATCCAAAAACATTGGTTAATAAGTGAAATATTAACACATCCTTATCCTCCATAACATTAACATTGGAGCCTCAAACTACAACGTACTGTCTTTAGACTTTTTAATATCTCGGTAACCAATAGAGATAGAGCAAAGCTTCAAAATACTAAATTGTGTATTTTTTTGAGCTAAATCCAATGGTCAAAATAAAAATTTAAAATTTTTAAAAATTACATATGAAAAATGCAAAAAACCCATTTTTTGGGTACAAAACCCCTTAAAACTACCCCTTCCGATAGGTCCATATGTCTGGTTTACGAACTCATCCGAATAAACGTAGGAATACACATCTCTACCAAATTTGGTGTCGATCGGACCATTTTTACGAGAGTTATCGTGCCTAGGGACACACACACACACACATATATAAATTTTAATGACTATTATTTTTGTTCTCTGGGCACCTAAAAACGAAAAAGTAACATGGTCCGGGCTTAGGTCTTACCATGAGACCTACGGTAATAGCTTATTCCCTATGGGAAATTCGCTAAAATGTCAAGTGCACTGTAATAACAAATGAAAAGGTAAAGGATCAATTTATAAAAATATATTTATAAATATTCTCTAGAGATCCGATTCCTGCTGAACTTAAATTATATATACATTGCACAAGCGATGTATATGCTGTGTCCAGGTCATCTGTCTAAAACTGAACTTGTATTGTGAAAACTGTCCAATGCGTACAATGTGAAAATCAATTACCTTGACTAACATCGTTCTTTATTGCAGCTTCCACATCTTTCCAGTCGACAGTGAGTCTCTTGACCAAGAGGAAGGCATTCAGAGGGTTGGACAAGTAGAAGTTTGGATCCTTGCTGGCATCCTCATGCTCACTGGTGAACTCTATGTACTTCCTGCAACGAAAACACTTTGTCATATTGTTGCAGAACATTCATACTTTAATTTATTAGAAACAAATTTTTTTTAGATTTTTAGCTGGTCAGCGCAACAAATAAGTTAAATGATAACACCCTTGTCAAATCTATTAACTCCATCTTGACCCCGGTTGATCAACAGTTCAAGAAACATTGAGACCAAAGCAAAACTGGGTGTTTGGGAATCCCTATTTCCCATTAGTTAGTGAAGAGTCTTCAGTGAAGAGGTAACAAATTTGTCAGGGTTTTTATTGGTTTTGGAGGCTTTTTCATAAGGTGTTTGGATAATCTTCTAAACAAAAAGCTTTGATCGTGTGAAATAAACAGGACACATATCTAAAGATCATTAAAGTATACAAACAATCAAGTAATAGATTCTGTTACAAAAAGTAATATAATACAGTTCATCCCCCACACAAAATCAATAAATCAATGGTTATGAAAACCAATATGCCCATAAAACTTTTACACATTACCGTATTACATAAGTTTTACTCCTACAACATATTTGCTGAGTTATAGTTTATGCGATCGTTGTTTTGCAACGGTTGTGTTTTAATGTGGTGCTTAACATTTTTACAAAAAAAAAAAAATAGTCATTGTTTTATTATAACTTGCCTTTCATAAACTTAGATAAAACAAGTTTTTTTCTCATGGTAAAACTGCATTCGCGCAGCATGTAGGCAGGCAAATACTTTTTTAATATTTCTTCTTATATGAATAGACAACAGTCTCAAACAATACAGTCAGTGGTCCTGAGCAATGCAAGTCAATGTTACAATGTTTCTGGTAGCAGCTGGTCCAGGTAACACACAGTGGTTCTCCCACATGAATATGGATGAGCTAGGATTGTTGAGGTGGGCTACTGAGCTGGGAACTGCTACATCACAGAGCTGTCAAAATATTTGACACTACAAATTGCCACAAGTATTTGTGAAACAAGCATTGTATTTAAATCAGCCAAGAATAAAGGACTAGTTCATCTCTAGCAATGACATTTCGTAAGTTTTTCAAGCGCTAAGGAAAATTGCAAATTTATTACACAAGTAGAGGTGAGAATCACTGCATCATCATTTGGTTACGCATTCAATGATCAAAAAACTCTCTACCAATATTTACTGAGGCCCTCCACAGACGGAAGTCATAAGGAACTTAGACCAATAGTAGTATACAACTGAAATTTCTTATCCAATTCTTTTTATAACGTTTTACTCATAATATTTTTTTTACTTACTAAATAATTTTTTGATCATGTATATAAACTGAAATCATGATATAAAGATATCCATACAAGGTTTGTTTGTAACACTGGTTACCGTATAATTTTTAACATTTTACAATTATACTATTTCTAAGATCTCCTATCTTTAAAACCAGAAATATCTTTCATATTGTGGTATCCAGAATCTGTGTTGCCAAAGCTTATAAATAAAAGTGCAGGGTAAAAAATCAGAACCTAATTCAAAGAAGTATAGACCTCAATTGAATCTAAAGTAAAACGTATTTTGTAAATATTATAGTTTTACTTTTTCCAGGCCGAGGTATAGATCTCACAACAAGAAAAAATGTCTTGAAAAGACTTCACAGCAGATTTGGGAGAGGATTTTAATTTTACTTGTTCTTGGATGGGTTTATGTTGACACAAATAAAGGGTGTATGGAATTATTGTATTCAGATCAGAAAACAATTCTAGCTAGACCAAGCCCTAGTAAAACTATTGTCTTACTTTTTAACGAGTTGCAACTTGTGCTCCTGAGCAGCAATGTAGTCCTCGAGGGTGTGCAGCAGGGCAGCCTCGGACTCCAGGAGCTCCTCTAGGTCGACCAGAGCCGTGTAGAGCTCGGCAGAGCACACGGCCAGGGACATGGCCACCAGCAACAGTCGGCCCGCCATGCTCACGTCTGCAACGGAGCATGCAGAGGAACATTTGTAATAATTTTATTCATTTCCAACAATATAACATCCTAAAAAAAAAAATAAATAAATAAATAAAAAAAATTAAAAAAAAAATACAGGTTAAAGGCTAACCAACATTCTGAAGCAATAAATAATAAAAATAACAATGAAAAATTACAAAAAAGAAATCAATATAATTGCTATTACTTACGCAAGATAGGAAAAGCATAACAAAATTTATCACAAGGAACGATGCAATGCAATGGAACAATGCTTGGCTATTACAAATTGCTAAAGCCGCGTCCGCACTGGCCGAACATGTTCGCCGAACAAAGTTCTTCCGAACATTTGTTTGTTCGTTGCTAACCTTTTAGAATGTAAATCATATGGCCGGTTAATTGTTCGTTAAGAATGTTTGGTGATTTTTGTGTTCCCCGAACAAGTTCGCCACGAATGTTCGCCCAGTGCGGACGCGGCTTAATATAACGACTCCTGAACACTGACAAACAAAGACATTACCAAATCCTAACATATTCACTTAGCAGCCATAATTACTTAGCAGCCATATTATTGTTCTTGCCATATATTTATAATTTTCTCTGTTGCAAATGTATTCTTGTTGTACGTATTGTTAAAAAGGGTTGTCCGTTGAAATAAATAAATAAATAAATATTACAACAAATATGAAAACAAACTCTCAAAAATGTTGAGGGGTAGAGGGACTGTAGTGTTAGGAAGCTCAGGATAATCAACAAGCCAAACCTTTTCAACCCATTTTATCTCAGATTCCGAACTAGAATATCATTATGTCATATTATCCTCATCGATGATATCATCAAAGTGGCATTATCCTTTGGTCGATGTAACATCAGATACTACAATATAATATTCGCCATTCATTTTACAAGAGAAACCTTATTTATTTCTTTATAACTTGTTTTCATTTACGTGTCATCTTATGAAAGTGATAACTATTCTGGAAAAAAATACTAATTATAGTTACTAACTGAAGGGTCAGACCAGGAAAAAAATCAGACGGATAGTAACGCAATGCGTTGCACACAGTTTAAATCGCTTCCGCCCACGGTGGGTGGTTTGCACAAGTGATAATTCCTTTAAAGGGCAGTTTAAGTGGATCCAGATCGGGACGGAGACAAGGAGATTGCAGGATGGAGGATGGATGTTCACGCAACGCGGGAAGGGGAGAAGAGACGGTAACGTTGGCGTTGGCAAACACCGCGCCGACCGCGACCGGCGAGTCGTGGCCGTGGCTCACGGTGGCGGAGGCGGGAGCTACCTGTACCGGTAACGAGCGGGGGGCAGCACCGTCGGTACCGAGTACCGTCAGCCGTGGGTCGGGACCGGCTAATTACCGGGACCGTCAAGTTATCGGAGGCGAATGTGAACATACACTTTGATTGGTTTCAGATTTCGTACATGGGATTGCGATTGCACTGTCTGGTATTAGAGGGCATCGGCATTATGTACTGTACGTCCTGTGTCTAAAGATTTGATTTAAGTATATAACAGGTCAAAATTGTGGTTCGGATCATACGTTAAACTGTAGGTCCCTAGATACCATTGGCTGTTGGGCTATGAATTAACAGTAATGTCTAAGGAGAATGTCGGCCTTAACAAGACTACAAGATCGCGCCACACATCCTACACTCATCTCTCATTCAACTTTGGCTTTATAAACTACCTATTGAGTTAGGTCGCCACTTCAGTTTAAGGTATTAATGGTTTTATGTTAATTGCTGATTGAACATAATACAAAACATTTCTTGTGTTGCGGAGTGAAAAGATTCGTACAGTAGGCCTTTTAAACATTTTAATACACATCTGGACAAGAGGTTATGCTGTCGCTAGCATCGATGTATGAATGCTATTATAATACCAAAGATTTATGTATGTGATTTCAGAAAGTGATAGTGTATTTAGAATATTTTGTTATATAGTAATAATGTATTTGCTAAAGCTGCGTCCGAAAGGGCAGAACATGTCCGCCGAATATGCTGAACTTTTGTTTGTAGGTATTTTTGTTGAATGTAAAACATATGGTCAGTAATTAATTATTTTCGTTAGGAACAATAAGGTTAAACTACCAATAAAGGTTTTTATAACCAATAAATCTGGTTTATAACCTTGTTGATTGGGAGTGTTTGGTGTTTTTTTTCGCTGAACAAGTTCGCCACTATAACTAAACTTGGCAAAAAACATACAAAAGTAATATTTGTTGTAGCCATATATGTTCGGACCAGGTGCGGACGCAGCTATTTAATTAATTTTAAAACATGAATTCTGTACAAACAAGACCTCTTGGCATTGCTTTCATCACGAATGACGATTTTAAACAATATAAAACACTAGGCCTGAATAAAAGTAGAATATTTTACCCTAACTTAATCAAACTATGTAGGCCTACTATAGACCAACAAATGCTCGGTATTCTATAATTTAATAAAATCCTAAATCCACAAATTGATTTACTGGAACTTTTCACATGTCTAAATTAAACACAAGAAAAATATATTTGAAGAGTGAACGGCGAATATACGCTATTGACAACTACGCATTATTATTTCCACCTCTCGTCTTCATGGTCTTCATGGTCTTATAATGTAGTCTTTTTCCATTATATGACCTTTGGAACAACGTGAAAATAAATTAGGGTAAATTTAAATGAATCATTACAATGCAAATTAGAACATAACTTTATACCGAACAATGGCCAAGTTACCCAACCTTATAATGAATACTGAATGCCGTGCGAGAAGATTATGTCAAGTTTGCAGCTAGATTAACCCTGAGTCTGAAATGAGGGACACAGCCTTAACATTAAGGAACAATTTCCCTCTGTATCTGTGACTACTAAGGTACGAAACAGATGAAAACCCCTACTGTGTTATCTATTTCGTGAAAATTTATTGTTTTCTGTAGGCCTAAGCTTTAACTAATTGTTTTATATTTTTAAATAAAGTACAGAGGACATAACGAATCGCAGTGTAATAATTAAACGAAAAATAAATTACCACGTGAAATGTATTTATGATACTTGACTTGTCTACGTCGCCGCCCGCCGGCAACCAAGATAAAATAATATCCAAAAGTGATCGTTGTCAGTATCATTTGCCATACTGATGTAGCTTCTGTAAACCTATAACCTAAGTTAATTTTTTTTCATCACTCCGTATACGAAAGTGACAACTTTCCGTACAGCTGAGACCTTGGAAAGTAGTCATTTCCCAAACTGTCACCGTCAGCTGATTTTACTGACCTGTACGGAAAGTAATGTTTGTAAACATTACTTTCCGTCCAAGGTAAACAAACTTTTCCGTACAGCAACAATCAGCTGGGTTTAAAACAAATTAAATTTTGAATTCCAGCTTTGTTTACTTTGTCCAATGGCGAAGAATTTACAAAAATAATCCTCCTTTAACACTTCCACATTTATTAATAATTGCGTCGTGATGAAAAGTATCTTTCACAACTTGTCCGGAAAGCCCATTTCCAGGCTCGATAGTGTTTTCCACGCTCGGCTTCGCCTCGCGCGTAAAACACTATCTCGCCCAGAAATGGGTCACTTTCCGGACTAGTGGTGAAATATACTATTTATTTACCGCTAACTTAAACCCAAACAATAAAATAAAATAAAATAAAACACTTGATATGACAACTTTAAAATTTTACACGTCTATCAGTCCATATCTAAGGCTTCTTTCAGATCAGCGCGGTCCGGCGCCGTACCGGACCGGACGAAAAATTTTTGACTGTTGATCCTAATGGGAGCGTTCATACTAGTGCGGCAGCGGCCGGACGAACCACGGTGGACGTCCGGCGCCGGAAGACCACCGGAAAGCAAAAACGTACCTTCCGTCGCCGCACCGGACCGTACATTGTTTCGTACATTGGTTTTTATCGACGCGTTCACATCAGTGCGTTCCGGCAGGGTTTTCGCCGGACGTAAATCGAATATTTTTCACTCTCTATCTCTCAGTGGTTGACTAGTGTTGGTTCTACAGTTTTCTTGTTGAACTGTAGTTTTTAATAAGCACTGTGTACGACATGGAGGAATGAATTGACATCAAGCACTTGATAAGTTTGGTCAACCAGAGGCCAGTGTTGTGGGAGAAATCCTTAAAAGAACACCATAACCGTGTTTTTGTAACGGAAGCATGGGGAGATGTGTTTTTATTATAACACAACTCGGAAGCATATAATTGTTTTCACATATAGCCAGTTTTTTAAAACCTGATCCTTCTAGGGAGAGATTGGCGGGGGTTCGTTTATCCTCGCTAATGTCCAATTGGCTGGAGTCCTTTGTTTTTATTATTTTTTTTTATTTCACTGCTTTATACCAGCCGGTAATTTTACATCACAACATATTGTGTATCAGTTTTACAATATTATTAGAGAAGTTGTTTATTAATCAGTTTACTTTAAGGTAGGTTTACACGTGAGAGTTTTTCACTCTCAGAGAGTTTCGTACTCTCAGCAGGTACTCGAAGAGGTGTTTACACAACCAGCGAATTTTCCAAGATGGTCAATCCCAGACAGTTCTGGGAGTACTATCAACAGCTGTCTGAGATTTTTATGAGAGTAACTAACTACTCTCCGAGAGTGAAAAACTCTCACGTGTAAACGTACCTTTAGAACTGTTACTTTTAACAAGGCATAGGTTTGGCTTAAAAATATAACAGCTGACTAGGAGTTAGGCCTACTTAAAGACATTATCCTATACTATAATACGAGGAATGTCTGAAGGGATGTGTGTTCTACGATCTCGAAATCTAGCTGTCAGATTTTGCGTAAACTTTGCAATTAAAAGTGTATTGGCCCAAAAATAAGTTTAGAAAAGACCTCCATCCCAGGAAAAATCGAATTTTGTCAGAATTTAAGTTTAAAAATCGTAATTTTTAACATTGGTCTTATGGGTTGCTATTTTGGTAACGAAATAACAACAAAAGGTATACAAAAATAAAGGAACATTAATATTAAGCAGACTTTTTGAAACAGCTGTCAACTGTGAAGAGGTATAGTTGGTTGTTGGGAGAAATTTAATAGCTCTAATGACACTATATCAAAACTGAATTAAAACCAACGAGCAAGGCTCGGTTAACCTGGTACTAACTGATTTAAAACGTTACTTAAGGAAATCTGATACTCGAACATGTTTTTCATGAGTTTTAATTTTTTGTTGACAGTTTAAATCACTCCCCCACTCCAATATTCTTAAGAAGAATCAGGTAAAAAAAAGAAAATACTTGTATCCTACAGCATTTGTTGGTCGAAATCGAGTAATTTATTTTGATACATTACGAAAATTACATATAGTACTAAATCAAAGACATCCCACCAATCAAATATTGTAGGTAAGATATTTATTTTCATGCTTCGACAGTTTTGTTTAACGTAAAATGCTCAGAGACAATAGAGTTTTTGCAACATACGGTAAATCTTACGGTAAAAGTTAAAAGCTATGTTTAAGTTGGCAAATTTTCGTATATTACGTTACACACGATATTTCAACTGTATTATTAGTGCTTAATGGTTACTATTGACCACTTTTCAACGAACTTTCGTAGCTTTAAGCATCAAAAGTACCTAAATCCACCATTAATTAAATAGCGTTTAGCGTTTACCGTATTCATTTACCGTGTGCGCAAAAACTCTGGAATGGTTGTGAATTTTTCATGTTATTCTTAGGTATTGAAAACAAAAACTAACTTTCTACCGTTACCATCTTCTAAACCGTTAGGAATATCAAATTTATAAATTTTTCTAAAAATTAAATTATAAAAAAGATATAAAAATGGGGATTAGTATTTAAAATTTGAATAATAATAGCCTGGAAATCGCCGGATTCGGCCGCTTTGATATGAAAGGGCCTTCCGGTTGCCGCCGCACGTCCGGTCCGGTGCGGCGCCGGACCGCTCTGATCTGAAAGAAGCCTAAAATCTCCGTTAAAAACTGCTACGCCGCGTAATATATATCTAACAATATGTTGGATTCCAAACCATTTCAACGTAACATTTGAGGAATGTAATCTTGAATAGTATTAGGATTAGCCTATGCATGCGCGGGATTGTTAAGAGGCTCTTCATCTGAAGGGTCACTGTGCCGCTGCCGCCAAGGTCGTCACAGTTATCTGGAGTTGCTTCCGATGCCAACCAACAGAACAAGCTCGAGTTTTGTACACAACTACACGTATTCCCCACAAATAGTCTATATTTTCAATCTTAATTACCTATAATGTTTCGAGTCCATTTATTTGTTCTGATGCTTGTTTGTTGTCCTGAGACATGTTATGATCTATTCAAATATGGCTTATCAAACAGCTCACACATAAATTTTCATGACAAATGTTACTAGGCCTATTGTAATTTTGAAAGCATCCTTCCTTTTCAATGACGACTCGCGATTTTCAAAAGAGCATTAAAAAATAAAAGCAAAAAATATTTTTACAACATTTTGTAAGTTTAGCCAACGGATAAGATGGGTTTTAACAATTAAAAAGGCAAAACGAACGATCAAACGAAATTATCCGTAAGCCATTATTCACCAATGATTTAACTAGTTTCCAAACTAAACGAATGACACGAAATGTTGAATAAAGTCAGTATAAAGGCGCTTCGTGAGCAGAGGCACGAACGAAAGTGGCAAATCCAAGGAAACACGCCAGAACACAACACGGCCGCCGTGACTCTTTGCCGGTTACTTCGTGGATCAAAACAAATTGGAAAAATGTGTACGGTACAGGAAATTGGAAAAATAGAAAATCTTCTAAATAATAAAATATTTAAAAGGTAAAAATATTTGAATTCGTTAAAATATTCTCTTTCTCAAGCGTCCCAGATTAGCAAGATCATATTGATAAATTAAAACATTACTTTGCTATTTTATCCATTACGAGTACTTCATGAATCTAAAAACAAACTTTTTATTTTTATACCAACGAAAATTCTCTTTCAATTTTCTTTAAAAGTTTATTTGTTATTTTAGAGAATATATGCTAGGGAGAGTATAGGACTACCTAAAGACCAAACATCCAATTTGGAAGATTACACGAGAGTGAAGGGACACCACTAAAAAGAAGCTCCTTTTTGTCTTCGAATGTAATACTTTGTGAATTACAAAGTGTGTGTTCAGTTTTGACTAATTGTGTTGCAATAAAAATGGTAATTTTTTTGTACATATTTTTGTTATATTTAACTTATTTACCCATATTTTCAATGAATTTTGTCAGCGCATCCCAACTGACGTTTCAAATGAGTTCGCAGTTTTTTACGCAATAGTCCGCTTCCCTTTGACTAGCCTTGATCACGACACAAAAGAATAATGTGTACCCCTGTACCGGACGTGAGGGCGAATGGCAGCCAGCTGAATAGTAACCATTGCATAATTTAGGTTAACTGCAGTCGCGGTTATTATGATTTGTAATTTTTTCCAAATCACAAGTCAGTCATACAGTCATTTACGGTGATGTATGTGGGCATAAACTTTTTTGTTGATGAATCATACGAAGATGTCGTTGGGGTCCGTGCGCCGGTGTTCAACAACTCGGAGAGTTCAGTAGAAGTTGACAATGGCAAGCCGCCGAATGCGCTTTTGCGACTCCAAAAACAGGTGCAGCCCGACGGACAGCGAACTCTCCGAGTTGTTTTTTGGTGATACAAAAAAAGTAATGAAACTAGGGATTTTACAAAAAATAACGAAAAATGCATCAACACATGCAACTGCAAACAGATTTTTACTTGTTTATACATGTTTTCGGGACTTCTCAATACTTTCGTCTAAGTTAATACTCCCAACAAATTTGAATTGTTACATTATACCAAATAAATTTTAAAAATAAATTCCTCCTGGAACTTATAGATAATTAGACAAGACACTTTGGGCTGTTCTCTTCTGTTTCTCATAAACAAATCCTGAGAACATGCAAGACAAGACAGAGTCATATTCATTGATCACTGGAATGTTTTACGACGGTATGACTTTTCTGTCATCACCATGCGACCCGTGCTTGCTGCCGTCACTTTTAATTGCCACTACTTACAGCATGACGACGCCGCGATGCTGCAACTAACTGTATACAGTAAATAACAGAAAGTGAGGTTAGGCGTCGGTGACGTGGGTACTCTGTGGCGCAACCCGAGAGCTTCGATCCATTCCCGCCAAAGGGCAAGGCCCCGGATGAGCGGCGACAATGGATCAGCTGATCGCCCCCTCCATGGTATCAGCTTTGTTATCAGCCACCGACAGCGGTTTCTCGTGACTACGCCTAATTGGCATTATTCAATTTCGGCAACCGCGGGTGAAAGTGGGCGGCGGAAGGATCATCTGCGATGAGAGATGTAACTGTGCAAGCTATGGCGGCGGAAACGGCGAGAATTTTGGGGATGTCGCAATGTTAGTGGTTGTGTCAAGTTATATAATAACTTATTTTATGGCGGAATTGTAAAAAAAGTATTTTTGTAACATAAAACCTAGAACTGGGAACAACTACTTTATTTATACCGCCTAACAACTATATTTAGACTTGATACCAAAAGCCCAGTAAAATTGCATTAAATTAAAATTGTAAACTTAAAATTATGTTACATTATATAACTCGCTTTTGTACCTGTACTATGCCACCACCACCGTTAACAACTATGACATGCATGTACAACTACATCCTCCACATCTCCAAACACTTGGCAGCTGCCATACCCATTTCAATTAGAGCAATATCACTTCGAGGCTGCATCGAATGAACCTTCCACTGTAGCCTTGTGATACATCCGATGAGTCAACTCTCCATATACAAGGTTAAAAATCCTTATAGATTAAACACGCTAACGTTAAATACAATAATAATTTACAATGTAGCAGCTGCTGTATTTGTAAAGTTTAGCGCCTACCCTGCTAGTAAAACACGAATTTAAAAATCAAGACTACTGTATCATTATTTCCAAACGTTTGAAGCAGCCTTATTTACTCCTAGCACAAATTCAAAAGACGCCAGCAAAGAAATGCCGTAGCGGGCTGAGTTGCAATATTCACATTCACATGGCAATAGCCTGGATTCCTATCCTCGCCATGTATCCAGTAGTTGCCAACAGTGACCGCTAGATGGTGTCGCGGGCGGGGCCCCCCTCCCCCTCCCCCTCCTCCCTAGACGTGTCTGCTAATCTCATCTAAACTGCTTCAGTATCTTTATCTTCAAACACCGCCTACGTGCCGAGTGTGCCACAATATGCTGTAATCTGGCGGGAATAACGCCATCACGCCATGGAAAGTTGATTCCATGTTTGAAATTATCCAGCAAAATGCGCATTTATATTTTTAGCTAAGTTATTTATCAGATGAACCATTGTTTTCAAATTTTAAACTCTTTTAAATCAACATGAATCAGATCTGAAACACGCTCTGTAAACATTGAAAGTGTTTTGAAGGAGGAGATGAGTGCAAGGGTTAAGGTTGCACTCACACGATCGTTAGCATTTATAATGAAATATAATGTAGGCCTAATCTTAGTGATACGTGATATTAAATGGTTGTAAATTTACTAAAGGATAACACACGCTCGTGATTAGCAAACAGCGTGGGATAACGTAGCCCAGGGTAAAATATGCACAGTATAAAGGCAAGGCTACAAAAACGTTAAATTGCTTCCTTTTTTAGAGCGTCAGGTTTCCAAACCCCGTAAAGCTGGGTTTATGTTTGTATTATGGGTTATGTTTGATTTTTAATGAAGGTATTGTACAGCTAAGGAACTAAAATAATAATTTCTTGTTATATTCTGAGCTAACCAATGTGTCTACACAAATATAAAGTTTATGAAGCGAAAAGAAAACAGTATTCTAAAAATCATAGGGCTTTTGCAAAATTTAGTTTGATGAACAACCTTGCTCTTTTAAGCGTTGTTGCCAACTGCTGTTGTAAAATTTGAGCCCCAGACGACCCACAAGTGCCAATCGAGTGTCCGAGGCGATCATGCAACCATCAGGGGCCCGGCCCCTGAACCTCTCTATACAGCGCCGGCCAGAAAAAAATATGATAGGCCTTATATTACGTTACAAGTTGAAGAGAATGTTAATAATTTTGTCATCTTATTTGTATTCTGTGAGGTGAAGTCCCCTTTACATGGGAAAAATTTTGAATGAGTTGGGTTCCCCACTTGTCAAAAATGTGCGGGGGCGACGGAATAATATGTACGCCAATGTAATGGTTCTAGCCTGGGGATTGAGTAAACATTGTAGGGGTTTACCATGAACAAAATATTTATTTGCAAATGGCGAAACAAAGCATTGTTTACCTTAAAGAAAATTATACTAACACTAACATTAACATTAATTTATTACTAAGGACAATACCTTTATTTTAGATTCCTTGGGACAATACTGGGTTTTATGTTTATATGAATATACTGGTGCTGTACAATAATGCAAACATATGTCTGTCGTTTCAAACTAAATAACACAAGCTGCTACAGTGGCATGATGTTATTGATTACATACATTAACGTAAATGTATATAGTCAATGATGATACTAAAATAATAATCCAACAAAAGTTAAACCCAGCAACGATTTAGTTTACGTTCGATATGATGATGGATAATGGCCCACCGAGTAACCTTTAAAGATTTTTTCATAAATTATAATAATATTAAGTAGGCCTATTGTAATAACAATGTATACCTAGAACTGTATGATACATCCTTGGGTGTCCAATAAAGATATATACGTTAAATCGTTAAAACTGTCCCTATAATATACTGAATTAACCAGTGCCGGAAGAGAATCGCCAGAAAACGTGAGTTCACGCACCGTGTATGAGGTAACATAACACGCCCGTCCATGGGAACATCAGCACATGGCGATTGCGTATGCGCACTGCAGACTACACCACACACAACACGCATGCGCGATTACGACGGCGTGAAGCGCGAAATATCTTATTATACACATCGTTACTCATTCTTCCTTGAAAGAAAAGGAAATTAACTATGTAGAATTTTGGTTTTTGTATACCAAAATTTGAATGGTAGGCCTAGTAAAGTTGACCTTGTATAATTTTGAGAAAGAAAGGTAAATATTTAACAGTGCTATTCTATAAGCTCAGTTTTTTTTTAATTTTCTATACAGTATGAAGCAATACATATGGAGCTCATACATAGAAATTCTTTTAGCCTAGTGTTTCAAGATTTGTTAATTTAAAAGTCACATTCTTTTGGATCATGCCTTTGTATGCCCCATCCCATCACAATCACATTCAACCCCTGGTTTATGCCGGCCGTGCTATAGCCACCTCTCAGCGAGTCTGTGGCTCATACCGTGGGAACACAGCATAACATCCCATCGAGCCTCGGGTCAAAGGTCATGTGATAGCTACACATGTACCTGCTTTCCCGGAAGATTAGCTGAATCTTACTACTCAATCTGATAAGCGTATCATTATTAAAGATCGAATTAATTGTAATGCTAATTTTAGACGCTATTGCAGTATACCTACATACGAACGTCTTATATTTACATAATGCGTTGTTTTGAAACTGTATTTTTTACGTTTCTGTGATCTATATGTATCTAAACAAAGTTTAGAAAAACATGGCACAGCGAATTTAAAGCAGTACGCCTTTGGTTGAATGTTTCCTTCTAAAATAGTTAGTACCTTTACACTATCAAATATTTTGATTATTTAAAAAAATTTGAGTATTATTCAACGCCAAACGTTAAACTGCTGTTAGGTACAAAATTAAGTCATAAACGTTATACTGTAGTCCTACTGGATATTTTAACATACAAAATAACAATCTTTATTAAATGAAAGTATCATTTAAGCCTTTGGCTAAAAAACCTTGGATTAAAAAAACTATGAACTATAATTTCCATTAATAAAATATATTAATCCTCACGCATATAGTACTTAATTTGTGATTTCCATTAAACGATACGGTAACGGACGGTACATACTTTGTCAAACTAGGGCAGAAGGTTGGTAACTGCAAACAACTGCAGTAAACTACCAATTAAATTGATGAACGAAATTTAAATTGGAACAAAAAGAGTCGTTAACATAGGTGTTATATGGAAATAATGGTAGTAAGGTGAAGCTAAATTAAAAATATAATTTTGTACAATCACAATTTTTATGGACTACGATGCAGGTTTCATAGAACCTCATTCTAACACTGTAATATGAATTCGTGTTGCGGATCAGCAGACAGCGCCTCTCTAATGACGAGACCGTTGGTAAGGTCAGAGGTGATGGGAAGTCGCGGCGCTGAACGGGACTCGCTACGGGGACGGGCGGGCGGACGGATGCATCTGTAGATGTAGATGCGGATGATGCAGATTGCAGATGCTCCGGACGTGACCAGATGTCACTGCAACTCCGGCACGACGACGCCAGAATGTCACCGGGTCACAACGATAGGTATCGCACGTTTACAGTTTACCACGATTGAAAATTGAATCTCCACCAACTGCACGTCCAAAGTTTCATGAACCACAATGCAATTTGCTGTCACGTTGTATTGGAAACGGAAACTTGTTCAGGGATTTTTCTGCTGTAAAATCACGTTGACACCGTTAAGCAAATAACGCTTTCCCTTCACTTTATTTGGCTTGATAATTGGACCCACCGAATAGTGCACTATAATTTAAGTACTGTATTAAAATAATATGTCCAAGCATAAGGAAACTTTAACAATTTATTTACATTAACTGAATGTTCCTAATGTGACATTAAGGTGCTTGCGGGAGTTAATACGCGTTTATAAAAATACATGCAATGTAAACACAATAATTTTATTACCTTTCCTACTTAAAACAACAAATTTCCTAAACTACATAACTTGCATGATTGACAACAAAAGAGATCTCCCGAGCCCGCAATTTCTGTATGTTTTCAGCAAACTTCAGTCAAGTTGCACCATCCTTTACAATACACAAATAATATTTTCTTATCTAACTGCCTTTAGGGTTTAGGCGAGATTATTGCGCATTCGTCTACATTATAATAGTTGTAATTTACAATAAGAGATGATCATGCATAACTAACCAAACTAAGGAAACAATGTTATCGCCAGAATGGATTTTGAAATTTTGAAAAACCGCGGTCGCTGAAGTAGCGTGGCCGCGGCCGGCACCATACTCCATTGTAGCGGCCGGCCTGCTCACGTAGTCACCCGACCCGGGACATGAGTCAGAGTCAATGTCCAGCTGCAGCCCAGCACACAACACAGGAACCGGGGGTCAGATAACCAACAGCCGCGCCCGACGCACTCACTGTCATTTACACATACAGTAGTTGCTTTCTCCCGCCCCGGCGCATCGTGCATACAATGCGAAACGCCGCGGACTGTGACGATGCAAACGCCGCCGAAATGTCAGGTCTGATTATCTTCGTATTCAAGAGGACCTAAACATGTTGCGTAACGTAATCTTAACGCACTTGAGGTGCGGTGAACGTGACATAGCGTTATTCCCGCATTGTTGAAAGATGGAATAAGAGAATGCTTATGTTGTAAATGTTTCGTTACTTATTTATCTTGTAACTTTTTACTGTAGGCCTACCACTTTTTTTTGGGGGGGGGAGTGGGGGGGGGGAGGTTCAAGGAAGGGATCGTGCCCTTAAACTTTTGGCAAATTTTTATAAGAAAATATAGGCCTACTTCGTAGTGTTCTTTTGTACTTCATAGTCTAGGTACTAAGTAATTTGTTTATGCGTGCCTCCCAAAAAATAAACATTTCGAACAAGTTATAAAACATTTTTATACAACTGTATTCCCGACACACACAGTGAATAACATTATAGAATTTTCCGCTATTTTAGTACTGTTGGGTATTTTAGTATTAGTTTAACCCTTAAAATGTCTTATTAAGGATTTTCTATCTATGAAACAGCTAAGTCAAGTACAATAATAAAGTAACGAAAATTTAAATTTCAAGGTACTAAATTCTTTAATTTCAGCTCTAGTTCTAATGATTGCCATCACAAATGTTTGCGAATATAATATGTAAAAATAAATATTTTTGTCTCTTGTCCCATGTAACTATACAATAAATCCATCAGTTGCCATGATCACTCTGAAAATTATCCATTTAATAACTACTCATCACTATTAGTAATCAAAATTAGACAACTTTTAAAATTACTGTATATTTCAACTTCTTTTCAGAAGTCATCCTCATCAGATAACCCTATCAATATAAACAAATTGATGAAATTAAATAAGTTAATAAAATAACACATGCTAATTTACATATGATTTTTTAATTTTTTTTACAAATTTTTACATGTGATTTTTACTTATTTAATTTTATCAATTTGTTTATGATGATAGGGTTCGGATAGGGTTATCTGATGAAGATGACGTCTGAAAAAAAGTTGAAATATACAGTAGGCCTAATTAAAAAAAATTGTCTAACATTTCTTACTAATTAATAGTGATGAGTAGTCAGTATCAAATCGATAACTCAAATAAAATCACAAACAAAACATACCGTAAAGAAATGCCTGAAAATATAGTGTTCCATACCAAATACAATTAAATTAATATATATTCCCGACTTTGTATAACAGCACCATTTACAAAAGAATTTTTTTTAATTTATTTTAACAATTTGAGTTTTATTTTTAAAAATTTGGGAAAAGCGTTTTTGTTTTAAAATTAGGTTAAGTTACATTTTGGCCTGCCAAATTGTTCCAGTGAATGTTTAATGGATTACCCGTTTCGGCAAACAGCTTTCATCAAATCCTCAACTGAGAACAAAACTACTGACATCAAAGTACTGACAACTAAAGTACTGACAACAAGTGACAACTAAGTACTGATAACGTGTGACAACCAAGTATAACAAACTGACTGTTGTGGGGGGAGGGGGTAGATGAGATTTGTGTTTTCCAATAAAAATAATACTAGTAAAAACTCTTGAAATTTCTATTTTTTATCTAACATATAGAATAATTATATGCATATAGGCTACACTTGTTGTCATTATTTTTATCTCAACTGGTGGAAGGGGTTGGTTAAAATCGGGAACATGTGACAATGTTTTTTCTATGGGATTGGAATAAATAGTTGTTAAAAGTGTAATAATCTATTCCCAGGTCTGTCTGCACTTGAGGTGTTATTTTTAAACTTAAGACATGAACATTTTTTTCTTAGAAGGCATTATCTTATTCACAAAGAAAGAACAATATAATGAATCTTAATTTGATAGTTTATGGTCCTCCAGGCCGGACTTGAACTAGCGACCTTATGATCTTTAGCTATCGGGGAGGGGACGGATTAACTCGAATTCGAATTAGGAAAAGTACAGGAGGCTAATTGATAAAAACATATCACTGGCTTAAGTATTTATTTGCAAACTAATGTTAAAAAAAACTTGTATCTTAACATAATTGAAATTTTTAAATAGATGAATTAATTTATGAAAGTTGCAGAAAAACATCGCAATAGGACTTACAGAACTGTCATTAAAACAAGATAAGTTACCCTTTTGTCATAAACACTCCAATCGATTCGGTTAACCTACAAAACATCACCTCTAAAAAAGTAGAAGTAACAACGATTAAAAGAGCTGTAACTTACCTTTAGTGTGCGAGAATCACATGAAGGTGAAGATTCAGACTAGCGAAGCATTAAATAATGGGGTATTCATTGAAGTCGTTAAAAACACAAGAAGAAAAGGGGCAGCGCGAAGAAACACCGAGAACACAACACTGTTTTCACTGCTTGGGCTTCACTGCCTTGCGCTCTGTCGCTGGCTGGCTGGCTGGAGCGTGGAGCGAGCGAGCAGACGGCACGGCAGTGGCAGTGGGTCGGGCGTTGAGATCATCCTTTTTTACACCAATCAATAAAGACCGGCGCGCCATCCAGCAGCAAGGCGTGGAACTAGCTGCACCGCGTTTTTTGTCAGTGGGCGGCTTCGCTTACTCCCCGCTCCCTTTGCCCCTTTGCAATGCTTGCAACCCATTATCGGCCGCTGTCCGCTGTCCGCTGTCCGACAGTGAATGCTTTCTTTGAAGAACTGACCAGGTCACATAAAATGTTCTGTACCACCTTTCAGTTTTTCTATGATGGAACCGAGAATGATTTTGTTTTATAGTAAGAAAATATAAAGAATGTTTTAGGGGAAAAAGTTCTTTTAGTAAGATGAATTTTTAATATGTGTACTTTGTAAAATGAATTCTTCGATTTTGATAACTGAAAAACAAATGAACCGAACTAACAAGTTTATGACTTTTAGAATGAACTTTTAACATTGTATCATTCTTGATTTTGTAGAGGTTTTCAAAGTAGGCTACTTATATACTGTCCCTAAGTTACTACATATAGGCCTACTTTAGGCCTTCTCATTACAGTTTCAGTACAGTACTTTTAATTTCGACCAAGTTTTTTTATATAAGTTAAATTGTATCTCATTAACACATGCAATTTTAGGCCATGAACAGTGAACGAAGATTTTCATTTTCCTTAGCAAGATACTGTACTTTTGAGATCCTGGGGGTTTCTCTTATAGCCAAGAGAAGAAAAGACGGGCAACAGCCCACAAATGCATTAATTAATATGTGTCCTTTATTTAGATACTTTTTTACTTGAAAACAATTTATGAATTGATTGCTTTACAATAAATAATCTTGTTAGTGTAAGACATACACTATGTCCACGTTTTGGACGATATGTATTACAATTTAATTTGTATCTTGTGGAAAAGTAAAATTAGTTTATGATAATTTCAAGGTTAGGGTATACGTAACAAATCTGCTCAAGACTTGTTTTAGTTGCCTATTTAATGATTTCTTTAGATGAGTTTTCTTTTCTAATGCAGCTCTAAAATCTTTTAACATTTTTCTCATTCAATATAGCCCACTGTTCGCCTTCTGTCTTCTGTTACCTACAGAACCTGTTTCTTAAAATTTTACTAAGTCCATAATTTTTTTTAAGTTTTATCTAAGTGTACTCTAATAGTACAGTAGGTTTGTTAGGTCTCTCGTAGAAATTTTCGTTTGAACTCATTTTGACATAAAACCAACAATTTTTACTAAAAATACTCCTCTGACCACAATCACAGAAAAAGGAAACGATAGTTTCCTTTTCTGTGGCACAATGAACACTCTGATCTTCGCTCAAGACTCAAGAAAACCAGTGGTGTAGTGGTGCGGGAACGCGTGGGAACGGCGTTCCCACACTGGTTTTCAAGAACCCGGGAAAATCCCAGTACCCCGTTCAGAGAAAATCCGGGAAAATAGCTAATTATGTTTCTAAACACAAATATTGATTAATCACTACAAAAATACTAAAAAATATTTCTATGCCAATAATAAAATGCAATACCTTTGTAAACACGAAATTTAATCAGTATCTGTTTCCAGAGATAACCTCACTTTCACTTGAACTTTGTATTGTGCACAGAGTACGGTGAGTAGGCTACGGTATACGGTGGCGGGCATCACTCTCCCGTCCCTCCACAACCCTTCCACACCTACAGATGAAGAGGATGCATTTGCCGACTACTTGTAAACAAAATTTTGTCAATCTGTCATGAACTTTCATTGTATTTACTTACTCTGTTTTTCCTCTTTTATTTATTTAATTTATTTTAGTTCTCTGCTTTTATACTTGTATAGAATATGTCATTTAAAAATTAGGTTATGTATGTTGCTGTTTTGGGGCTCAAAATAAAAGTAATTAATAAATAAATTAATAACCTTTTCTAAAACAACCTTCTTTTGTGAAATAATAAAGTTAGTGAAGTATAAAAATATAGACTACTGGTTTTTTATATCGCTTTTCTCAAAATCATCTAAATTCTTAAATAGTTTATTGAATCCTCAGTAAATTCAGTTAGCTTAAAATACATAGCCTAATACGCAAAACTATTGCTATAGTACGCATTCAGGGAATTTGACAAATAGGCCTGTATTAAGCGTTCCCACATTGGAAAATTTGCCACTACAACACTGAAGAAAACCCATGTTTGTGACTTCAACTTCAGCTTAAGCTTCACCTTTGGGCCAATATAGCCCATTGTTGCGCAGTCGGCATTGTCGGCAATGTTAACCATACGGCTTTTAATGCAAGACATGGTATTTTATTCCCCTGTTTCGGACGCAATTTTTCAACCGATTTTCTTTAAACTTAGGAAGTGTTTAGTTGAATAAGCTTAGTTATATTAGGCCCCTCACCTAGAAATTTTGAAATTTTAACAAATATTACTAAGGAAAATCGAGTTACTTTGCGACGTCACAGGGAGTAATATTTGTTAAATTTTTAAAATTTCGAGGTATGAGCAGCCTAATATAACTATTGAACTAAATATAAACCAAGTTAAGAAAACGGTTGAAAAATGGCGTCCGAAACAGGGGAATAAAATACCATGTTTTGCATTAAAAGCCGTATGGTTAATATTGCCGACTGCGCAACAATGGGTTACTCGCCCAAAGGTGAAGATGTCTCTTAACTTACCCTTTAATTAGGATACCTTCGCGACGGAACCCACATAAAGTAAACAATTCAACAATGCAACAATGGACATCAGCTGATAGCCAAGGAAGATGAGGAACCAGGATTACTTGTAATTTTACTCTCTGCAAATGTTGATTTACTCTACTCGATCGTAATTTGGTTGCGTTTTAGAAGAAACTCTATGCATTAATTTACTCTTATAATATATGGCGTAATTATTAAAAGAAGGACGCATACATTAACCAAGGCAGTAACAAAAGTATAAGTGTAAATACAATATTTCAAGAAAGTGTCGGCCGACATTGACTTTTCTATATTCCTGCGTGAATGGTAGGCCTGCGCCCTACGCCGACATTGAATGTTATAAGTTTCCCTAAGATAGAATCATTGGAACTTGTTTCGCGAACACGCGAATAACTCATTCTCACTAATTGTATAATCTAATAAGTATAAGTCAAAATTGCTAATAATTATAAATTTAATTTTTAAAGGCTAATTGGGATGTTTTTATTTGCGTGTATACCACGAAAAACACAGTAATAAAATTGTATGTTACAAAGAATCGAAATGTTATACAAAAATTTTTACTTCTGCAATTGTTGCAGAAAAAAACAAATTTTACAACATTCAGTGTTGTACTACGGTTAGTTGAAAAGTGTCATTGAGATAAAACTGTAGGCTTATGTTTAAAACAAGTTGATTCCCTGAAAGAGCATTCCATAATGAAAAGTCGTAGTGTTTCAAAACAGTTTTTTTTTTTTTTGCATAGCATGAAAATTATAGAGATTAGCCTTCAGGCCTAAAAATAACGTCTGTGTAACACACCGAGTTGTAAGAGCCTGCAGAAAAACAGTTCTGCAACCCGCACTGCGATCTGCATTATCGACCACCATCGGCTCCTAAAATAAATGGATATTGGAGAGAAGAGAGGACAAATTTCCAAGGCTTGGTTTGGTTTGCATTTTAAACGCAAGCTATAGACGATGATAAAATTACTTAAGTATTACCATTCTTTTTGTTTGAAAATAACACAACTCCGGGAGTTAAAATTTGCATGATTGGTTGGTAGAATGAGGTATACAAAATATGCAATGGATTTATCATGTTGAACTCATATAACAGAAGTCCAGTAGTCGTCATTCTTCAATATAATACCTAAGGAAGGAAGAGTGATAGTTTATTTCCTTGAAGTCCTTAGATTCCAAAAGCACAATAAGGGCCCTAATTACAAATTTGTGATTGAGGCCTATTAACAATAACAATGCCCGGGGTTAGTTACGAAAAATGACCTTGCCAAAGAAGATTGAATTAAAATTCTTGACTGTATCTAAACGTGTAAAATGTTGAGTAAGTCATTTCCGATTTAGTTTTAAATGTACTGTAGAATTTTATCAAGCACACAGTCATTAAAGGACTTTTGGACACTCTATAAACATTTTTACCACTTTCCTGACAGTACAGTACACACTGTGAATTCGGATAATCTGAATTAAATAAATTTCTGATTAAATGTATTTACTTCAAGAACTAAGTAAATGATAAACTGCATTCAAATATGTCAGATCACTCGGACTAATAAGTTAATTTATTGGTAAAAATATAACCGAGGGTAAGATTTATGAAAACTCTTGACTAAACATGTTTATTTTAAACAAAAATATTATTAAATTACAGTGAAAAAATACTTAAGGAGAACCATTTATTAAATAAAAATATCGTGGTTTTATACTTAGTACCTTTGGATACAAAAATTTTAAATGGCCGCCATTTTGAAAATTCACATAGGAAAAAATATTTTTTTGTGGAAATGGGCATTGGTATTAAAGATCCATGCCAAATATGAGCTTCCTACAAAAATACCTTACTAAAATAAAAATTATAAGTGGAAACAAAATAAAATGGTTGATAATTAAAAAAAATTATATTAGGATATAACTTATACCTCCAAGTCAGGCTCGTTCTCAAATGGAGACTTAACAAATTAACAACCAGATAACAATGAATATTTTATTTCGTTGGTTTACTAATTTATAGGCATACTATTTACAAACGATTAATCATAAAATAAAAGTTTGGCAAGAATGAATTGGTCAAGGCCTTCAATCTTCAGATGCACTAATGTGCCACAAATATCATGTGTGTCCAAACAAGCAACTGAAGGCACTCTTATGATTTCAAATTCAAACAGAAACAGAAGATCGTTCCTCACATGCTACTATTTAATTCTGTGAAGGTATGTCTGTATATCCGTTGTACTTAACTATTTCTTATTTATTGTTTCATCCTATATAAGGAATACTATGTCATAAAAACACCAAAAACAAAATTTGTTTATGATTATTCACATGGAAAATAATTTTTTTTCTGCTTGAAATTCAATTTTAAAAGGGGTTGAAGTCAAAGTACGTTTTTAATGCTTAGAAAGGAAATTTTACAAATCTAGGCCTGTTTTATAACATTGACCTTTTTAGACATAGCCCCATTAACTTACAGCCAAATGAATAATTCAAGGTCTAAGATCGCACGATTACGACAGTTTTTATTATTTTAAATTTTAATAATAAATGCTTATTATTTTTTTTATTTATGAGCTTTATAAGCTTTAGAAATAGGTTCCTTTATTTTCGGGTTCATAAAGATCATACGCTAGCTCATGAGAATGTTGCCTCCGTTCCTCAGTTACCTCTGATCTGTGGCCATTTTCCCAGGCGATTCCACCTACTTGAAGCGCAGTGAATTCATCATCTCATCTATGTTCAAACAACATACATTTAATCGAGTCTGGTCTCCTCCCTTAAAACACAAAAAAAGAATAACTAATTATCCTTTCCAACGACATTTCTGCGGTGTTTTGATCAATCCTCACCGTGACCCTGCCCGCTGCATGTCCTATGATCTAACAACTAACAACCTCAGATATCAAACTCCAATAAAAATAACAATTAAATAACAACCTAACTAACTAATTTCATCTAAAAAAACCAAACTCAACTTTGCCTCTTTTCTTTTTCTCAGTTTCCTAAGTCCATGCCCACAGATCCACTTCTTTCTGAACTAGTAGATTTAAATAATTTTTCTTTTTTAGGCCTAATGCAATTGTGTAAAATCTTAAACTTGGACTGATGTTTATGACATAACCAAACTCTGACAATTTCTAATGTACAGAATGATGTATCAATGGAAATAAACTTCTTGATTCTTGATTCTTTATCTGGACGTGGTCTAACCATTTAAACTAAATAGACTTAAAGAATTATATTTATATTAATGTATGAAGGTTTTGGCATAAATTCAAATTTTCGCAGTAATTGTTGGCTAATATCAAATTATATATTTTTATAAAATTATCTCCTGTTGAAATATATTTGTTTACAGTATGATATTTAAGAAGGCAAAATTTTCATTTTGTGCAGTTGCATGCTTGTGTTTGTAAGAGAAGTGAAGTGAGTATTAGTGTATTTCGGTCCCCAGACAAGACCCCAGTTTGCGTTATTGGGAGCACCTCAACCTCAATAATTTAGATTTACGCCATTTTAGGATGGTAAAAAAATACTTATTTGACGTTTATTCTTCTCTTTTTTAATATGTGTTTGTTTTTTGTGGTTTCCAAAGGAAGAGGTATAAGCGCAAGAAACATGTAAGTACATCTTAAATATATTTTTGTGTTAGTTAAGGAGTGTGGTTGATTAGATACCGCCCTTATGAGATCATGTTTTCCTAATACTAATAACCCAAGTACGCGTTTGCTGATCTGTCCTTCAGTTTTATTGCCCCTGGAAATAAATTAAGATATAGTTGTTTCATATTTACAACTTTAAATGACTATGGAATCGAATTCACAATTTACCCTTTGAAAATCTGTGAAAACCCCTCATCCATGGTGTTTGGTTCATACTTACTGTCCTAAAAACAGAAGTTGAAATAAATTGCCTGGGTAGGCAAGCTACTTAAACATAAATTTCTCACAAGTAAGCACTTTCACATAGTTCTGCAGGATATTAGGCATTAAACTTCTCCATGTCAGAGATGAATGATTATAGGGCTAGCTTATTTGTGATGTCCTTTTACAGTTTAGGCTTATGTTATGACAACTGAAGGTGTGTGTGTGCACCACCTCAGTTGTTCCTATGAGATTGTACCTAGCCTGTTCTAGTCTATCAGAGATGAATGATTATAGGGCTAGCTTATTTGTGATGTCCTTTTACAGTTTAGGCTTATGACAACTGAAGGTGTGTGTGTGCACCACCTCAGTTGTTCCTATGAGATTGTACCTAGCCTGTTCTAGTCTTCAGGAATAGAACAAAATTTTCTATGCCTAGATTAACTTATTTCTCTTAGACCTAAATGAAGTTGAGGCAAAATGACTAATTTACTATAGGCCTAATTATGATCAATTCCCGGCAGGTGGTGCTCAAGTGTAAACCATCAACATTAGCAATACAATTTGTATCTCAGATTAAATGCCACTTACCCTTTAAACTTACAGTAACTTATGCCTAAAAGTAATTTATCCCAATTCAAAGGAAAATAAGGGACAGCTAACCTACTTATGTCAATCTTTAATTTTTCCTTGCTCCTTAAGTTTGATTGTTTTAGCTTTCATCTCTAATTGGTGATAATCAATCAAAAACAGTTTGACCTAGGCCTATAGCTTATAATCATAATGTTCTGCATCTTGAATAACTTAGTCTACGGATGGTACCGTACCAACTTCCCGTGTGAGTTCAGTCGAGGAAAAACCAGTCACAGGCCTAAGATATTAAAGGGCCTAGATCTGTAATCAAGGCCTAGGCACTAAAACTTGCTGCCCTAGGTAAAGGTTATTACATTTGCCGCCTCCACCTCTCCTTTTCCCTCCTCCCACTCCTAAACATACCCTCATTAAATGCATCTCTACAAAGATTTAAATTCGACAGTGGATCGTAATGACATTTGCTTTGTGTGAGTTAGTATTTTATAGCTTGTTGTTGTTGTTATTCGTGGATAAGGAGACCCCGGCCGAACCGTTGAGCACGTCTGCCTCAAAATGGGCATTTTGCGCAAGCCCCCGGAAGGATGGGATATTGAAGGAAGAGAAAGGGTGAGACAAGGGACTGTCCACTCATGTTCCAGTTAGGGGTTTCTATGCCCGTCGCATTCCTCACCCCTTGCTGCCTTGAACATATGTTCCAGCTAGAGGTTTCCATGCCCATAGCATTTCTCCTCACCCCCTGCTGTCTACATAAGTTCCAGCTAGGGGTTTACATGCAGTTCCCATTAACCCCCCACTATCTTGAACATGAATGGATTATGAAGGAAGGGAAATTGTCATAGTGGACAGCCAAAAGACTTACCATAGTGTTATGACAACTTCCTTTGCTGTACCCAATGTCAACTTCGCAACTAGTATAAACCAGTTTTAAAGTTGTCCTGGGACATTTTATAGCTTATATTTTGTCTGTTCGATTTCATTTTTACCTCACTAAAGTAATTGTGTACCGGTTTGTAAAAACTGAATTTGCAGAGTAAATATAATAAATATAAAATTTTATAGCTTATATTTACTCTGCAAATTCAGTTTTTACAAACCGGTACACAATTACTTTAGTGAGGTAAAAATAAAATCGAACAGACTAAACAAAGAGAAAGGGACTTCACAGACTGGAGAAGCGTGCGCAGCGTGTTTGCCTCTGCGAGTAGTAGGCTATGCAGTGCCACTCGAGTACCAACCCGCGGTTATGGTAGGTTCCCGATGGGCAAAGCCACTTGCAGTTGCAGCCAAATTCACAATCAAATGTTATCACTGTTGTATTGGAGAGTAGGTTATACACAGGTGCGGGGGAAAGAGAAAGTTTGTGTAAGTTGGCACCGTCTAATGTAAGGTATTTGGGAGGCTGACATGTCCATGACACTCGGCCATTTAAAGTCCTTCGAAAGTCACCAAACAGACCTAAACATAATGATTAAACCTTCGGCTTTGTAGCACTAGTGATGGTTCACTAGCGCTTGTTGTGAGTGGCTGCAGAGTTAAATGCCAATCACAACGCGCGCTGGTGAACCATCACTAACGCTCCAAGCCACTGATAATTGGTCATCATGATAATTGCCATGTAAAGGCCACCCACATGTACCGTATTTTCAAGAGTTAGGCCTAAGTGTTTTTACTGTAGGCCTATATATTATATCGTGGGGGCAGCAGTGTTAGTTGCACTTTGCACATGGCCCTGATTTTAAATAGTTTTTACGTCGTCTTTCCTTATCCTTAGAGATTCTTTAACATTTTTGTAATGATATTTCCGGTACGGTAGGCTAATGCATACCATACCTAATCTATATTTACAAAAAAAGGATGTTTTGTGATCGATGGGCTCAGAAATCGCTGGACCGTTTGCCATAAAACTCTGTACATACATAGAAAATTTCATGTAGAATTTTTGTAAGCCATTAATATTCTATAATCTGACATGGTTCTAGTCCCACATGTGGTGGATTATTAAGCGTGTATTGTATTTATACTTAGGTTAGGCCTATACAACAAAAAAGGCAATATAAAAATATAAATGTTAACATGGTTATGATTTCAACTAGTCTTACCGGTCAACAGGATCAATAGGTTATTTCATTAGCAGGAATACCGGTACCATCTCCATTCTTTCAGTCTCTTATTGGGCCTGATGATTTTTAGCTCTGGAAGTAAAAAATTGGGTGCCACAAGGTTCGATCCACTTAACATTACTTTTCAATTGTTATTTGGCAGATTTACCAAAGTTCAACGGAAACAGCAAAAATAATTTTTCATGCCGATGATTCCACCTTGGCTGGAACCTTGTCTTAGGCTGCCGGTCGAGATAGTTGAGATGGCTGAGGCGTAATCACCTTGGCCAGGATATTTAAGCCAGCGCGGGTTTTGATTCTGGCGAGTTCTACTCCAAGCCCACAGCCGCAGATCTGCAGCGGCTGGGCTCATTAAAATAGACTGCTGCCGCAGATCTGCGGCGATGGTTCCTTGATACCAAATACGAAATTTCTTCGGGACAGTCTAATTTAGAGGTCAGAAAAAATGTTGACTAAAGAAGGACCGTAGCGGGTTTACAACAAATTTTAAGTAAACTCCCGATTATCCGCGAGCGGATTAACCGCGGTGCGGATTATCAGCGCGTGTTACGAAAAGCGATAAAATACCCATTAATAAAAAGTTAGACCAAACTGACAAGTTTTTTCCGAGCGAGACGCGCGCAGGCCCTTCTCAGAACTCGAAAAGTAGGCTGGTACGCAATCTCCGAGCCACTGACGACAATACGCAGGCGTTTGCGCCAAGGTCGCTGAACTCCCCCTCCCACCATTCCTATCCTCTTTCTCTCCCGCCTACAGCCGTAGGCCCCGCCTACTCACGTGGCCAAACTATCCCCTCTCGTCAGACATTCAGTATCGCGTGAGTGCTGATGCTGGCCGGTCGATGTTTACTGTATTGTTCGTCTTTTATCGGGTATAGTGATTGTGTTGCCTGGTTTGGTATCTTTCGTTGCGGACGTCAACGGACTGCTCCATTATTTAGAGGAACAGGACGAAGACGCACAATTAGCTGAAAAACTTGTGTTACAAAAAATTCAATCACGGATAAAAAAGTGTTTCTAAAGCCAGAAACAATAAAAACAATTAACTGACTTTTTTTTAAGAGGGTGTAATTATTAAGCTACTGAATTCATGTTTACATTATTTTACGTCATACTGGATTCAATAAATTGATTTATCATGTTATAAATGTTTTCTCTTTTATTCTCTTCCATTTTTTTCAACATGTTACGGATTATCCGCGATTTTCGTTATCCGCGGCAGCCGCGCCACCCGATTCCGGGGATAATCGGGAGTTTACTGTATGAAAGTTACACAGCCAAACAATAAGAGAGAAAAATTATTAGAAGTAAAGAAAACAAAATTCAAAACAACCATAAGTTTGAGAGCATTAATTTAGACTAAACAGCTGTATTAATATACAACAATAGGCCTATTCAAATTTTCAACATTCGATTTTCATTTTCTAGTTTTCAATCAGATATCCATTGCTTGTAAAAAAAAAATAAAAAAAAAATAACAGCAGACTTAAAATACACCGTCACTACGTTTAAAAACATTTCATAAGACAAATTGATATATAATTCAGGCAGTTCCATTGTGACTGATAGATATAAAGATTACGTAGGCCTAAAATAAATTATATTTTTATCAAAAGATGAATTAGCTATGTATGGGCTCTTTGCCCATCTAAAATTGTCAGGAAGACGTAATGAAGCACCATTCCCATCTCACTAGTTAGTTAATTCGTCACATAAAATAAATTTTACGTTTATATTTTAGGCTTATCTTCAGTAAAAGCAGGCCCGGATTAACACTTTTTGACGCCCTAGGCCAAAGGTCACAAATACGCCCCCCCCCCCCCAAAAAAAAACAAAAACAAAACAAAACAAAAACGATATATTGGAGTATTTTAATTTTAATTGCCTTGGCTGTTGTATAAAACCTCAGAACTATTTAACGAATGTTATGATCATAATTTTCGTCACTTAATCCGTGGACGTAATCCTTTTGCATAATTTAATGTAGGTACCGTTTTACTACCATATTAATTTTAGATATGAAATCAAATATTATATAATTTTAATACAAGAAATTAATTTAAATCCAGGGCAGAGGAAGAAGGTCAAGCCAAACTCTCAAAGGCACAGGTCAAGGCAAAGGGGCGCTGTTTACCGCTAGTCGGGGGCGCTCTTTACCACAGATCACAGGCGCTATTTACGCGTATTGGGGGAGCTCTTTACAGTTGATCAGGGGGCGCTCTTTACCATCGGTCGGGGGCAAGATTTAACTCTGATCAAGGGTGCTATTTACTGTATATTAGAGAGCGATGTTTACCGCCAGTGCTGGGTTATGCTCTGGACCGCTAATTAGCGAAACTTAACGGCATATCAGGGGCGCTTGTCCAAACCACGAAGGAGCCCCCCCGGGTCCTGGCACCAGGGGATCACCTAGTTTACCTAAATAGATCTTTCTTATTTCTATTTTGCCGAATATTCTACTTACTCTTGTTACTAAAGAGTGTAATAAAAAAAATTGTGAAAAAACCTGAATTAAATTATATTGAAGTTAATTTTTTTACTAAAACGTAGTATAAAAAAGGCTCATTTGACGCCCCCCCCCCCCCCCGTGGCTGACGCCCTAGGCCATGGCCTAGGTTGGCCTAGTGGATAATCCGGCCCTGAGTAAAAGTGATTGATATTTCAAAAAAAAGTTTAATGATTAATTTTATGGTAAAAGGGTTTAATTACGTATATTTATTTTCATATAACACACAAGTTGGATGCTTTATCCACCTTTTTACTTTGCTCAAGTTTTTCGTCCCTACATGGCATTATGTTAAAAAGTGCCCGCTATTATGGATTTTTTTCCGGCGTACCCCAAGCCGGCCCTTTGCGTAACCAAGGCTAGGAACCGCTGTTCTAAATTATGACAGGAAGCCTTTTGGTGAGGATCTTTACAGTAGTTTTTTAAGTGTTCAGATTTAATATACTTGCAATCATCCGTTAACAGCTTGGAGGAATTATATAAGGAGTGGCCACGTCCTTATGGATATACCATGCTAAAGTGAAGCCGGCCGCTCCCCTCCACTAGAGTGGCACGGCTGGCCGTAGAGTGGCATGGTGCCGCCGCTGTAACACGGGCGAGATAGGAAAAAACGGGACCCGCGCAACTTTGAATTAAAATCCTGAGCACACCAGGCAAATCACATAGAACAGCTTTTGCATTTTAAAAGAGGATTAAATTATTTATCCAGTGATATACTTTTGTTCTAGATAAAAAACATATTTTAATTTATAAAGGAACATTAAAGTAAAATATCTGTATTGAAGAGATAATTTTAATACATTAAAAACGAAATTTAAATTATCTCAATATATATGTGTTACTGTAAAATAGATTTTATTGTGTAGTACAATACTTTTAACAAAAATAAATATAAGAATTGATATTCTTTTAATTTAAATTGCTTATTATAATTTGTAAAACACGTTAAGAGGTGTAACCTCTTTAAGTGCTTGATGTTCAGAATCATTTACAATATATTAGACAGTAATTTATTGGCATATAATTAATTACTCATAATTACTTTTAATGGGTTAATAATAATAAAATAACCAACTAATAAGAAGTACGGAATTTAGGGTACAATAACTTAAAACTAACTTATAAACAATAGACGATTATTCGTCAAATACTAACAAACTTAGTAGACTATATGTACTAACAAGAACAACTACCCTTTGGTTATCAGCACAATTAGAATGATTTATTAATATTAATAAAAAATTACTAATTATGATTATGGTTATTTATAATAGCATTACATTTAGTCGACGTTTGTAAAATACATAGCCTTAACATGGTTATTTTTAACTTGATAAATATAGACCTAAAACTTAACAAATTATTTAAAAACTTTTCTAAAATTTATTCTGTTATTTAAAACAACTAATTACATTTAAACTTCCATGATCAACTACTTGGTAGCCCTCGCCACTTGACGAGCGCGGCGCGGCGAGGCGGCTTCGCTTCTAGCCCCGCGTGGCCACTCCTTACATATAATTCCTCCAAGGTTAACAGTCACCATAGCTGTCACGTTGTCATGGGGTTTTTAAGATGATTTATTTTTTATTTCAGTTTAGTTTAATTGGTTTTGTATGAAAAATTTCAAGTTAGGCCTAACTGCTTTAACATCCCTCTGATTAAGATCGTCTGAAGGAGTTTTTTTTTTTTTTTTTAATCTTAAATGTATTATATTTTATTTACAGTAAAATGTTTAAGAATACTGCTAAAGTCTAGAATTTTCTAGAAACAAGAAGCAGACAGAAATTCATATTCTTTTATTTATGAGATGAAAAATCTAAGTACCGTATTTGTATTATTTTTATGCTTTTTAAACAAAAAAAAAGCCGATTTAATAAAAGCTGGACATTTTAGTTGTGGGATATTGTTTTAAACTAAAGTTTGTAGGACAATTTGAAAAACATGACACGACCTGACTGATACCAGGATTATGGTTGCAATTTTGTATTGCCATTTATTATTTTAGGATGGAAAATAAATTTTCTCATTATTAACTGATATTAATACTTCGTCATATTTAAATGTCTTTTTTTAAAGGTAGGCTATTATCGACAAGATAATGAAGGATATTTTTCACATTAGGCCTACCCTATATTATATTGATCTAACTTTGTTAAAAATCAAGTTAAAACCTTTGAAGTTTGATGGCAGCCGTCCATAGGTGTTCACTAAACGATAAAAGCCTCTGTAAATTGACACTTCCTCATTGGTGCACTTGCAGTGAGGCAGAACTGTGACCACTGAAAGATAGCATTTAAACTTTTTTTTACTTGTAAATGTTAACACAAACTAGGGAGCTACATTAAAATGAAAGTTATAAGTTCATATTAAACTACTTAATTATGCAACATATTTTAAAAAAATTATAGACCTATGGCTATTATGGTATGGCTATTATGTTCCAGCTAAAAAATGTTGAAAAAATAATTTCTTTGTATTTTTAATCTCCTCTTTTATTGCACTCGTAAAATAAAGGCTATCTATGATTTAAACATCTATAACAGACAAAAATATTCATTTGATATTATTTTAGCTTTCATTGTACAGTATACAAAAAGAACTCAGGAGATATTTCCAAGGCAGTTTGATAGCTGTATATTATTGGTTCATGATTGGCTTTTGTCTAAAAGATTTTTACGATGGACAGTAATCATCAAATCATGGATTTAATGGTTATCCATAGGATGGATTAAACCAACCAGCCATTTTAGCGTACCGGTAGGTGTGGTATTTATTTATTTATTTTTATTTATTCACAATAATCACATAACATCAATATTTTGACAGGTGATTCGTCCAGATATAAAACTAAAATATACATCTAAAGGTTCTGCTAATTATTATTTGCAATTTACACAGCTTCAAAATATTCTTCAATTGAATAAAAAGCCTTGTCCAATAACCATTCTTTCAACTTTGTCTTGAATTTAGAAAAGTTGTCAATCTTCTTTATTGCAGAAGGTAAATTTTTATAAATTTTGGTCCCATATATTGAGGAGATAAATGAAAAAGTTTAAGTCTGTGTTGAACTGGTTTAATTTCATTCCTAAATCTCGTGTTATGGATGTGACTATGCTGACTCTCCATGAATGCATCATAATTACTTTTTACCATTAAGGACAAGTGAAAAATATAAGAGCTGTATAAGGTAAGGATTTTAAATTTAATAAAAAATTCCTTACAATGTGTAATTTTTGGTACTTTAGCTAAAAGTCTGACTGCTCTTTTTTGAAGAACAAAAATCTTTTTAGATTGATTTGATGAACCCCAGACAATCAAGCCATAGTTCATAATTGAAGAGAAATAGGCATGATATATCGTGATTTGAGTTTCAAAATTGGTAGTGTCTCTAATTACACGAAGAACAAATATTGCTGAACTTAATCTTTTAGATAAATTTTCAACATGTGCTTGCCAATTTAGATAGGAATCAATTTTTACCCCTAAATAATCAACAGAATTATTAGACGTCAAAATGTTTGAATTTGAGTTTATGGTTATATTTCCATCTAACTTTGAAGCTGAAAACTGTATTAGTTGGGTTTTTGACACATTCATGGAAAGACCATTTACAGTGAACCAATCCTCTAGTAGTTTAAGTTTGCTAATTATGGTGGTTTTCAAATTGAAATAACTTTTCTCTTTACAAATGATAGCAGTGTCATCTGCATATTGAAAAGTAGTCATGTTTGAGGCGCCACAAAGATCGTTTACATAAATAATAAATAAAGAAGGTCCAAGAATTGACCCCTGAGGCACTCCGTATGGGGCTTCATTCCATTCTGATTTGTAATTATTTTGAAATTTGTTTATTATTATTCTCTGCTTTCTGTTTTCTAAATATGACACAAACCACTTTAATTCATTGTTTTTAATACCATGTCTGCCTAATTTTTCGACAAGTAAGCCATGATCAACACAGTCAAAGGCCTTGGACAGATCGCACACCACACCAACAGTTTTGTGTGCTCCATCCAAGGCCTCCGCGATATTGTTAATCATATTTGTAACTGCCTTTTGAGTATTGAAATTTGGTCGGAAACCAAATTGTAAGGGATTGACTAACTTATTTTTTTCTAAATATTCTGTAAGTTGAATTTTGACAATTTTTTCAAAAATTTTTGAAAAACAAGGCAATAATGCTATTGGTTGATAATTAGAAGGATTATTGACATCCCCTTTCGTGAAAAGGGGTATTACTTCGGCATATTTTAGTTTTGCTGGAAAAATACCCTGTTCAAGAGACTGGTTCACTATTTTGCAAAAATTAATTTCAAAATATTTAAAGACCTGTTTTATAACAAAGAGAGGGATTTCATCCCAACCAGAAGATTTTGTATTTTTTAGAGAGTTTAATACCTTTCTAAGCTGTTCAACAGTAACTCGTTGGAACTTAAAACTAACATGTCTCATTTGTTTAGTTATTTTATCATTTTTGTCGAATAAATTTAGAGCCTGAAGTTTATCCGTCATCTGATTTGTTGGGTAAGAAACATTTACAAAAAAATTATTAAAACTATTTGCAACAGAAATTACATTGTCTTGTTTAGTATTTTCATTTGTTACCTTTATTTCAATAGGAGTCTCAGAAGTTATTTTTTTCAATCCTAATTCGTTTTTAACAACTGTCCAAGAAGCTTTAGTTTTATTGTAAGATTTGTTTATAAACTTGTCATTTGATTTGAGCTTTGCAAAAGCAACAACCCGTTTAAATATTTTCCTATAGTTATTATAATATGTTAAAAATTGAGGAGACCTGTTCCGTTTTGACTCATAGTGTAGCATTTTTTTCCTTTCAGCAGAAATTTTAATTCCTGTTGTTATCCAATTATTTTTTAATTTTGCATTTGAAACTCCTCCTCCCGCTTTTTTAGGAAAATTCTCGTTGAATAAATTAAAGAAAATCAGGAGGAAATTGTTGTAGTTTTCCTCAGCACTAGATGAGTTACTGAAGGGCCAATTTGTGTTTCTTACAGCATTTTCAAAATTGGCTAAATTCTTTTTACTAAACTTTCGAATTAGTTTTTTATTTTTTATTTGGTTTATTGGAGAAGGCGTACATGTTTTCTCAAAAGACATAAGTAATAATCTATGATCGGAAGCTCCGATATCTAAGACTTTAGTGTTGATTTTTTTAGCTCTAACATTGGAAAAAATGTTATCTATACATGTACTAGACAATTTAGTGATTCTAGTTGGAGTGAAAGCATTTGGAGTAAACCCAAAGCAATTGCAAAGTTCCAAAAGATTACGAGTGCTAAATTTAGCTTTAAGTAGATCTATGTTTGTATCTGATGAAATGAATATATTTTTTGATCTTGCTTCAGTTGTTAATTTATCTAATAACATTTCAAACTTGTCTAGGAATAATTTGTCAATATGATCCCCGGGTATTCTATATATTGAGGCAAAAATAGAGTTCCATTCTTTCACTTCTATAAAAGATCCCTCAAAAGAATTTGGTTCATTTAAAAGTTTTAAATCATCTCTTACTTTAAAATTTACATTTTTATCAATCAAAATACAAGAACCCCCCCTAGACTGATCAATTCTTGCATAAAAATCTGCAATTTTGAAATCATCAAATTGGTTTAAAAAATGTATATTTCTTGGCTCTAAATGGTTATCCATAGGTACTTAGAGTATTTAGAGTCTTATTTAGTATTTAGTATTTAGTATTAGTATATTTAGTATTTGAGTATTTAGAGTATTAGAATGTATTTAGAGTCTTTGACCAGTGTGTAACCGGTAGACCCATTAAATTAAAAAATTGTAAATTGGTTTGTATCTTTTATGTTGGTATTGAAGAGTCCTGGAAACCTGGACTAATGTGGACTGAACGGTGTCCGGTTTTGTGAAAATTCTGTGTTATCAGGAAAGGCGTAAACATAAGAAAAAGTATGAATAGTTTACGTTATTCCTATAAAAAAATTTACCATATTTTTTTATTAATGTACATAACACGAAAACCACACACGTAAACCTCAACTGTTAAAACAAACGTAAAGAAAGACCTAAACTGTTCTGTAAGCTCCGGTCAATGCTATTTCGTATTGTGTCTTGGAACCCAAAGTACTTTACTGCTCTAGTCTGCTTTGACAGCCTTTCCAAGTACGGGTAATCCAGAAATCCAGGTCATTGAAGTCTGGGTTTGCGGAACTACTACTACTGTATTGCTTGCTTTATAAGGGTTCTGTCTAGGATATTTTTTTAAAATGTTAATATTTGTGAACTTATTGTTCAGACTAAAGTGCATGGTTTGGCTTTTTTTTACTTTTTCCATAATTCTAATGCTTTTTAGTTGATAGTACTTTTGAATTTCACCTAGAGCTTAACCTGTGAGAATACTAATTTACTAATTAAAATCAAACTTAATTTTCAACCAAAAATAATTTTAATTAGAATTTTTCTTGTTTTTTATTTTTCAAGTTTTTTATTCATAATCATTGTTTGATCAAATGTATCATCTTCTAGATAAAAACTCGAATGGGAGATGCCACTGCCAAAACGCCTGGTAGAGCCCGTGCATGTGGCACGAGGCACAATCCCCGAAGACTTTCCGTTGCCATCAGAGCTGGAAGCGGCCACAAACGGCACCCTCGCCAACGCCGTCCGCCAGCTCAGCAGCCTCAGCAAACATGCCGAGGACTTGTTTGGCGAACTGGCCCGGGACGCTCAGGTATTGAATGCGATCGTCATAGTCAAATACCTGCTGCTTGTGATACTATTTACAGTACTTTCCTTCAAAGAATTATTTTTTTTAATTTAAAGGAAGAAGACAATAGTAACCAAGATGCAAAACTGTATTGAATAAACTATTTTCTAAAAAAAAAAAAAAAAAAAAAAAAAAAAATAGATAAATAGTTTTCTTGGGTTTTATAAGCCATACAAGTTCACAGAATAGTTGATTTTTGGATTAAGTTGATATAAATCACATCTACCAAATATATATATTAATAGATATACACAAAACTGTTTGTCTTTTTTTCTCGGCTTGTGTGCATTGTAGGAGAAATTCATGCGTACCTTTTGGAAGGGTGGTGTCCTGTAGATGAGCAGAAACCCATTTTATAGTTGGGTCGAGATCAACTGAATTTTTTTTGAATTTCAATTATTGGGGATATCTAGTGTTTAATGTTTAAAAGAAAATTTACTACCCTATGTTAGAACTGTGTGTTTAAGTGTTTTATTTAAGTGTCGAAATGCCCAGCATAGTTAAACCTATCCAAGAAGTTTAATTTAATTTGTTGTTAAATATTTTCACTTATTAATTCAGGTTTTAGTATTTATGGTTGATTATTCGTTATTAAGTTCTTGTTCTTTTTTAGGTGTTGGCGTGCCGTGCTAATTCTCTTCAAGCGAGGATCGACAGGCTTGCTATAAAGGTGACTCAGCTCGACAGCAATGTGGAGGAGGGTAAGTCAGATTAAATTAAATGAGAATTGTATTTAATTAGCCTACAGAAGACTCTTATGTTCACTTGAAATTTATTTTCAATGGCATACTTTTTTTAAGTTATGGCATTAAGATATTATTAAAAGTCTACTATCAACGAACTGCTCAGAATTTAATGCAAACTGAAAATAAAATAATGTCTTATTACTTATTGTGTGAAACTCAGCTCATGTTTGTAAGTACCCTACCAACTATTACATTTCTAATAACTTTGAAGCCTTGCAACTTTCTTTGAGATTTGGTGGTTCACAAATGGTGGTTCTATTTTCTTATGAAATTTTGATTGAAATCTATACACATTTTAAATAAAGTTGGGTAATCTATTATTATTATTTTGTTTGGGATTTTGAGAATTCGTAAGGGTTTGGAAAATGTTTACTCAAGAATTCTCAAGTATACTCAGAAACTACCAAAGATATTTCAAAACCAATTTTGTCAATAGGACCACTAGAGTTGTGTTCTGCTCTGTGTACATCGCCAAACATGATTAAATGATTTTTTATCAAGTGTCCAAACCAATCTTACATTAAACAATAAAATTAATAAAAACTTCTAAACATTGGCCCTATCTAAACATTTTCTTCCATTTTTAGTGTCTCTTCAAGACATTCATATGAGGAAGGCCTTCAAGAGCAGCGTGGTGTTTGACCAACAAGTGGTGTCCAGAGACACGATGCCCACCGCAATGTTGGAGACCTACAGACACTGCGACAAGCCCCCTCCGCTAGACAAGCTCAACGCCTACAGGTATTGTACCTACTAGAAATAATCATTCATTAGGCTTTGAGTCTTGTTTCCGTTCGGACTTACCAGCAGTTCATAATTGTCACACAGTCAGCATGTTAACAAGTCTATCAAAAAGATGTGTGGTGAAATTAAGGAAGGTGCCGTAAAAAAATGTTAATGACTGGCGCATTATCTTGTAGATTTTTTTAACAGGAATAGAGAGAGAAAGAGTGTTGTGTTTTTACAAGGCTTGGGCACCCACATTCAACCTTGGACTGATAAAGGGGCCTTAATCAGTACAGTAATATTTTTGGAATTTTTAGTTCATAAGCTCAACTTATAACATTAAAATAAAACATTCATATTAGGCTGTACTTTCAAGTGGACAAAACAAACATTAAAATGAAAATGTCGATTAAATGCGTATGATTCAATATAAATTAAATGAGTATATTACAGATTTTTATTGAAGTATACCTAATTATGTCTAATTTGTAGTTTCATTAAAGTTATACTATTGTTTTATTTTGCTTATAGGGATGATAATAAAGATGGATTGAAGTTCTATACTGATCCTGGATACTTCTTCGATCTTTGGCGACAAGAAATGCTAAAAGACACAGAACGAATGATGCATGATAAAGGGAAACGAGTAAGTAAACTAGGCCTACTTTGATATTTTAAGTCTTAAGAGGAAAATTAACGTTCTGAGCTTAAAGGCAGTATACAAAGTTTATGTAGACCACTCAGAAGTTATTGGGTCACTCTTTTAAAATGTGTTTTACTTAAATATTTTGAGATTAAGTTACATAATTATATTATTGTTTAATATTTAGGAAAAAATATAAAAAAGAGAAAAGAATGTCATAAAATTTGTTTATTTTACAGCCTCACCGACCACGAAATGAAGGTGGTGGTGGTAGACACAAGAAGAGAGTACGCCAGCCGCACAACACGAGGGAAAGACAACGACAGTTGGCAGTGGGTCACGGTGAATACATAATGCCCCAGCCGCAGTCCCACTACCGCACTCCGCAACCTCAGCAGGTGAGTAATGAAGGAGTCCAAGATTGTTAAAACAAAATTGTGTAGTGTGGCGACTACGTACATGTTTTGGCCTATCCATGATTGCCAAGTTGGTGATTTTCACCACCCAAGGGAGTTTTTCAAATAATTAATAACAAGTATTTTTGTGCTACACAATTTAATAAATATAATAACGGTACTTCTTACATTTAGCTGCTTTCCGAGAAATTAGTTTTCGTATAAAAATAATAAATACAGTAGAGTAACACAAAACTCGGCCTATTGTGGACCGAATGATATTCGTGTTCGGCTGTTTATGGGTTATCGAGAAAAATATTACAATCCACAAAATAGCAATTTCAATCTTATGATATTTTGACCTATCACTTAACATTGCAACAGTTTATTGTTGTATAAAAATTCTGCATGCCTAACTTAAAAATATGAGAAACTGGTTTTTAAAATGAAAACATTGTACAAGAAGCCTGTCAAAGCTATTTTCCTGGATGTATTTTTTTATTTATATGTTATAGTATTTATATTTCTTATTCTTATTAACCGCTCGAGGATCTATAAAAATGGACTGACTCTTAAAGAAAATGTATTACTAAGAAGTATTGTTTTTGTTATATAAAGAATTAATTTTCATACAACGGGTTTTTCTTAAATAAATGATGAAACATAAAATTTACGGCCCAGTCAAGACAGAAAAGGATTTTCAGTTATACCCAGGGTGGGAAGGTTACCCAGACTACCGTTTTATCAAATGCCGAGTTTTCGGGACTCAACTTTATATTAAAAACAATCAAATTATGAATAATTTATTTCTGAAACATTACATTAAGATTTAGTATATTTGCACAATTTTCTAATATTGTCCTTACATTTACCTACTTTGATATAATTCCGGCTTTTGAAGAGTATAGAAATGGAAAGGTTAATAGTTTTGTTGACTCGCTATTTTAAAATGATTTTAATTTGGAATAAAATACACCAATTTCAAAACATCAATCCCAAAATTTACTTCTAGGTCATGTTTTTCTCAAAATGTGTCCAATTTTTAGAGTATTTATTTCTTTAAAAAATAATAATTTTGGTTTTTGGGGTAAACTGGATTTACATTTGCAAAGTGTTAGATACATAGCACATAAATTCTCAAACATTAGTTGAAAGTTATGTAATTAAATGTTAATTTTTAATCTATTCTTTTCTTAAATTTAAATTTTTTCATTCTTTGCCACAGGAACTTAATGTAGGCTACATAGTAATTATTCGGAGATGCAAGTAGAATAGAAGACTTAGTTCCCTTGGTAACCTAGTCGCTGTGCTTTGAATTTTATCAGTTACTTTGGCGTAGGTGATTTACATAACCTGGTTGAGATAGTGATAAGTCTGAGGCAGGATCCCAGTTTTGTAACAGCAAACACTCCCTTTTTACTAGTGTCTTCATTTTTGTATGTTTCTCAGTTTATCAGTTCTTTTTCCAATTTTAAATTAATATTTAAAAAAACTGAATAGTTAATATTAGAATGATAGGATTTTTCTCTGAAGTTCTTATAAAATTGAATCTAAATGTAAGTAATCTCTTTTATATTCTAGTTAAGTTTACGTTTGTTTACAGATAAATTTCACTGGGATGATAACTTTTAAAACAGTGAAGTGTTAAAAATATAAATTAAAGTTTAATTTGCTCTTTAAAATACCAAAAATATGCCAAAAGGTATTTGTCATTGCTTTTTATACAAAGTATGGCACTTACCATGATATATTACCAATTTGTTATATGTCCACCTACCAAATTTATATCTCTTGGATTTGTAGACTTAAAGGTAATCTTTTTAGGTACCTAGTTCTTTACTTTTAGTTATTTTATCTAACCTGAGGTTGTTTTTTATTTATCATGCATATATTATACATTAAAACTTGCCTTTGAGACCTCATTAAGTTTGAATTAATAGTTATTTTAATTCTTTGTTAGGTGTATTTGAAAGTAAGCTTGTTATGACAAACCAGAACCAACTGTTGGAATGGCTTAACCAGATGGAGATTGTCAAGGTCAAGTTGGGAACAACATTCTTTGTTGAGTAAAGTGTGCTGCAACATTATCCCTTTAATTAAATCAATGATTTTAAATTGGTAAGGGAATGCAACTTATAAAAGATAGTTGTTAGGTTTGAATAACCCAAAAAAAAACCAGAAAAGTGTAATCTTTTTGTTATTAAATTTTTAATTGGCTTTAGCCATTCAATATATTCTTTAATATCTAAAAGCCTTTGTGTTGTTATGATAGTGCATTATTTAGTGTTAATTTTCAATCACATTAAGAAACCAAGGCCTTAGAGGCCTTTAAGCCAAAGGGGTTGATAAGGGGTCAAAACCTTCCTTGAGATTGAAATTATGATACCAGTAAAATGACAATAAGCACTTGCAGGGCCAAGTGAGTACAAAGCAAACTAGCCTTTATTATTGTATTTAAATAAGCAAATTGGTGTTTAAAAGGACACTAAAAACCTAAACTTAACGAAACCCTCCCTAAGCCTCCACCAACAAATATTTTAGCTACGACCTTGTAAGAAACAGTCCCATTTTAAAATAAGATTATATTTAGTGTCCTAGGCTATTTAATTATTTTGTCATTTTTTTACATTCTACATATTTCAGTTTTTAAAAGATTAGGAAAAAACTCATTTATGTAGATACTAACTAACTTGGCTGGAATTAACAAAAAAACCTTTACACAAGCTCTGCATCAGAATTGTTTACTATCCTAAAAAACATTAAAAACTATTCTCTTTTTCACACTAATCACATTTAAAATTCTAGGGATAAAAAGATGTTGGTTTAAGCCTAAAGAAATTTCACTATTTATAGACACTCAAATTGTCTACCTTCCACTGTAAATCCCTTTTGCACTTGTATAGTTATCATCAAGAAATTATATCAAAGTAATTTATCAAAATGAAGTTAAAAAATGTTTCTTCAACAACATTGGTTGCGACTGTTACAGAACTACCACCAGATGATGCCGGAGGAAGGCATGATGCTGATGGGCGACGGGCGGCCGCCGAGGCCAAACAGCATAGAGTTGCGGCGGAGCTACCCCCAGGAGCAGGTGGACGCAGTGTACAGCCCCCACCCAGCCCAGCACAACCCTCCCGACATATACAGGTGAGTGTCACCGGACGGTTGGTCAAAGCTTTGACTATACACACTAACGTGAATAGACTTCTCATAGCATAGGTGCGATCTTCTGGGGCTTACATGAAGTACATGTGACACATGATGGATAAATCAGTATTACCACTCTTCTCAACCAAGGATGAAACATTTTATGACTAAGGGTTATGTTTGTGTTTTTGCAGCACTGTAAATCCAGCTGAATATTAACAACATTGATTGCAGCGAATTACATCGAGTGCTGCTGACATGAACAAAAAGCATTGGATGAGAAGTCTATTCACGTTAGTGTACATAGTCAAAGTCTATCACTCTGGATCTAAGCCGGACTTAATTTGCAGATAGATTAATTCAATACCTAGGTGGATCAGGCACTTGGGCTTTTTGCGCTCCCCTTTGATCGTTTCAGAGTCCAAGTTCAGAAGCCTGATCAACAACTGCAGCCCGCACATAAGATCTTTTGAGGAAGCAAAACACCCCTCACAGTCCACCATCAAGCGGTGATGGTCATGAGATTCCCGATGGACTTGCCTTTCACTACACACTGCATGTGTGTATGTATCCTTGCGTCGACCTTCATTATGAGTTCTGATGAGGTCATCAAGCATGATGTTCCAGAGAAGTGGAGATCACAGTACTATCGGCTGCCAATAACAGTTGGACTGTAGAAAGGCTGCGCTCAAATACCAATTGATTTTGTCATATCGTTGTTTCAACAACGGTTACTAAGGCACTAGGCTACTACTAGGCACTAAACTATTGCAGAAGTCAATGTCCAAATTGTTTTCTTTTTCTTTTAGACACTTATTTCTTAAACCGCTTCAAAATTATGGCTATATAAAAATTTTGAAAATGAATATCTTTGGAATATAAATTTCAAAACAGATACCCCATATTATGATCTATTTCTATTTTAGAGATGGCTGTTACTTTGTCCGTTTTAATAAATGGCTTCAACCCATAACTTATTTCCATGGTTTATTTCAAAGTAAAATTTATTGGAAGAATGTAAAAGCCACAAGAGTAAAACTCATTCAGCATCACAAAAAAATATCTTTTAACAAATGACACAATTTTTTTTTTAACCAAAGTTTTAAAACAAACACTGTGTGGTTTCTGACTATAAACAATGCGTATGATGGGTCATGTGAGGTCTACATCAAAGTAACAAGGTTTTATTTACCACTCAAGAAATTTAGCTATTTTTTTGTTTGCGGCTCGTGATTTCCAAGTCTTATCATCTTACATGATAAGCTTATAGGAAGTTAGTGAATTAATAAATAATTTTACAGAAATAGTTTACTTTAAATAAATTTATAATTACCAAAGATTGCCCACTGGTCGAAATTCAACTAAAATTTTAGTTAAAAAAATATTTTATAACTGAAACTTTTTTTTTCTAGCATTGTTGTTACAACAGCTGTCAAAATATAATTCGATCAATTACCATTCCTACATAAGATTAATATTGAAACTTTAAAAGTCTATAAGGTGTATGTGTTATGGGTTGCTGCACACACTACATGACACTTCTTACAGTATTCACGGATTTCTCTGACTATGCAAGTTGATACAAAAGAAGGAAAAGCTCACCTATTTATTTATGGACGTGCTTTTAGATTCTTGCCTTATAATCACAATCTGCAGTATCCAGCAGAAGATAATAGTTTGATTTAAAATGTTTATCACACCAGGACTTCCTTGTGAATCACGAGCACAGTGTTTGCCTGATTAAATTTTTTGTATGATTGCACATTACTATGCATTAGTACTCAATACAAGTAAATAATAAAATAAAAAATATAAATTTTCATGTTGTTGACATTATTTTTATTATTTTATTTGACCAAAAATATTTTGATTTGGAACGTTATTAAGAGACCAAATGATTATCCTATACTCTAATACAATTAGGTAATTTTTTTTATATGCATACTGACCTCAAAATCTGTTGGACCGATTTCCTTCAAACTTTAAAAATAACTTAGTTCTGATATAAAAATAATATTTATGTTCTATGCTAGGAAAAATCTTATTTCGTTATAATTTAAAATTTTAATATTGGCATTGACTTAGTAGAGGCATACACTAACGTGAATAGACCTCTCATCCAATGCATTTAGTTTGAGGCAAAAATTTGGAAGTTCGGTGGACGCCGCACCAGAGTCGCTGCCATCGATGTTGTTGTTATTTAGCTGAATTTACAGTGCTGCCAAAACATTTTACCAAAACATAAATATAACTTTCAGTTATAAAATGTTTCATCCTTGGTTTAGAAGAGTGGGAATACTGATTTATATATCATATGTTATGTGTACTCCGATGGACGCCGCACGAGATCGCACCACCGTCAATATGCTTCACACACGCCTATGCTTTGAGAAGTCTACTCACGTAGTGTATAAAGTCAATGATATTGGTCTTATGGAGTTTCAAATATAAACAAAAGAGTTGCTGGAAACAGCTGACTCAACTTCAAAGCACAAACCACGTCCTCCAGTATAAATATGTGTTTTTTTTCTATTGAAACCTGTAGGTACTATTTTTTCTATTGTAACCAGTAGATATAAATGAATTAGTGAATTATACTATACTAAAAATAATACAGTTTTAAAAAATAGTTTACACTGGTGATTTTGCCTATTTAGTTAAATAGAAGTAGAGAAAACGGTTAAAAAATGAAACAATGATTAGCAACAATGATGGACTCAGCAGTAGACGTAAAATCCATGTGTTACAGTTTCAAGAAACTTACCAGAATAACTCTTAAGAGCCTACATTTTGAAAGGCGAGTAAGCGAAGCAAACGAGCTTATTTTGAACGAACAAAGCCTTTTGGGCTTAGCATTTTAGCGTACAGTCGAGCAAATGCTTGGCCCCCAGGTTCTATATTTATAGGCAAGCATGATGGATTTCACAGCTTGTGTGGTTCGTGAAGAAATCCGGGCATACCATTAGAAACCTATTGTCCTAAAGATGAGCAGAACCCTATTATAATTCACATTGGCGCCCAGGGCTACGCCATACAGGCTTTCAAAGGTTTAACGTTATTCTTATGGAAGTAGGGTAATTGATCGAGCCATGAAACAGCTGTTGTAATACAAATGCTGGCAAAACAGGAAGTTTCTGTTATAAAAGAATTGGGTCTGGATAAAGTGAAATTTTGGTAGAATTTCGACAAGTGAGCAATCTCTAGTTTGTAGAATTAGCCAACTTAAGTTCTAACCTTTTTTAGTCCTATTAATTTTTGAGTTATTAGAAATGATGATGGACCTGTGAAGTATTTACACCCAATTTTTCTTTGCAGTGTCCCCTTTGTACTATTCACAAGCTACTAAAAAAAAAATGGATGATTCAAAAGTGTTAATCAATTTCTCGCTTGTCTGTCTCGCCAGGGAGAACTACATAATGGGCAACGAGGAGAACGTGTGCGGCCAGCACGTGGGCGGGGGCAGCCACTACGCGCCGGGGTCGATGCTGGAGTACACCAGTCCAACGGGGACGCCCAGTCGGGGGTCCCGCGCCTCGTCTCAGCGGCCCTCCGTGCCCCCACCTGCCCCGCCGAGCAACAACAACTCGCAGACCAGGTACACTCCGGCACCGTCACAGCGACAGGGCCAACTGTTAAATATTATATTGAGATGGTTTTCAGATAAACGTGTATACTGCTGGTTTTCCTTTTAAGAGGGGGTCACTTTACAATTTTTCTGGCAATGCTGCGTAGTTTTTGACTTTTCTTTCTAATTTGACTTTTGAAATAATGAAATAAATATCAATGTAACATGGTCTAAACTGGTTTGCTGCTTAGTTTGATTATTAAGTTATAAAACGAGGCACACATAATAAAAAATTAAAAAGAATAATAAAGAAATAAACAATAGGTATTCAATATATTCAAAAGATTTGTATTAGCCTCCGATTTTTGTGAGTCAAACTAATCTAGACTTACTTCTAACAAAAAGAGTGTAAAATAAAAACTAAATCAATTGATGTTACCTCTAAATATAAAAGTAATTCACATCATAATATAAATTTTCTATCAAAAACGTTTTTGAATTGAAATATTTGACAAGCAAGCTTTGTAACAGGTTATTTCATTAAAAAAAAATTATTTTTTGTTATTTTTCCCTTTGGATTATTTTTTGTTTATTTTTATGGAATTTTGTAAATTTTTATTTTTTCTTTGGGGATTTTAATTATTTTTTTAGGGCAATCGAATATTTATTGATTGATTTTGATGAAGCTCGTAAAACTTTTAAAACTCATAAAATGCTCCCAATAAATACCGGTTATTCTAATACTGCCTAATTTAAATGTGGAGAAAACTTCTTTAGCATTCCTTTGCAGATAAAAGAAATCCTACAGGACCATTCTTATTAGATTTTTAACAATTATTGTAATGTCGATATTGAATAAGTGTCACATCCTGAATTTATTCAATTTTATTTTGTTAACAACTTTCACTAAAATTTAAATAAACTGTTTTGTCTGTTTCAGTACTCCTACGGTTTCATCAACGACCAACACCCCAACGAGAGGCAGAAGTATGAGCACCGGACGAGAGACCCTCCCCCCACCACCTCCCCCTCCAGTAGACACTCCCACCACCAGTCCACCTATCCAGACCACGTCTCCACGCACCTCCCTCACACCGGAGCCTCTCCCACCTCCTCCGCCTCTCCCCGACTTGCCCCCGCCTCCATGCAACATCCCGCCGCCGCCACCCCCACCACCTCCTATGCCCGTGGCTAATGGTCCCACCTCCCCCCATCCACTTATCAATGGTGATGTCGGCAAGTCCCCTGTAAAACAGGTAAGCGCAATCCATTCAAGGTAAAATCCAATGTATTGATGGCCCACACAAATGCTCTAAAGTGGGCCTAGCTTGTGTAAAACACATGCAATTTTTATGATGGGTTAAAAACATATTTGTGGGGCCTCTTCAATTTGTTAAAAGTTTTGTTGATTTTTTTATGTCATGGAACTAATGATGTCTCTAGACAATTGGATTTGTTGCTTTTTTTTTAAATTGGCAGGATTTGTTGAAAAGTAGCTGCCGGATTAATAAAGCGCATTCTAACAAAAAAATTCAACGATTTTAAAAGTTGTTGTTGCTGGTGGATAAGGAGATTTCAGCCGAACTGCTAAGCACGTCTGCTTCTAATGGGCATTTTGCGCAAGTTCTCGGAAGGACAGGATACTTAAGGAAGAGAAAGGGTGAGAAATGGGACAGCAGACGGCCGATTGACCACTCAGAGGGCCAACTCCCATGCTCCCAAACAGGTGGTCTGCCCTGCCCTCTAAATGGCTAACCAACCAACTGTCCATTCATGTTCCTCAGCTAGGGTTTCCATGTCCTCCGGATAATATAAACCCCCTGCTATCTAGAACATGCATGGATTATGAAGGAAGGGAAATTGTCATATAGTGGACAGCCAAAAGACTTGCCTTGTGTTATGACAACTACGTTTGCTGTACCCAATGTCAAATTAGCAACTAGTATAAACCAGTTTTAAAGTATTCCTGGGACAAATTAAAGAAAATTTGAAGAGTTGCAAAAAGTATCTTTTTTGCTGTAGTTTTGGTATAATTTGGCCAGTTGTGTGCTTGTTATATAGTCTTAATTCAACTAAGTTAATGGTTGTTTTTGCAGATAATCTCAACGTCGCCTCCCAACAAGGTATCAACGTCGCCACCCAAGCAGACTGGGGATGTCAACATGAACTCTACGGCCATCAGACCGAAGACTGTGACGGGTCCCCCGCAGTACGACCCCCGCTGCGACCTGCTCAAGGCCATCAGAGATGGTTCGTACCACTACTCATCATGCCAAGACATGAATAGACGACTTGTCATCCTCTGCATTTGTTTGTTACTGAAATTTGGACCACATTCATGTTTACTGCGCTAGAGTCGCTTCAGTCAATGTTGTAATTTTTAGCTGGTTTTGAAATCCTGAGAAATAACTAGGGGTGTGCGAGTACTCTAGTGGTCGAATAGTTGTGGTTAAATACTAGCACTATTCGGCTCGGCTCGAGGTTATGCCAAACTATTCAGTGGTCGAGCTGAAAATGATTACAGAAGCAACAATTCCCCCCAAAAAAAGGAGTAAAAAAGAATACTCTGTACTAACAATTATTCGATTTATTAATTAATGGAAAAAAAACAGAGACACACGGCAATTTATAATTAAGCTGTGTGATCGTAAGCAGGGTTATTTAGGTAAGAGGATGGCGGGTGGTGCGGGGCGGGGGGCGGGCCGGGGTTTGTGGGGTTTGTTTACGACCGCAATAGGACCGCGGTAATGACTTTGACTGGTGGAGACAACACACGCAGGCGTGAAAGGATGTTCTAAAAATAGAAACCAAAACAGGTGGGTTTTGTTTGTTTGTTGTGATTCCATCCCAGTGCCAGGCTGCCAGATTCCTAACAATAGAGAGAGAAAGATCCTTTCAGTTGTTTGTCCACCTCAATGTTCAGTCAACTGGAAGAAATGTTTACTCATTCCATTGTAGTTTGGTGGCTAAATAATAATTAATTTATAATTTACCCGGAAATACTCATATCCCTAATTAAAACTTGTTTAGTTCATGTTTTACTTTTTTAATTTTTAATGGCCAAAAAATGGCCTTTTGAGCAGATAAAACCTGGTATTTTTATGGGAAAAATTATTGTCTTTTTTTTTTGCTGTCTAGGCTCGGTTCGAATAATTTATTACCAGCTCGGCTTGGCTCGGCTCGTCCAAAAAATCACTATTCGCACACCCCTAGAAAAAACACATATGAACATAAAACAAAATCCTCAGCTATTAAATTTTCCATGGTGGGTTAAGAGAGTGGCATAACAACATTTATAATACCTACATTAGTTTGTAATTTATTTACACGACATTAGATTACACTAACAAGAAACAATTCTAAATACTCTCTATGAGAATTCTACTCATCTAGTGTACAGTCAATGATTTCATTAAAGCGATGTGCTGATGTTGGTGCTTGGATACATAGACAAATTTTCAATTGATGCTTCTTGATGAACAAATTCTTGATTGAGCGGATTGAAAAGTAATGAGTGTACTTATGTAGGAATATTTACCTTAAATTGCCTAAGTTCTTGAGTTGATGTTTTCTCTCCTATGTACATTTCACCGCAGGTGCGGCATCTTCAGGGAGATTCTTCTTAAACTACATTAATAATACTAACACATTATATACAAAATTTACAAAGTTCTTCTTATTACTTTAAAAGTTCACAACACTCGCATACTGCGCGGCGCGTGCGGTAGCGGCGACGGCTTGACGAGCGCGGTGGTGGAGGTGTGTGCCGGACATTGTTTCTCGGTACCAGCGCGGGTGGCGGTGACAGCGGCGCGGGCGACGTTCCTTTGTCGGCTTCATCGGTTAAACTGTTTGTAGACGGAGACCGAGTCCGAGATGGTGCGAGGGATGCGTGGGGTTGTGGGGGCTTGGGATTCCCCATCGTACTCAATGAGCTTTCTCTTTCCCGGCGTTGTCAGATTGATGCGGTATTGCCTATTGGTGTAGAGTTTAACATGTTTTCTATTTTATGGATGGTTTTGAAAATTACTGAATTGTTATAATCTTCCCTTTTATTTAGAAGTAGGTGTGGCTCATTGCCATTGAAGTGTTTGTATATTTGGTAACTCTCGAGTGTTTTGGCTTTTGGTTTGGAGTATGTTCTATTCAGAATGATTAATGAATCTGGGAAAGTAATTTTATGTCCATGATTAGATTTTAGATGTTTGGCAACTATGGAGTCAGGGTTGTTGTAATGTCCCCTGTTGTGCTCCTTAAATCTTTGGGAAAAGGTTCTGTTGGTGTATCCGATATATTGGTTTTTGCACGGGGAAGGGCAAGTTATTTTGTACACTCCCTTATCATCTGATGTTGATGTGGAAGTCTTTGGAAGTCCATAACTTGGTATTATGTTGGTTTTGACTCTGTAGGCAGGAGTGTATCCAGATTTCTTGAAAACATTACCTATTTTACCAGTTACTGTGTCAATATAATCTATTGGAATGTACTTGGCCTTAGGCTGATTGACATCCGCTTTGTTTTAATTTTGAGGTTTTATTTTCTTTTTCATATTGAATATAATTCTATCAATTGTTTGAGGGTTGTATCCATTGTTTCGATCTATTGTTTTAATCAGCCGTTTTTCCTTTTCGTATTCATTTTGGTCCAGATTGTAATTATTTAGAAGTCTGTATACTAATGAGCGGAAGGCAGCCATTTTTTTATTGTATGGGTGGTTGGAATCGGCCGGAATAATTAGATCAGTTTGTGTTGGCTTTCTGTATATGCCTATTTTTATTGAGTTATCATGTGATTTTTTTTACTGTAACGTCCAAATAATTAATTGAGTTGTTTTCTTCTTGTTCCATTTTGAATTTAATTTTTCTGTGAATTTTATTAAGGTGTTTGAGGATAAGATCAGATTGTCTGTCGTTACAGTTTAAAACCATAAAGGCGTCATCTACGTACCTGGCATAAAACTTAATTTTGTTCTTGTGGGGGTTAGTATTTGAAAGAATATGTTTTTTTTCAAAATTCTGCATGTAAAGTTCAGCAAGCGTGGCGGATAGAGGACCGCCCATGGGGAGTCCTTGCGAGTCATGGTTTATTTTGCTGTCATAAATGAAATAGTTTTGATCTGTGATGATTGAGGTGATTTTTATTAAGTCGTCTATTTCTTCTTTGTTGAAGTTGTTCGAGTCTATGAGTCCGTCTTTGAGGATAGTAATTGCTTCATGTCATATTTGCATACATATTATCTACATCAATGGTTACCATGGAGTATCTTTGTAGTATTGGTTGAGTTTGTATTTTTTGAATAAAGTCTTTTGTATTCCTGCATGACACGGTTGAGGTATGGGGGAGGTTGTTTTTTATGATTGAGTTTATATATTTTGCAACTTTGTATGAAGGTGAGGGAATTGCATTGATTACAGGTCTTATAGGATGTCCGTCTTTGTATGTTTTAATTAACGGTTTGAAAACAGGAGGTGATGGGCTGGCGTTGTATAGATATTTCCTTTTGTTTGGATGGATGATGCAATTGTTGTCTATGAAGTCCTTTATTTCTTTGTTGAATGTTTTAGTGGGGTCTTTAATTTCATTTAGGTCGTTTTTTGTTAAGAATTCCTTGATTTTGTTGTGTAAATCTATATCATGTATTACCACAGTCGAGTTTGCCTTATCAGCCGGTATGATTTGAGCATTGTTCTCAACAAGTTTGTCTTTAATTTCATGAATGGTTTTAGTTTCAGATGTGGGTCTCCTCTTCTTTAAATTTGAGTGATTAATTTCTTTTTCTATAACATCGATTACACCATATCTTATTTTTTTCTCTGTCTTGAGGGTTGACATTTTGCAGGGCAGTTTCTGTGTTTATGAAGGTTTGTATAATGTTTTTGTGGTGCTTTGTGTTTGAATTCGGATGGTATTTTGAGTTTCTTTCTAGGAATTTTGCTTCGTTTTCTTCCCAGTGGATATCTGTGAGATTGATTAATTATCAATTAATCAAGCCCCCCCCCCCCCCCCCCCCCGCTCCCCGCCCTCCACCGCGCTCGTCAAGCCGTCGCCGCTACCGCACGCGTCGCGCAGTATGCGAGTGTTGTGAACTTTTAAAGTAATAAGAAATAAGAAGAACTTTGTAAATTTTGTATATAATGTGTTAGTATTATTAATGTAGTTTAAGAAGAATCTCCCTGAAGATGCCGCACCTGCGGTGAAATGTACATAGGAGAGAAAACATCAACTCAAGAACTTAGGCAATTTAAGGTAAATATTCCTACATAAGTTTAAAAGTTCTTGAAACTGGACACATCTACAAATTAATAAGTGTACCTTTAAATTTAATTAATTTTTATAATAAAAAAAAATTACTGCGGGGTTACCATAAAACGTGCATCATTCAGGACTATCATACTCATCAGCTGGAGGGTTAGCTGTAACATTTATTCGTGTCCACAATAAATTTGTAATTTATGAGGCAATAACAGCTTTTGTGTTCTTGTTTATATATATATATATATACACAAAACTAAGGCTAATTTAAAAATGAGAGTCGTGTTCTTTAAATTTTTATTTACATTGGATTTCACTGTAACTTTGCACACAATGATTTACTTGAAATTAAGGAACACAATTTCCTCCTAATTTCTGTCTTCACGAATTTATTACATCCCTCAAGAACAGTGCTATTTTAAGTGTTATATTTTCACATTGAAAGATCTTTGTTTTCAATTCAAAATGTCTATCATTTCAAGGTATTTAAATATTTCTGTTTAAGAGAAATTTTCTCAGATTATAACAGTTACTGGGTACTGAATTATAACAAACTTTTAACACCAGTTTGCGAAGGGATATTCATATTTGAATTGCACCATTATTTCAAAGACTTTAAAATAAAAGTGTATAATTTGTAAAGATATTTAACTCTCCTTCATGCCATCATTCTAAAATTCCATCCCTCCTGTCACCTATTTATAGTCCCAGGTGGGCATAACATTTTTTTCAGAATGCAATTACACTATGCCTCTTTTGAAAACTTAAAAAACATGAATGCATTTTTGCAGGCATTAAACTGCGCAAAGTGGAGAAGAATGAGCAAAAGGAGGGTGAACGCACGAACGCACTGCACGACGTGGCGTCGATCTTGGCACGGCGAGTGGCCGTCGAGTTCTCAGACTCTGACTCGGCCAGCGAGAGCGAGTACGACAGCGAAGGGTGGGGCGAGCAGGAGACGAGTGCTTAGCACACGAGGTGTAAACAGCTTAGGAGCAAGGAAAGTAGTTGTTAGCCGACGAACCACAGCTGTGGGCTGCTTTGTCAAGGTGGGTTAGTCAAGTTTCAAGTGATTCAACTCTACTTCATGAAATTTATTTTATATTGTAGCAGTATTTTTGAATCCTAAGGTATGTGTGATCAGAGCCCGCATCTTCCCAGGGTTCATTGAGAGTTGTTTGACTAATTCACATAAAGTTATTATTATTTGCGTCAAAGCACAGCCAGCCTGAATCATGAAGTAGGAGGCTGCTGGATGAATATGTAACGAAAAGCATATTTTATGTTTATTATCAAACTAAAATACCACCATTTTGAGATTTTTTCTTCAAGTTGTTTTGTAAAATAACACCTTAACAAAGGAGAGGGAATATTAAGGAAAGGAAAGCAGCCCAACATATGGGAAAAACAAATTGTATCAGCAATCTTTCCAACCTCTCGTCTACTTTCCTCGCACGTAAGCTGTCAATAACTAAATGTTATTCCAAGTCTAATGTACATTTCTATCAGCACTTTAAATTTATTTATTTAATAACGACATTTCAGTGTTGTTTCTTTTTAATTTGAAAATTGAAACTTAATTAATTCCATCAATGTTTTGTCTTGTGGTATTAATTTTAGTTACACTTTTACCTGAAACTTAGTGATTTGCCCTAAAAGACTTCTCTGTTTGTAGAACTGTTAATCAAATAAGAAAACTACATTTTATGTTTTTTTTTCATTTTATTGGCTGTTTGTGAAGAATGTTCCATATGCACAAAACAATATTGCAATAATTTATCGAAATAATACAGTATAACAGAATGTTATTTTAATTTATTTACAGTACTAATTTTTTAAATTGATCTTTGTATGATTTTATTTAAGAGTTTTTTTTTTCTTATAGCCTACAAAATTATTTGTCGAAAATTGTTTATTGAGAAATGGGGCATCAGCCAAACATTTTAGATATACTGTATATTTAAAAAATTAGTTTTTCTTAATGTAACTACTTAAACATTTTTATATAGACAGTTTTTAAAATCAAAACTAACTATATAAAAATATATATTCATTTTTATCAGATTAATTTTTTCTACTCTAGTTTACCCTATTCTTTAACGAAGATCTGATTTTATTTAATAGTAGACCTACCATTATGTTCAAATGACTAACTATTAAACATTTATGTTGATGTAATGTAAAAATCGAATGATTTTTCTCATTATGTACAGCTTTAAGAGAGATTTAGTACAATTTTGGTTGTATTACGAATGGAAGAATGTTATTCAACGATTCAAGACATATTAGTGATGCTGTAGATTTGTAGATTCGTTCGATTTACGTAAAGGCTCAAAGAATTTCAAGCATTCCACTTTACAGTCTTGCCCTCTACCTTTATTTCATAATCTTAATTTTGCTCCATATTATTTAATAATTTTTATAATAATTAGTGAAAAAACTGTAAAGATAAAAATGTCACCTAATCCATTTTATTATTGTATTGAAAATTCCACATTTAATTGTCACTTTTGTTAATTTTTGATATTTTTAAACGAGCAAAATTAATTGTATTATAGGCTGTTTTTCTGTTCTGAATTATATCAATATAAATTGTAGTTATATTAAAAAATTTATATTAAATAGCGTTTAGAATCACATATTTTAGTCAGGAATTCCATCAGTGTACAAGTTTAAGCTTTATTATTAAGTTATGGATAATCCATATTATCTGATATTTTTTAGTATATTTCTGTATCTCTGACGGGTGTGGTGTGCCCTTTGTAAAGCGTCTTGTCCATATTTGATTGCCACTACCAATTAAAACTTCTTATCGATGTACGGTATATATTAGATAGAGAGTAATAATATTGTATATATTTATTTAGTGTAAAGGACAACATAATTGACACATTTATGCCGACAAAGATTTATATTAGTAAAATCACAATCAGACATAGAGTTTGAATAACGATTGATTGCTTTTTAGTTACCAGTCAAAATTATGTTGTTCTTTGCAACTTGTTTTAAATGTACAATTAAAATATGCAAATTTATTACTAATAAATTATCGTATACTAGTATTTCCTCTTTGGAAAATGATAACTTGTCTTTTTCCAATGTAACTCTTGAACCCTAGACTAGACTACTTCAATTCACGGATCCCTTTCCGTAGAAGAAATATTTGAGTTAAACATTTTCACTAGTTTCTAGAATTACCATTTTATTTATATTTTCTTTGTTATTTTTGTTTCTTGAAGAACATTAAAAGTGTTGATTTTAAAACTTCACAATAATTTTTTTACATTTGAAAAACCAACAATAGATTTGTTTGACCAAAATCATTTTGGGTGAATGTTATAAAAAAAGATGATAGTACAGTTGAGTCACATTGCTCCAAATCAATCTCTAATCAAAACACAGCTTGTAAAAAAACTAGAGGTGTGCGGATATCCCGAAAACCGGATCGGATTCGGATATCCGATCCGATCCGAACGTACAACAGGCGTCGGATAGGATCCGAAAAATATCCGATTTTTTCGGATAGATAGTGTATATGAGCATAAAAACCTTTAAATCCCCCAAAAACTACATTTGGAATCATAGACCCCTACTGACGATCGCGTTCGTTCTAGGTATGAATACAATGTTGGATTAAAACACGGCTCGAATAAATTATCTCTCACGAAAACTTGAAAATTGAAGACAGTCAGTCAACACTAGTATTGACACTCCAGGCATTAGGGTGTCCCCAAGATATAGCGCACTCAAGGCAATGGTTGTCAAAACAAATCTGATAGTTAGCGGCTCAAGCGGATGGAGTAAACAACCCATTCTAACAGTGGTCGTGATTGGCTGTAGAGTTAGGTTCCGATTCCAACCACAACGCGCGCTAGTGAACCTTCGCTAGCACTCCACAGCCACCGATTTGGAATTAACTGGTATGGGGAACACCAGAATTGAGCGAGTGTCACGATTTTAGTCTGTGGTTATTTGAGTCTGTTGTCCTGCGCAGTAGACGACAGTGTTTCCAAGTACACGATAATAATGTGTTATTGTACTCATTCTCCGACGTCACACTGATTTTCCTCCCAAAGATTTGTCGTAATTTCCAAGATAATTAATGATAGTTTTGGAAAATGATTGATTTTGCGTGCCTAAAATATTACAAAATCAAATAATTCCCGACATCAATCACTAACTACATTGATAGACACGACATTTTTGTGGCGTGCAATAATTTATTATCGTGTGGTACGATGTTTTGAAGTTTGGGAATACTGCTACAGCCGACAGCGTACGAGATAAAATTTGAATTGAAGTTACGAACTTTAAATGTGATCAACTTAATTTTCTAGAATCGGATAGGCTAGTTGTTAACTACTCAGTTATGGGGAGCCAAGAAGGAAAAGGAGTTTGATTTGGAAATCTTTTGAGAAAAACCAAGAACAGGCGGAATGCCTATTGTGCAAGCTGGTTCTAAAGGTAGGCCTAAGGGTAGGGTAACTAAGACATAATAAAATGTTCTTTGTAGAAAAATAAAATAATGTAGTTTTATTATTACTGAAATTGAGACTTGTGACTTGCTTCCACTTCATAAATTCTTTGAGATAGGAAAGTTTTTATTTTAATTAAGATCATTGTAAAAACCCTAAAACAAATTGGGATGTAAGTTTAAAACCTAAATTGTTAAAAGTATTACATGTTACTGCATTATTGAACCTAAGTAAGGTTAGCAATCTACTTTTAAACATCAAACAAGACTGTAGCCTACATGAAGGTGTAGGCCTAGGCTAAACTTACTGTTAAACAGTAATGTCATCACAGTGACTCAAAGATATCAAAACTTGCATATAGCCTAGGCCTAATGAATGAAATAGACCTTATTTGGTCATAACTCTAAGTTATTGCTAAAAATATTGCTATCAATGTATTCAAACAAAAAATGAGCCTGAAAATAACCTAATTCTGAGAGAGAAAATTTTATCTAGGTTATAAGCAAATTTGTAAATAAATATCGAAAAAGATTTTCTCACCATAAACAAACAGTTACAAATGTAGCCTATTGATTGACCGACTTTAGAGCTAAACAATAGGCCTACCTTAAGTTGAAACTTGGTTTGATACCGATAGCCTTGTACCTTATTTTGGATGAGACCTACTGTAGTTAGTAGAATATATTAAACTATATTATATAGGCTATAATATATTATAATAGGCCTATAATACACAAAATCATACAAATACGAAATGGTATCATACTTAACATAATAACTCAAGGACAACATCAAACATGCATACTGTATTAAAAACACAATAAAATTCTTTATTCTTCATTGTAAAGTATTTGTCCAAAATTTAAATTATAATTCTAGTTTTGAACAAATACTTAACAAAAAAATCAATATATGCCTACATTTCTATACTAAACAAAAATAAAATTAACATTTTTCATGCATTCCTAGGAATAAAGTGCTAAAATTTTAATGTTAATTAATTTGTATTTTAATTCTGAGTAATATAACAGTTCACTCTGTCCGCGCGAGTATCCGAATCCGAATAAAATCCGATCCGAACCCTCTACTATCCGATCCGAATCCGATCCGAAACTAGACTATCCGATCCGAATCCGATCCGAAGTCAAATTTCACTATCCGCACACCTCTAAAAAAAACACATTTTTTTGTGGATGACTCTCCCCAGGATCTGCCGTCATTCTATTTTCATTTCACGTTGATATTAAAAAGCCAGCACTTTATTGAGTTATGTTTTTGCATTACAGATTGTGGGAACATACTTTTCTCACAATTTACCATATTAATCTTAGTTTTGAGGTAGCATTTTTTTAACCCTGTGGAAAAAAATACTTAGCCCTGGTGAGCACTGTTCTTTATTGGCATTTTTCAGCAGCAAACGTTTTAATGGATTTTGATATTTCGATGAACATCGATGTAAGTAAAATTAAATAATTTTAAAATCCAACCCAAAAGATTATAAAATAGCCAAAACGATTGAGGTTTAATTTGACTGCCCAACCAAGATTTATTTATTTTGCAGTGCTTGTCATAAACAAGCACTGCAATATTCCATTCCTATATACATGAAGTTACTTAGATGTATGCCGATTGTAGAGTATGAAATTTCACAACTATCTAGGGGTTGTATATTTTGATTAAAAGTGAAAAACCATGTTGGAAACACTGTGAGTAATTGAAATTGATGTTAATTTTCAAAATTGCCTTCTCCATCGAAAAATTGAAGCTGTGGTATGTTTATTTTTCTTTGGACAATACGGGTCTTTTGGTAAAACGCAGGGTTTGCCACAATGATATAGTGTTTGATAAAACACAGTTTTGCATTTCTATTTCATTAGATTTGTTACCGTAGCGAGTTTAACTTTGAAGGGCTCTGCGAGTTTTCACTTGTGTACTGGACACTTGAATCAATGTATGCAGAATTAAATAATGAGGGACATCCAATGCTCAAAAAATATTATTTTGCCCTCCAAAATCAGAATAAAGCACTGATGTTAGTGTTTTACTTTGCTTATCCCTGTTGCAAGCTATTCCTTTTACATATCTAAGTCAAAATTGATGTATTCATTTATAAAATATCAAAACAATAACAAATTTTTGCACAAATATTCAGGCCAGCTGCTTCCATTCAATAAATCAGCTCAACATTCACTAAAAATATATCATGATTGTACTCTTGGCATTTTGCTTTTCCCTTTAGAGGTCCCTAATTATTTGGTTATGTATACATTCCTTACAGTTTGTATTCCTGTTGTTGGGTCAAATAATACTTTCCTGTCATTACCTCAGTTTGGAAACAATAGTTTTAAACAAGATTTCACTACTTTTTGTATGTTGAAATATTTACCAGTTAGTAACTATGCTGTGGTTTTTCAAATGTAAATTTTCAATACAAATTCCCTTTAGTATACATCTTTTTAGAAACTTTAAAACATTTTTTGTCTGTTGGTTAACTATTTTTTTCATTAGTGATTACCTTCAACCTCTAACTCTTCCACCTATGTACAGCAATATCCCAATAATATTTGTATATAGAGAATAGTAAAATATTTTAAGTAATATTATGTTTCATAGTAGTCATATTTTTGTTGTTCTGCAATAACTAATGTCGTTGCAGTTGTAAATAAATGTATCATACTTGTAGAAAGGATAAGAGTTTTGTATCAAGTGTAATGCTTTCTATATACATAATGTGCTTGATTTTACCAAAGCTACGGATTAATATTTGTTTGGAAATTACCAAGTGTTAGGCTGCAGTAACAGCTAAACCATCAATGAGTCTCATGGATGTTTCGGGATTTGTTTGGCAAAGAGGTTTTAAATGTCTGTAGGATCACACTTTCGCATTCTGGTACATGTTATCGTATTTATTTCTAACGAAATGGAGCTTTTAAAGCTAAATTATTTTTGGGGATATTATAGTACTCATCCACTTATTATATCTTATAAATTTATAAAGAAATAAATGTTGATTATACATAATCAATTTTGTTATTATTTCACCCCTTCCATTTTTTTACCCATGAGTTACAGAGGTACATATTGTCATTAATTTGTTTTTTTTAATTTTAAAGCCCTTTCACTCTTCTATGAAACTTGAGAAAATGATCTTAGCTTTGACTGCAAGTTTTATTGAATCTTCTAGTACTGCAAGATTGTAGATGCAATACAATTGGAATACAATACAGATTGTGGTACGATAAAATAACGGGAACTCAATTTTAAATCTTATTACTCTTACCAGTCTCATATTAAAATACCATTACTTTTAGTCTTGTTTTATCCCTTATTTGGTGGGCTTGCTGTTTCGTTCTAACTAAGCACGATTACAATATAAATTATGGCTTGTGAATGACTACCACTGCATGTTAGTTCTTGCCTATTATTGATTTGTATCAGATTGTTTGTTAAACAATTAATTGTTAATGTATTGTCTATAATTAGTGCATGAAGCACAAAGAATATGGTGGTCTAGAAGCATAAAACCAAAATGGACTAATTTACTATTATAAGTATTCTTTTGCATGTACATATCTGTATACGCCGTATATGTAAGTGAACAAATAAAAAGTCCTTTACCATGGGAATGCTCATAACATAGAAGGCAACGAGAGCATATAACTTAATATGGACTGAGATCAGTTGGGAGCTTGAATAACTTATTAGGCCTGTATTACACTATTGTAGTTCTATGACATATATATCTATTATCATATATTTGATAATATAACTATGATAGAAACAAACTATTATTATAACTGTTTGTCAATTACACTTTATGAGAATTTTTATAGTTTGATTATTACAATTGGTATATTGTTTGTAAATTCAATATAAAACTGTTTTCTGTAGCAGTATCATAGACAGAGACATCACAGAGACATAGACAGATCATAGACGTAAAAGGTGAACTATTATAATACTTGACCCATTACATTGTAATTTTTTTAATAAAGATATATGATAATAGTTCTATGTCATAAAACTGTGATAGTGTAATACCGGCCTTATTTTTTTCTTCCGACTCTTCTTTTGTTGTTGCATTTGCGGCACATTTCATTAGCACCAAGACATTTTCAAGCCGTCTTCATCAGTGGATAAAGTTATGTCTTATGTTAAAACTGTTAAATTAATCACTTATGAAAACACAAATACTGGTAACATAAAAAATTATAGTATTCATGCTTCATTATAACACATCAGTAGTACGGTGTTTTGCTACCTCAGAGTAAAGAGCGTTATCCATATATTTGCCCTTGATGAAAGCATCTTTGCCTTTGATTGGTGATGTGCTATCTCCAAGTGTATTGCCCTATTGAACAATTAATTGGATTAACTGATGGTTTTGTAATTTAGTACATTATCTGAGTCAATTTTGAAGAATTTGTTTTATGTTTATTTATGTGGCCATCACACAATGTTTCTTGTTTTTGTGGATTATTTGAAAATTGTCACTGATTGGTTTGTAGCTATTGAGAGATGTCCTTCATAATTCGACCATTGGGTGTTGTTACTACTAGGTGTTCCTCAAACAGGTTTCAAATCTTTCATGCAGATACAGTAACAGATAAGACTGTAAAATATACATGAAATGTTTCATTTTCTCCTTTTTTCTCAGCTTGTGTGTATTGTAGGAGAAATTTGCGCATACCATTAGAAAGGTAGATGAGCAGAATCACGTTTCATCTCTCACACGCCCATGGGGCCACTTCCTACAGCCTTTCAATATTAAGTTTCAATATTAATCTTATGGGTGAAGATAAGTGATTGAATCATTAGACTGCTGTTGTATTAAAAAATGCTAGCAAATCATGAAGACATATGCTTCATTTATAACACATTGATTTTACTAATTTGGTCCAGACAGAGCTGGCGCAGTCACGGTGATAGCTCGACAAACAAAACAAAACCTGCAGCTTACAGTTTTATTTTAACTTTGATTAGATATAAATAATGTTGGTCTTCGTTAAATATTTAACACATTTAAAAAATCTGATCTATATTTCTATTGATATTGTAGATGAGATGAGGTGCAACATGATGAAAAATAATAAGTTTTATACAATTCATATTAAAAAAAATAATGATTGTCTAAGATTTTTAACCTTAAATTGCAAAAAAAGGCTTATACAGTACCAAATTGTTTGTAATTTTTTTTTAAAGTATAATTTCAAATCCAAGTATATACAATTTAAGAAAATAATTTTCTTGAGTTTTAACAGATAATTGTGGAGGCAAAGTACAATTCAAAAAACCAATTCATATTGGGTCAGAAGTCATGATAGCAGCTTAAACAACTCAAATATAACGATAAACTTTACCCAATAAATTCTTGCAAAACATGATGAGAATTCATCGTAAATTGAAGGTGCTGCACTCTGTGCAAGAACTTTTCACACACCGACTTTGACTATAGAAACTATATAGTCAATGTTTTAAACCCTAAACAAAAATTTAAACTCATGACAGACCACCGAGTAGTGTCTCTTTAAATAAAAATCATAATCATTTGGTTGTTCATTCAGTAACGAATCACCGGTTTTATTTTAAAACTAAACCTAAGCCATACAAAAAAAAAAAAAAAAAAAAAAAAACCAACTCTTTTGAAGAGACACTGATAGTACGTTATTGATCTTTATTTTACATTACTAGCTGGGACGCAACAATACTCTTGTACAAATACTGTACTACAACAGAAAAAAGGCTTAAGCTAATGGAGGAAAGATAAATACTATAGCTATCTTTTTCCTATGTTCCCCAAATGGATCGAGCTTAAAAATTAGGTATAGACCTACTTGCAAATGAAAGATGTGGTCACGAACTGTAATATTCATGGTATACAATATTAATGACTAACTTTTCAAACATTGAAGGCTATCTAGTGTACTTGAGTAAAATATGATAAATTATATTGAGAGTAACAGGATAAGGCAGCAGCTGCGACTTTTGCTACCTTTGACTATGGGGGCTTTCAAAGGATGCAAATGAGAAGTTAGGCCAAATATTTTACATATAAAAAAAATATAAAAGTAATTTGTTGCAATTTCAGAAGGACTGTATGTGACATAATGCCCACACTTCGTTGTCATTAGTTATATCCGAGTGCTCATTTTCTGTGGAGTAAAATTTATTTTTATCATGAAGGGTTATTCTACCTAACTCAAAAATTATAATCCCTGAAAAAGCTCTGACGATTTTGATCAATATTTTGTGGTTTATACTGTTAGGTTTAATGAATTAAATGGCAAATCTGGCATGGCTTAAAATCTGTGGTTAAAAGTTTAAAGGTGATAGACATTGTTTGCTACTCAGTCTAAATAATTTAGCAGTTACTTCAACAAAAAACCTATGATTCATGAACAAATGGTTAAAGTAAAGTAACTACTATTTTTTTATGTTGCTTATCTTATTACCGCTGCGGTGAAAGAATAACAAAAAATGGATAAACGATGAATTGTTAATAGTGGATGAAAATACTTAAATAAAGATAGTTATGAGTACTAAAGTATGTTTACACTTTATTTATTTAATTATAATTCAAAGTACGAAGCAGGGCCTCCACGTTCGACATACAAACCCAAGGATAATAGAATATGAGGAGGTTGTCTCATTCACAAATACAACACATTTGTGCTACGTCATCGGCCGACCCATCAGCTGGCTGTTTTAAATCAGATGTAAACTTTCTTTGTTTACATTTTCTTTGTTTTTGTTTCCCTTGTTTACTGTTAGTATTGCGATTAGGTTATAACGATAAAGAAAGTAATACAGATTACATTTATTAAAATTAATATCAAAACTTTGTTGTGTGAAATGAGTAGGCTGTATTAATTAGTCTATTACAAATCCTAAAAGAAGAACAGGTCTTAAATTGTTATTATTAAGATTATTGAATTTAATTTTATATTTTATTCGGTTTTGGCGTCCCGATAGTCCACTGTAATGATGGTCATTAATCACGATAACGTGCTACTGCGGCCGCTTTTTTCATTACCGCGGTATCACAGTTTTGGACAGAAGATATTATACAATCTTTGGTCCGAGTTTTAGGCCATTTAACGATGCTTAATCGGTACTGTAGCGATCGCCTTCCTGCGGTCCGATCTTCCTTTGAACCCATGTTTCACTGTCTGATCGAGGTACGGCAGATTAGTGTAAGCTCCGCAAAACTTACATCAAACTCGACTAGTCTACATTGAGTCGTCTTTGTGGAGTTTTACTGCAATAAATTAAAGCGCTACGATTGTAAGTGGTACAAAGGGCTAAAAGATAAATGTACAGGGAGACCAAATAATCAATCACGCCACTGCCGGCATAGTGTATTTTATTTCATTTCTGGTAAACTATCTTCACACAAATGACACAATGTATAATAACCAAGAAATCCATACCCAATATCCCCATAACGACCTGATTTTTGCAACAAACATCAATGTTATGAAATGTTTAATTAAAATACCTATAAAATTCATTTAGACAAACAAATATTGTTCAAAAATTGTCTGAGTTAACCATAGGTGCACCGAACTCCTAGATGTTTTGGATGATGCTTTTTATCTAGGCCTACTGCAATGAGTTGTAATAAACTGAGGAAATGATTATTGTTGGATAAAATAATCTAGCTTTTAAACCTTAAAGTGTAACATTTATATTAGGATTCAATGATGAGTAGTTTTTCCCTGCAAATATTTTGGCGACCTCGCACCTCCAGATTGGCCCCATCCAGATACTAATCAGACTAAGACTAAGACCTAAATTCACCCATGTAAACTCGTGTAAGTTTGAAGAATCTGAAATAAATTGTATGGTCAAAGTAAACAATCTTGAAAATATGATTTGAAACCTTTTTAAAATCATAATTAAAAGATATAATGAAATGCGACGGATAAAATATGGCATTATTATTAAATCTGTGGTCCCCGATAAAATCGCGCGTCTATAGCAATTAATTTTAGTTCCTGCTGATTAGTTCCATTTTTTCTCACTAGTATTGCTAGGGCGGACAGGGTCGGCCGGTGACGTAACGATTCCAGCTGTTACTGTCTACATAGGCCTTATGGGAATGAGACAACCTCTTCTGTTTCTATTTAATAGCCTTGATACAAACCACTTATGAGTTAAAGGTAAAACATTAATAAATATTGAGCATCAAGCAATTAATTGTATTTCAATTTACAAAACATTTTTGTTATTTTCTAAACAGTAATGATTTAATACAACTGTCAACAAATAACATGTTTTGTCCCAAACAGCTAACACGTCCACATGGTAATAAAACTTTTCTTTTGAGTAATTGTTGACTACTTGATTGTTTAATTTTTTCAATGAAAAAAAAATAAACATGGTTTCACGTGTAAACCTCCATTATCAATCACAACCAATAAAAACAAAATACTACGCATATAATTTGGATATCAGTAATATCATTGAATGGAGTCATGGTCAGAATCTGTTGAAACAGAGTTAAAAGTTCAAGCTTATCTTTTTACGTAATTTGCACAGTTTGTGTCTCTGGATGTAAATGTGAATGACTGATATTTGTTATGACGTTGTTGTTTTGTTTTGTTTTTTATGTATAACTTAGTATAGTGTCACCATTATAGCATTTTATGTTCACAGTTTTTTACGGCCTTTTCCAAGGGCGTCTTTATGATATATTTTCTTTTTTTCAAAACTTTGAAATGTGTATAGAGACATTAAGAAAAAAAGTACATTTCCAAATTTTCATTTTGGTAGAAAAAATCAACAAGCATAACAGAATAAAGGTATGAAATGTTAAATGTGTTCCTGAAACGGCTGAAACATCCACTTAATTCCATAAAAAATTCCCATAGTTCCATAATTGAAATTTCCATAATTCCCAAATTTAAAAAAGTCATTTTGCATAATAGTTGGACACATCATTCAGGCTCGGATTAACACTTTTTCAGGACTTAGGCCAAAGGTAAAATTATGCTCCCACCCACAAAAAAGAAAAAAAAAGAACTATAACAACAGCAACAAGCTGATATTACGGGTTAATTTAAATTCTTACAAAAATTACAGAACTAACTAATCAGTTTTTTCGTCACAAAAGTCTGTAGATTAAACCTTTTAGACCTACATCATTTAATGCCATTTACCAGCATATTAAGATCTGAAATAAAATATTATGTTACTTTAATACAGAAAATATTTAAATCCATAGTAAATTTAAAAAAAAGATCATTATTTAGTAAAGAAAGTACAAGTTATTTTCATTTATGAAAGAAAATTGTTAAAATTATATACAGTAAAATGTATTTTCATTTCCAAGACAAAATTATTAAAAATAAAATTGTAGGTATATTAATTGCTAAAACTAAATTACAATAAAAAAAACTAAAATTTCTGGGAGGGGGTCGGGGCAACAGGTGGAAAGAGTCCACTAGGCACTGTCCAATATTGAATTGTCACAAGGAAAACATGCAATAAATAAACAAAATAATTCTATTCTAGTACCAGGGATTATAAATAAAGGTTTATTCTTTCTCTTTAGCCTAATAAATTATTTTCATTGTAATAGCCTCTGGATTTTTTTCTTGAATTAATAATAGGTTAATTTACCTGTCAGTCGACAATCCAATTGTAACTATCACTCGTTACAGCTGTTTCGAGGACTGTGTCCTTCAGACCAAAACCATTCTATAAGTCTAGTTTAAAATTATTTCCCTTCATCGGGTCTTGGTATTAAAAAATTAATAAATTTAAACACTGATTACACATTTTACACAGACACGAAAGAACACGAAAAACGAATACATCACAGTTGATGTGGCCACAGCCATGTCCAGTAGACTATAATTTATTTACCCATGTTATTAAATAAAAAATTTTATTTTATTTACGGATAAATATTTTTTGCCTATTAAAAATATATTTGGGCCGTTTGACACCCCCTTCCTGGCTGACGCCCTAGGCCATGGCTGAGGTTGGCCTCGTGGATAATCCGGGCCTGATACCAATAATACTGTTAGGGTTTGTAAGATCAATTTATAAAAATATTTAACTGCTGTAAAATTAAAATAACAATAATTTAAAATTGAAGTTAAATTGTAACCAATTAAATATACCTGAAATTAGTTTTAATAAATTATACAATTCATTTATTCTAGGAGATATAATTCTATATTTTACTCCATGATTTGTAAGTGATTGTTTTTTTTCTAATAGTTTATTATAAATAATGATTTTTATACTAAATGTTCGAAGTCTGCAAAACTCTTTTGGCCAAGGTTTGATCACTAGTTTCCACAATACTACACTATTAAAATAAACATTATAAAATAAAAATTTGAATATTTGTTTTAAAATGTGGATATTTTAAGGTTGAAATTACTTTTTTAATATATAAAATTATTGAAGTTCCCGATTTTACCCATGTGGGATAATATTATTATGGATATATTATTACAAATCTAGGGACTTATGCTCCTACATATCCGAGTGCTGACGTTGAACTCTAAATGGTATATGCATCCCTTAATTATCTATTATCATTATCAATCTCACGACCAATTTAGTCTAAAACTTGTTTATGAGTTTTCACATTTGTATTTGCTTATTAAATTTTGGCCTATCATATGAGACTTATAAATCAAATTTAATACAAGGTAAATTGAAAAAATGAACTGTAAGAAGAGCTGTGTAACCTGAATAATAAGTCTTACTTGTGTAAGATGCCATAAATCTCTTGATCAAGAATTTACAAATTGAAACATCAGATATTCTTTTGAAAGTAATGAAATAGGCGTAGCTTGACTAATAGTTTTGTGGGATACATAGAACATATCAGTACAAAGAATCAGTCTTTTCTGGAAAATATATGTTATCGCGCTATTATTATTTTTAATACCAACCATTCTAACCACAATTTAGTTTTTCAATAAAAAAATAATAGAAACAATTAAATTTCATATTTTTTATGGAACTTTTCCAAAGAGTAATAGTTTTTTTTTTTTATTAAGGTGTTGAATAATTGAGTAATTTTCTAGCTTCGAGGAAACCACAACCAGGAACCACATAATCCCAGGAACACTAAGAGAGTTTATTTAGGATATTAATGGAACTGCGCATCAGCGTGTGATCAGGCCCGGGTGATAAGAGTTATCAGCGTTGCAGCCATCGCAGGGCTGGCGGCGCCACGGTCCGTCAAATAATTGTTGCCGCTTGGTCGACGGCTAATTGTTATCAAACAGTCTCCGACACGAGCTGGACATGACTCTCCTCAAGAACCTATGGAAGGGCAACAACAAGCACAAGAGTGAGTCTATTATTTATGCTAACTAGTAGATGGCATTTTTCCTTTTAGTTTTTGCAAAAAAATAATACTTAGGCAATGAATAAATTACTTTACATTAAAATCATAAAAAAATGAAATCATTTCAATATTGAGTGAAGTATTTTATAAATTTTCATATCATAGATATTTTAAAAATAGACTACCTACTTTTTAAGTTTTTGTGTAATTCCTAATGAAAGAAAATGTTTAAGGTTTTACCTCTATAATTAATCATTAAATATTACAATTTTAAGAAAAATTATCGTTTTAATTATTTTTTAAACAAATTAATTTTAGAATATTTTTATGTAGGTATACATTATTTGATTAGAAACAATACTTTGAGCGTAAGATGAAGTTTTGGTTTTTTTTCCTCTTTCTTAATAAGACTTATAAGACTGAAATAACTTTGATTTGTTTATCAAAAAAGAAATACTAAAGAAATTGTAAAACATTATCAATTCGTCATAATTTTAAAAGTTTATTTTCAGCAGGATTAAAAAAACCCATTATTTACATTTAAAAACATTTACACAAGTGAGATTTAAAATTACTATATTAAAAAGCATAAGATATACACTCAAATGTACAAATATTTGTTAAACATTTACATAGCTTAACCAATACTACCGCCTTCGATAATATTTTTCTTTATAACAGCTTCAGAGAGGCAATTTTATCTTGTACTACTCCCAATTTCCTCACATCACTCTGCTCTGTAGATAAAATGATTACCTTAATATTATTTTTGACTCCACGGTTTGCGCTTTCTTTTGTTTGGAGTCATTGTGTGTTTGAATTTGAGATCAAATTCGGCGCCGGAGCACCGTGACAGTGACAGTGATTATTTTTGTAGTTAAGCATTAACACAATTCCTAATGTACTTATATTTTCAGTACCATGAAAATGAAGACTCAAGCAGTACTCAGAAAAATCTCATGATTTATATTATTTGCCATTTTTCAACTTTATTTTTTACCGTACTTTTAGTTACATAATATCTGTAAACTAAATTAAATTAAATCTCTAAACTTTTTTTGGTGTAGGAAAGTTTTTTCATTTTTATGACATGAGGCTGTGAAGGATTGTAATGATTATTGTAAATACATTTTTAAATTATTTCTGGGATTGAGACATCTATAATTTTATTTGTCAAAACAAAATTTTGATTTGATACAACTAACTATTACAGAAATAAAATCATGAAATGGAATTTAAAAACCAAATGAAAACACAATAATCGTACCGGTAATGAACGATATTGATTTACTTTTACGTATAAAATATAACTGCTTGAATATGCAGTAGAGTTACTGAGGTAAGAATTTCATCATTTTATAATTATTTTAATGATACAATAAAAGTATTTTATGTGTCTGAATTTACTGACCAGTAAAAATTCCTTTTACACCAATATTTTCACAGGACAAATTGTACAGTAGACTCCCTCTTAAAACTTTTTACCAGCCTCCGCTTTAACCGGCCTTCCTTGTCACAAAACCAACTTACTTTTAACCGGCCAGTTTTAACATATAACATCGCTTTAATCAGTCTTGTTTTGCTGGAAATGTTGTTTTACATCTATATATTTCAAATGATAGAATATCACTTCACGTCAATTCAATATCACCTCACTTTCACCCCACTGGTAGTAACAAACAAAAACTTAGCGTATTCAGAGTGCTTAAAACGAATTTAGATATTGCTTATATCAGTGTAAAGATAAAGACATAGACTACAAATAGTGTAGTACCCTTCTCTGAAACTCTTTTAGTTTTTCCGTTGTAGGCGATCAAATTATCCATAACATTGGGAAACGAAATAACAAAAACAAAGAATTGCTCTTCACAGTTAGAGTTCACAGTTAGAGACTAATGGCATAGAAAAACTAATCAGGTACAGAAGTCTCACTCAATGCTAATTTCTGTTACACAACATTTTTTAGTTGAGCCGGCCAGATCATAGGAGGCGCTGCGAGCAAAACCGGCCAAGCAACGTTAACGATCCATGGACTCAGTCGGCCAGCTGGCCGGCCAGTAGCCATCGCTTCGTCAACTTCGCTTGGCCGGTTTTGCTCGCAGCGCCTCCTATGATCTGGCAGGCTCAACTACAAAATTTTGGGTAATAGAAATTAGCATTGCATTAGACTTCTGAATCTGTTTAGTTTTTCTATGCTAATGGCATGATGTATGCCACTTCCCCTCTCCAACTAAATGTTATTTTCGGCATGTACCGCTAGGTACCAGCACTTACTGGGTCAAAACCTGACCACCCGGTTTGCACCCGACCACCCGGTATTACAAACCTCTCCCCTAAATTTAGTCTTAACAGGGATAGACATAAAACTTAATCAAACATTTAAAAAAGAATTTTATGAAACAATTTGTAACCTCTATGTTATTGAGGTTGTTCTTGATAAGTTTATGAACCGTAGACTGGAGATGAGACATATCCCAACAGTGATCTCTTGATAAAGCGGGAAGTTTAATCAAATCTAATGGATTTTCCGTAAACTCTGACCTATGTTAGAAAAAAGTGATAAGAGAGACAAAACTTTCCATCAGACAAAAAAGTTATATGAGTCATGTTGACATATTTATCAAATCAAAAAAGTACACTAATAATTTCAAACTGCATCATTTTATTATTTATCAGTAAATTAATATAATAACTTTTAGTAGCTATTTAATTTTAAAGCTAATGTTTTGTGAGAGGTAGGTTATTTTTTCAGTGTCCAGTTTGCTGAACTGCCTATGGGGGTGATAACACGGTTCACCGCTGATATCACGGTGTCTGTTCCCTTATCACATCGTCTTGCACAAGCTGATTGACCCCTCTGTCTTGTCTCAAGGAACTTTTTCTAATGTAGATCAAATCTTATGCAACTACGAGTTATTTTTAGATGAATACTTTCCTTACAGACGTTTGGATTTATTTTTCATTTTAAAAGTTTAATATTGTTATAAACTTGACTTTAAAGTGTTATAAAAGGTTTTAGAGGATTAGTATTAAACAATAAAACATTATTTAAGTTTTTTAACTTGATGGTGATAGTAAATAACTCAATTACTAATACTAATGGCTTATTGTTTACCATTTATAAATTTAATAAGAATCATCCTCTAATACATTTTTATAATAATTCGAAATGTTCAGAGCTGCCGGATGAGTGGGACCTGGCCGCAAACCAAGACTTTGACGGAGACGATTTCAGCTCCACCGGGAGCTCCTCGTACAAAGTCAAGTATCTGGGCCACATTCCTGTCGACGGCAATGACAAAACGACAGACACCACAGCAAATGCCATTGAGGCAATCATATCCATGGTAAATATGTTGGTTAAATTAAGTTAAATGAAATAAGTTTATGATGCAAAGCAGAACTTGAATTTAAATATCAGTAGGCTAGAATGGTATTTCCATAGATTAAACACACTCCCCAAGTAGATTGCCCATCCTTATGTAGTGACAGTGACGGGCGCATTCGACTTGTACTTTTCGTTAGACGTTGGCGGTAGTGCTTTACGTTAAACGCTAGGTGGCATGGCGGCGCTCACAAAATTGGCGAAAACTTAAATTTGCAATTGGCGCTCGCGAATTAAGTTTTTGCCAATTATGTGAGCACTGCTGCACCACCTAGCGTTTAACATAAAGCACTACTGCTGACGTCTGACTGAACGTACAAGTCGAATGCACCCGCCACTTACATTAGGATGGGCTATCTACTTGGGGAGTATGTTTAATCTATGGTATTACTTAGTGATAAAAATTTTAAATGACAAATCAAGCTTAATTTTTTATCTAGATAGAGCAATACAATTTTTTACCCTATTCAGTATTAAAAAGTTTGTGGATAGTAAAGTTACTAACAGTTACTAACAGCTTCCTGCTGACTTTGATTAATACATATTAAAATATTTAAAATACATACATAATTTAATTTTGAGCAACATGGAATACCAAACTTGTCTTCAAATTTTTATAATAATTTATGGGAGGCTTGTAATTATATAATTTTTTTTAGAGCAAAGCAAACAGAAAACTGATTCAAAAGGTCGTAGTGTCAGTGAACATCAAAGGAATTGAAATCACGGACAGATCAAATGAAAAGCCAATCATGGATGTATCCATCTTCAGGTAGATATAGATCAACATTTTTCATTAAACATTTAAGAATATAGTTAAGTTATATGCTGATTTGTTTTGATAAGTGGTCTTTCTTCATCCCTTTCTAAAAAAATTGATTTTTTCTGTGTGAATTTCGGCCTTCAGTACGCATTCCAAGCGTTTATAGAGTTCTTCAACAAATCTTTTACCATTTAAGTAAAAACCAAATAATAAAAAATTATATTTAACTAATTAATTGCATATTAATTTACTTCTAGAGATGTGAATAAATTAAAGGTAGACCAAAGTAGGTGAAAACAAAGGAATTTTGAATTTTCAATGCAAAACTTGTTCTTTGGGTTAAACTAAAGCCTGTGTACCTGCATATTTTTTAGATGAATTTAATTAATTTTTCATAAAAATGTGTTTATAAAGTATCTTGATGATATAGCCAGATTTATCTGGAAAAAGAGTTACGAAGGAATATGCTAAAATATGAGCTTAGGGCAATTTAATGATATTAAACTGCATTATCGTGATTGGTTGTTAAAATTGATCAAGTCATTGCAGTCAAGGAAAAAATCATCAAGGCATTATCTAAGGAACATTTAAGGATTACAAACAAACACACATAAAGACTGGACGCATTTTTTGTTTGCAGGATACGTAATTGCTTAGCGTATGCTAAACACAGAAGAATTTTTGCTTTTTTAGCAACAGATTCGCAGGAAACAACTGAGTGCCATGCATTTTTATGCTCAAAAAGGAGTATGGTAAGTATTTAATCAGCGTTAAATTAATCAAGCTAATAATACAAAAAATATGACAGTAATGGGTAGAGTTACGGAGTGCATGGGGGGGGGGGGCACACCCCTGATTTTTAACAATTGTTATGAGCTGTAATCTTCTTTATATTAATAGGCAAGCATGATTATTTTCCTCCTTTTTTCTCAGCTTGTGTGTATCGTAGGAGAAAGGCGGGCATACCATTAGAAAGATAGTGCCATTGACTATGAATACACAAGTGTACATTGTGTATTCATAGTCAATGGTAGTGCCCTGTAGATGAGCAGTATCCCATTACAATTCACATCAATCCTCAGGGCTATGCCCTACAGGCATTTAAAGTTTCAATGATAACTTATATAAGAAGACTAAAGCTTTAGACAGATGTAATTAAAAAATATTAGAAAAATAGGAAGAAAAGTTGTTTGAGAAGAAAATATTTTTAAGTAATTGGGTCCAAATCAGCTAACACTTTGGTTGAGTTTCAACCAGTGGTGATCTCTAGTATAAAGTATTGTGAGGTTTATTGTTAGATAATCGTCCTTTAGCATTGGACCTACACTAAATTTAAGGCAAGCTCGCACCCCAGATATCAAGACCATATCTGCTTATACAATTTAAATGGAGAAGAAAATATTATACTTTTCACGGTTATTTGAAAAAAGGTGATTACCTATTGAATTACTTTGTTTGTAAATTATGAGGCTAGAAACACACAAAAACCATCTTGCATACTGAAATACCTTGATTATTTATCAGTGTAAATGAGGTAAGCTTAGCTCAGACCCACAACACAGTTGTCAATAAGTTATGTTGAGTTCTTGGCATGGCGTATTGGAACTACAATACTCATTGTTTTTTCTGTGTGAATTTCGGCCTTGAGTAAGCATTCTAAGCGTTTTTAGAGTTTTCCAACAAATCTTTTATTTACTAAGCCACCATATTACTCATTATACTTATTATGTTTACACAGTGACATAATATTGAAAGTATTTTATTTACCCTCACTTATTTACTGCTGATTAAGAAGAGTCTGTTGTTAATTTTGTGTAAATATCGGACCTACACTACGTATTTACGATTTTCTACTGTGGCCGATCCCCCTCAGTCCTTAGTCAGTAAACTAGACAAAATTTGTTTTAGTTCTCAATTGAATTTTTGGGGTATCAAACTTTATAACCATTTAACCCCCACATACATTTTTTCACACTCAAGAATTACATTAAGTAATATAATGGACAGTTTAATAACACTTATGAACAACACACAGAGCATCCTCGTGATGGGTGACTGGGTAGTGATGTGTGATGTGTTGTGTGCAGGCGGAGAGTATGGCAGTGACGGTCGCCCACACCTTCACAGCTGTTTACCGCATGTGGCAGACGGCGCGCCGCGGCAGTATTGGAACCCTGTACTACGGCAAAGCACCTATACTGGACACTGCTCTGCCTAGTGAGTGAATTAAATTGACTCTTTTTATTGTACATTTCCAGTTTTACCAAATTTTGTTTGTTTTTACAGTAGAGTAGCGTAAACCTGGACTAATGTGGACCGAACAAGTCTGGCTGTGTTAAAATTCTGTGTTATCGATGAACGAGTAAACATTTAAGAAAAAGTACGAATAGTTTATGTTACTATCACTATAAAAACATTTATTTGTTACGTAATATACATAATACAAAAAACAAGAAATTAGACTTCATCTGTTATAAAAAATTTAAAGAAAAACCATAACTGTTTTGAAGGCTGTGGGCGATGCCATGGCGCTTAGCGCCTTGGAACTCAGTACACTTTACTGTTCTGGTAGGCTTTCTGAGTTACCCAGAATTCCAGGCTATTCAAGTCCGGGTTTGGGGGACTTAACTGTATTATTAATGTTTTAGTAGTATATTTCGCAATCCAAAAGGGTTTTGCTGGCCCGGGATCATGTTTTATGGTCGAATCAAGATATATTCAAAACCCTTTCAGCAATTATTCTTAATATTACACTAGGATATCAAATGTACTGCTGCCTCTTACATCCATGGACTCAAACAGTAAATTGATAATGTTTTGAATTGAGTGTCAACTAAAAACACAAGTTTGCACATATTGGCCAAGTAATTTTAAAGTTTGCCTAGTATCATTTTGGCAACACAGGCTATTTAGATTATCTGACTTTTGGCCCCAGGACTGTAAAAATTACATTTCAGATTTTGGTATTAAAACGGCTTCCAAAATAACAAAAATACACAGTATGGTGAAAACACATGACTGTAGTATTCGTCATTTCTTCTAAATTCTACATTTTTCACTTCAAATTTGATTTTTAACTAGCATTCATCAGACTTTAAAGTTCAGATTGGTAATCAAAATTTATTATAATTATTTGTGTGAAATGGAATTTTTTTACATAATAATAAAAACTAAAATTTGCTTGAAACTAATCATTACCATATATAGGTGATACTAAATGTAAATTAATTTCTTTCAAGGTTACAGCAAGTTTGAGATGGAAAATTCCAATTTCACAGAGCACGTACCACTCTCCAGTATATCTAGTCATAAGTGGGTGAGTATCAAGTATATTACTTTAACTATTTGGTAATATAAATATTAGGATATGAGAGAAATAATTGTATACATTCAAATGGTGTCCAGAAAGTAATTGTCATTTTGAAATAAACAATACACAAAGTAAATATAAACATTTTTCATTACTTTCATTTCATAGGAAATTTCATTAGCTTTTTCCATAATTACCATTTACATTAAGACATTCATCATAACATGTTAAAAGATTTGTTTTCACACCCTGTGTAAAAGAGCTGTTTTCAGTGTCAGGTTAGAGTGTAGAAATCAGTTGGTGATTAAGCTTATTTCGATATTAGTTACTAGTTATGATTCTTGACACACTAGTAGTGATTCTAGGAAAAGTAGCACACAGGATTGTAATCTCAGTATAGCTTTAAATTCAAGTCCCCATAAAGTAGGAAGTTGAACTGAAACAAGTAACTGGGATTATGGTGAAGATTTATTACAAATCAGTTGTTCTATTTGATTTATTAAACATACAATATGGTGCCATTGTACTGCAGAAATCATTTGAGCACCAACAGGTTATTGTGGTAAATTATGTTATTAAATTCATTATTATTAATATTAGTTACTGTGCAAAGATAAAATGTCATTCATAACTCCAGTTGGAAGTGTTATTTGCCATGCTTTTACCGAAGTTGGTTAACTCCTCAAGGCTGAAGGTAAACTCGATCGCGACCAAGAAACAGCCCTTTCCAACAGGTGATAAAATGTAATATTTCAACAATGTAGTATAAATCTGCCACAAGCAAAATAAACTCTGTTTTCAGTAAAAAATATAAACTAGCATCAAAGTGTTGTGTAGCGAGGTACATCTTTACCACAGGGAATGGGCAGCAGATTTTTTTGCATTAAAACTGGGCTGCATGGCAAATGGTTAATACAAACCATCCACAACCTTCCCCTAGAACTGTGGCAAGGTATGATAAGCTTCATTAGTATGGTCAAGCTTTGTTGAAATATTAAACCGAATTTCTTGCTGAAGTTTTTTCTGGTCCTTTCTTAGTAGGTACTGTGAACAATACCTTAAAAGTTAATTGTTTTGCTACACTCCAGTGATAAAATTTAAAATTTTTTATGATTTGTCACCAACAGAAACCTTGTTATGGTTTGCTCTAAACAACTTGTGAATTTTTTCAATTGTATTGCAAACTTTAACACAACTGTATACAAATTATGATGATCACAATAATGCGTGCGTTACCACAGCTGCTCGCATACCGAATCTATGAACACTCTGATGCCAAGATAGCAGAGATAGCTGTTCTTACTGCCTTGCCAGGTCAAAACAACTAATTTCTTCACATTCCACTTACGAATTTTAATATGCTAATTGCAAGTTAAAGAGTAAGTTATTTCCCCAATGAGAATCAGTGAATTGAAACAGAAATAAGGCAGCAAATTAGTTCAGCTATACAATTCTTCAGCAAAACAAATTTTACAGTACATTATAGTTTTTACTGCATTTTAAATTTTTGGTGACCAAATCAGTTTTATTCTAAATACTGTAAACTGAAGCTTTACATGATCAGTTTAAAAATAAAAGACATAAAAGAAATAAGATATATTCACTCTTTTATCTTTTCTCCTCCACTGTATAAAGAAAGACTAAACACAGTCACACATCTTAGTGTTCCGCCAAAAAACCTTCTGCAGATCTATTCAGTCATCACTTTATTCCACCTCTATTATAAACCTAGTATTATTTATTATCTTTAGTGAGAAAGCCTTGTGTAATAGAAATTATCCGTAACAGAAACAATTTTTATGTCACATTCTTTATGCCGAATAATAACAAAAGATCATGTATAAAAATCGCTGGCAAGCTATAAATTATACTGAAGTTTAAGATTTATGTCTGATTGTTTAAAACAATAGGCTACCTTAAAAATTTGTTTTATTTTCAAGTAATGTCTCCATCATAACATTATGGAGAGCTTAAAATGATTTGCCTTCTATTTTAGATCAGCTTTGATGGCAGTCTGAAGGAAGCCTCATCTGATTCCACCAGGTAAACTATAGGTTAAAATAATATTCACCAAAACATTTTATATCAAACATATTATTTATTTTTAAGTGTGCATTATTTGAAAAATATACAAAAAAATTTGTGTCCAATGCTTCAACAACCTAATAAGATAAACCTTGTAAAATTAAAAGTTAACACTTTGAGTGCGACAAAAATATCGGAAATCTTTCCCCAGGGCCTGAAATTTTTTATTTCTTAAAATCTTTCCTTTTGTCTCCAGAAGTCAGGATCAAGGCCGCAAACTGATGTTCTAGCATTTTTTTTCACACAAAAAATGGCATCCGCAAGAGCTGGTTTCTGGTGACCAGGCCGGCCCGAGTGATGAAGCCAATAGGCGTAACGACGACAATACAGTTTTTTTTTTGTCACACAATCACTGTTCTTCAAACAAAAAATGTTCAATATCATTATAACTAGCATCTATATATTAATACGCAAGCATGTTTCGTTTCCTCCTTTTTTCTCAGCTCGTGTCCATCGTAGGGGGAATCCGCGCATACCATTAGAAAGGTATAGTCCTGTAGATGAGCAGAATCACATTCTAATTCACATCGGACACCAGAGCTACGCCCCACAGGCTTTTAAAGTTCCAATGTTAATCTTATGGAGGAAGGAGAATTGATTGAATCATTAGACAGCTGTTGTAAAAACAATTGCTAGAAAATCAGTAAGAACAGATGTTTCAGTTATAAAATGTTTTTAAACTTCTTGGGTCTAAATCAACAGAAATTTTGATCGAATTTCGATCAGGGGCGATCTCTAGTATACATTATACCTTCTAGCACATAAACAGCACCTTCTTCCCACCATCATGGAACTGCTGAGAGTGATTCCATAAGTAACTAAAATAATACTTCCATGTAACTAAAATAAATCCAATAAAGTAAAATAATTAAATATAAAACATATTACTGTGCTGTAGAACATGCAACAACACAAAATATATATGCCATAAACATATAGCATATTTTTATTTCTGGTTTATTTCCGAATCATTTAAAGATATCAAAAGTAATCCTGTTGCATAAAAAAGGGGAGGTTACTGGTATCTTTAACTACTGCCCAGTTTCATTACTTCCATCAATATCTAAAATATATGAGAAAGCAATGCATACCAGATTAGTCAATTATTTGGAAACGCACAACTTTTTTGGTTTGTCACAGCACGGGTTCAGAAAAGGTAGGTCCGTTATAACAGCTGCAGTTGATTTTATAGAAGCCATTATTGAATCCATTGATAAAAGTGAAAATGTAATAGGAGTTTATATGGATCTTTCAAAAGCATTTGATAGTGTATGCCATTTAACTTTATTAAAAAAACTGGAAGTCATTGGTATTAAAGGGATAGCTCTCAAATGGTTTAATTCTTATTTAGAGGGGCGTAGTCAATTCGTAGAAGTAAAGTCAACCATTAACAACGTTTTCAGTACAGTAAATTCATTAAATTGTAAAATAAAATGGGGAGTTCCTCAAGGATCAATACTTGGACCAATCTTATTTTTATGTTACATAAAAGATTTGCCCAATTCTATAGTCCATCCTGACAAAAGTAAGTTATGTCTGTATGCTGATGATTCAAATTTAAAAGTGTCGGGAAAAACAGTAAGTGACTTGGAAATATCAGCATTCATTGAGTTAGAAAACATAAAACAATTCCTTCAAGAAAATAACCTTTTTCTAAATACTTTGAAAACTAATTTTATGACATTTTCTGCTAGAAACCGGGAAAGTTATATTCAACCTAATTTAGAAATTGATTCAGAGCCAATAGAACAAATTGCTCACGTAAAATTTTTAGGGCTTCATGTAGATGAACATTTAAATTGGAATTTCCATATTGAAGATTTACTAAAAAGACTAAATTCAGGATTGTATGCTTCAAAAAGGATGTCATATTTATGTAACTTGGATTCTCTAAAAAAAATTTACTTTTCTTACATTCATTCCCATATGTGCCATGGTATAGCATTATATGGTGCTACTTCCAAATTTAATTTAAATAAATTGTGATATACAATTGAGGAATACTTTGACATATACATTTGAGGTATACTTTGACTGATCATAATGCCTATCACTGGTTTTTAGTTCATTGCAATTGTTTATTATTATTATTTTTCTTTTATAAAATTTCTTTTGTATTTATCAATGTTAAGAAGTACTTCTGTTAGTTAATTTTAGGAAGTTGACGCTATTTATTAATGTACAAAAATGTGCATGTTTTGTAAAATAAAGATGATTTGATTGATTGATTGATTGAAATATTGGAAAGTAATTGGTAATTTTCCGGTCTCAAGGGACCGGCGCCGGACCCCGGGAATGGCGGGCGACGCAAAATACAGAATAAGTCAGGTTACCCTAGCAACGCTCTCGGCAACAACTCCAATCTATTGCGCAAGACCAAGCTACACTGACTGATTCATTTCGCCTGGCCGACTACACGTGACCGAGCCGGCCAGTGCGCGCATTTCGCTTGCGTTCCTCGGTGATTTAGCCGCACCCAAAGTGTTAAACCTTGTATTGTAAAAATTTTTAATTTCATAAAGTTATTAATGATTTTAAATCATAAGTGGCTAATAAGAAGTAATTATTGATTTGAACATGCTTTCCAAATTTTTTAGGATTATGATATAAAATGTTGCATTAAAACTTATATTAATATTAAAATATTAATTTTGAATCAACCTTGTATCTGAAATATAAAGTAAACAATAAATTTTATATATACTAGTTTCCATAGAGATTAAACTAATATTTAATCAGTATCTTTTAGAACATATTAGGACTTACAGCACAATTTGATGTCAACATTTTTAAAAGTATTTTATTATGAAAACTCAGAGGATAACCACCTAATACTAATAATGCAGATACATAAATTCTACACACATCTCAGAGTTTGGTTGCTCTGTATTACTACATTGACTGAGATGGATACAGAGATTCTACACGCATCTCATGATCTGGCAGCACCATAACACTACAGCGGTGGAGATGGATACAGAGATACTAAATGACTACTTAACACTGAACATTAACATAATTAGCAAATTAGAATGCTGATAACATTATTTTATGTTACAAAATGCAAATTAAGGGTGTTTTCACTTTGAATTTAAAGCATACCTTAATCTTTTTCGAAGTTCCTCGAGCCGAGCTGAATAATTAGAATTTGAAAGTTCGAATACCCACCCACCCCTTAAAGTGAAACATATATTTAACACTTAATTTGCGTGTGGCCAGCCAAAACATGAGTCATTGTAATGCAGACAGGAGACAGATGTGATACTAAAGTGGTATATAAAACTAATCATGTGTTTTTAATTATTTTGCTAGAATTTGAAGACACCCAACGAGGGGTCAAAAAGTTATGCTAAAATAAAACCTCAAGCAATATCCTCATTAACTTAATTGAACATTTAATCCGCAGGTCATTGACGTATGCAGAGGTGTATGTCTCGCCGCCAGCATATTCCGAGAGGTCCTCCTCCAACAGTCAGCTGGTCCACACCAAACAGTGGGCCGATCCTCCCACCCCCACCGCTGAGCTTATAGTATTGTAGTTATAACTGATTGTGCAACTATTTATTTAGATTTTTATACATAATTGTAATTGTTGTAAGTAAGTTGATGTAAATAAATTTATATACTGTAAGTTTTGACTTGTTGATTACTGTGAGCCATAGAGAACCTTTATCCTTCCGGCAATTATTAATTTAATTTAATGCAGTAAGGGGATGAAAATATTGTTTCAATACGATATTTATAGACAGTACATTTTTTTTACATTTTGGTCATGCTCGATAAGTATTCAAATAGAATTTAATTTGGATTGATAATTGACTCATTTTTTTATCCCCATGACTCTATAAAATAGTTTAGCACTATAGTTAACACGTTCGCTACCACAATGTAAAAAAAAAATCGTAACCACAGCCCGCCGCCGCAATTTTGCGGCGGGCGAGTTCTACTGAGAGCCCACCGCCGCATATCTGCGGAGGCTGGGCTCATTAGAATAGACTGCCGCCGCATATCTGCGGCGATGGTTCCGTGATACTAAATACAAAATTTCTTCAGTGCGGTCTATTTTAATGGTCAGACAGTTTAGGCGCGGTCTACGGGATAGTCCGCCGCATATGTGCGGCGCTTGGTCTGTGGCTAAAACGATCACTGACGTCACTAAAATGTTTTACGTACATTTTTATTTAATGTATTTTTGAAAGTAACATTTTTTAACGTATTTGATATATTTTTACACAAATATTTATCAAATCTCTTATATGACACATTGAAAAAAGTTTATTGTGTAAGAAAAATGTATTAACATTTGCATTTTGTAAACTTGTAAAACATCATAATTATACTATGTAAATGAATTGTAAACAACTCTTTTTGTAAACTAAATATTTCAATACAATGTTTTTATGTATAAGCCGTATTTTATTTTTCGCTTTTCAAAGGTTATGACTAAAAATAAGGTTATATTAGTGCCGACGCTAACATGCGTCACTTAGTCTCTGACCATGCGCCGCAAATGTGTGGCGCTCAAAAAATTACCAAAAATGAAGAGAAAATTGTATATATTTTTTTATTTAATGAAATTAAGATATTTTGAAGTGTGAAAACTAATTTTGAACGGTTTCTATTCGTGGTCTGTGGCATAAGTCACAACCACTAGGGCCGGTCTACAGGGAAGTCCATGATTATTTTGGTGGGCTGTGGGATTGGCCTGACCGCCGCATATATGCGGCGGCTGGTAGCGAACTTGTTAAGTTGAATTTTTGTCTTTCAAATGTAAAATAAATCATTGTTCTTTCATTGACATACGCACCCAAATGTGTGAAAATAATAATCTTATGTTTTAGATCCAGTAAAATATTCCAAATTCCTTCCGTACTTTTACTTTTAAAGCAAAGCTTAAAAAAATTACAAATAAGATAAGGTCATAAGATAAAAAGTTTTATAAAATTTCACTATCAATATAAACTTCTGTTGAAGATATCCGAAATAAACTGGATTGTATTCAATAATAATTATCTATCATATCATTGTGTCAATCAGAATGATGTGGTAGATAATTATAGGTATAGCAGAATCCAAACGTAGACATGAACCCCCCCCCCCCCCACCCTCAGATAGAATTTTTCTTAATTCCTTGTTGTCAAAACAATGTCGACCAGGACGGCCAGCCGTACGTCCAACATCCGCCCACTTTTCCAAAAAATTTTAAAAGTGTTAAGCCCGTTTTGCTTAAACGAACAAAACAAAACTCGAATCACAATTCCATGATGTACTGTTTGCGATCTAACAGTTGGTGTCATTATTCTGGGAAATTTACTGTATTTTAAAATTAAATGACATCAATTACTAGATTGCTAACGGTTATTCGTAGAACTGTGATTGGAGTTTTGTTTTATTCGTCTATGCAAAAAAAAAAAAAAAAAAAAAAAAAACGCATGAGTCATTTGAACAATGTGTAGGACTAGTGCTTCAATTGATTGAAAGTTATAATGGAGAATTGAAATTATTTGAAATGAGGGTAGATGTCTGGCCGCCCCAAACAGTGACATTGTTTTGACAACAATGGATTAGGAAGGGTTTTTACCTGAGTTGGGGGTCACGTCTACGTTCGGATTCTACTATAATTTTCTCTAGAGGCTAAGCTACAAACCAAACCGTCAATAGTAAGACCATGATGTAAATTACAAGAAAGTATATTAAAATTAAAGGATATGATTTCCTGGGCAGTATAATAGACAATAATTATTATTGATCAATAACTAAACAATAATAACGACTAATAACTTCTCTGAAACTACTTAAAGATTAAGATTAGCTGGTTAGACTTAGGTTGTTAGTAGGTCTACCATGCAGTTTAAACTTAGTTCAGACACATAAACTTTTATCATACTATTATGTATGACGAGTTAAATTGCATCATTATGCAAAAGTTGGAGAAGCACTGTTTTAAATATTAGCATATACACTCAGGGCCGCATTTAGCCAAACGGCGCCCCTAGGCACATAAAACAGTTGCGCCCTCCCTGCCGCAATACCGGCCACGAAATATAAATAAAGTCACGATTATTTTTTTTTCGATACTTGTAGTTTCAAAATGACGGCCACTTAAAGTCCAAATATCTCAAAACCGGCAAATTGTATCAAAATTTTACAAGAGAGAAAAAGGTTGACAGATTTATTAAACTAACTAACGATACCAAGATTCTACAGATCTAACAACAAATAACGGAGCTATGCACTACGGCGGCACGGCTCGGACGGACGTCATGGCACGGTCAGCAGTTTTTTGAGCGGTCGCACATATTCTGTGTTACTAGCGGACACCCAGCGTTCCGGCCATCCGCACTTTCCGTCAAAAGTGATCAGTTGTTTTAACAACTTTATTTACTATTGCGAGCTGGGTAGAACGATGAAAATAACGTACCGTCCGTCTCGGAGAGCCGTCACCGTTGGTACGGTAGCTCGGAAATGTCCTAAGATTCCTTCTCCCGAATCGAATCTTTTGCAAAACTGCGGTAGGTGCGAATCTTCCGGGAGTGTCCGTTGCGTGCCGTATCGCCGTAGTTCGTGCACTCTTTTGAGTTTCAATGTTAAAAACTTTTTAAAATTGCGGTACCGCCCATCCGTCTGTGCCGTGCCACCGTTGCGGGCGTAGCTTATTGTAGTTTTTAAATAAAATAACCTTAATTTGCATGAATTAAAATAAAATCGAGGTTTTATACAGAAAAATCTGAATAGCTCAGTTACTTTTGTTAAATCCTTATCTTGGTATCATTGGTTGTATAATTTATTTTGTTAAATGTTTTGTCTCCCGTAAAATATTGTTCAACTTTACCGGATTTGAAATATCTGAGTTAATTTTTTTTTTTTAATGGTGACCATTTTTTAAAATAAATATTTGGAAAATATTTTCCCCTGTAAATGAACATTGGTGTGATGAAATTTAATGCCAAATATTGAATTAATTTAAAGTGATCCGTTACGGATATAAAAATTAAGTGTAAAAAACAAAGAGGCGGATAGAGGCTAAACAGAGCCGAAATAAAAAAAAATATAGGCCTACTACACATTTTATATTTTTATTTTTATGTGTAGAATACAAACATGCATAGTCAGTGACGGGGGCGGGGTTTAATGACATACTGTGTACACAAATATATATTGTGATACTTTAAATAAAACAAATCCTCTAAAATGTATAGTGTCATATTATACTTCGCAGTAATTGGCAGTAACCTGTCACTGTTACTTCACTTCTTCAATCTTCTTCACTTCTTCAAAAATTCAATCTTGAAGTGAAACATTGACAATACCATATACGGTATTGTATTGAAAGAAAAATGTGTGTAATCGCGGGTTTTTAATAAATAATAACTAACTGTTGGTACGCTCAAAACTTTATTTGGATGATGTAAAAAAAAAAACGATTTGTTTCGTTTGGCCGCTGCGCACCGCAAAGCAACGCAGAAAGGTCTGCACGAGCCTTGCGTTGCGTCGCCATATTTCGCAGGCGTTTACACGGCAATAATTACGCTTATGAATACCAAATTTCCCTTTTTTAACTGCTCAAAATTTTGCGCCCCCTAAAATTTTGCGCCCTAGTCCTGGGCCTAGTGGGCCTAGCGGGAAATGCGGTACTGTATACACTAGCCCAACAGCAGTCCCAACGGATCCCTAAAAGTATTCAATTTCCGTTGTTGTACTGTCTATGTTTAGCATCTCATATATAAGTCACACTCGTAGTTGGCGGACATTGTTTGAATCATAGTGGAGCAAAACAAATGCTCACAAACACAAATGGTGTGTCTAAAATACTACCGTACATAGTGAACATGACAGAGGTCTATGAAAGGCCCTCTTAAACATGACAGATTTAAGGTGCATTAATCCTTATAGTGGTTTTAAAATGAAGGCCTATATCAGTTTGACAATAAAAGCACTTGTTGATAATCATAAAATATGTTAAAAGAATTAAAACTTATCACTAAAGTTTTTAGTGCTTATAGCAAAAAAAAAAAAAAAAAAACCATTTAGGTTTTCATATTTTAAATTAAAATAAATTTAGTGTATTTGGCAGTGCAAAATTGATCTCTTTAGCATTTACCAAATTTAGAGAAAACCATAGTATTTTTAAATAAAGCTAATCACTAATAAGATAAACTTGTGTGAATTTTTTTTAATGCTTTTGTTTTACATCCAAACAAGTTGTTTTAATTTCAACAAAATATAAAATTGTCAACAAAAACAAATTATTCTAAAATGCTTCTGAAGTTGTTTGGAACATATAAATGAAGTATAATTTTGAAATAAAAGAAGAAGTATGTATGTATATATGTGTATGTTGCCTATGGACTCCAAAACCGCTCGACAGATTGTAATGAAACTTTCAGGCATTATTCAAGGATGGTTTGTGTGGTGTGAAGTTTGGTGCAAATCTGCCCAAAGGGCTCTGACCCAGAGTGCATACAATAGTTTATAAAAAATCTGAAAATATCAATTTTATCTATTTTTATTGGTTGCTAAGACACAAATTCAATGAAGAATTCTAATTTTAGGTATTCCAGTGATTTCTAAAATATAAGGTGAGCGTGACAGCGAGTGATGTAGCGAACGAGCTTAATTACTTTTAAAAATTTAATCATGGGCGAAGCCATGAAGGGAAACAGCTAGTAAATTATAAAAATGGTTGAGTTTTGTTTTGAGATACCAGTATAACAGTGTTAATATACAAGTAATTGTTTGTTACAAAATATTTTTCCTGGAATTATATTGAGCAGGATTTTAAGTGGTGTGACATGACATGGGAAACATGACTTTTTAGGTTATTGAAAATTACATAAAAATACTTAGATCCCCTTTCAATTGAAATAAACAGAAATGAAAAACAAACGTCTACAGCACTCTAAAATATATTAACACTTATACTGCAAAAAATACAGAAGGTAAATATATGAACAGATGGATAATGGCAAAATCGATTTCGACCAGACACACCGATCATCATCAGGCCGAAAGAGAGCATCTTTTGAGTGTTGTAGACGTTTGTTTTTCACTTCTGTTTACAAACAACACGTATCATGCTAATGAAAAAGGGTTTATTAAAATAAACAAGACAGTAGTGCAAACTTATATTTTTTTTATTAGAAGCAATACTAATTATATTTCTTATGACATCTTTTCAGAGTATGAATGGCACTTTACGACGAACTGTATACACCTGGGGGATCTTCGAACTAGCACTATTATAGACATGTTATGGATTGAAAACCAATTCCAAGTGAAGCAGTTGGTTTCTTAGTGAAGTGTATATTATGCAGTGTCCCACTGCATATGCAGAAAACTATAGTGGGATTCACGAAAATAGTCCGATGAGAGTCGATGCATTGTTGCCAGATTTATTCTAAAACACATTTTTATACTGTATTACACATGGTAAACATAACCAAAAATGACAACATTGCAGGGCGAGAGGGGGTGAGGGGGGACACAGCTGTTAAAATTTCCATCGGACTATTTTCGTGCATCTTACTATAATCTCGGATCTAGCATAACAGTTTTCTTAAACCTTTGGTGTTAGGTGTCTTGGGACATCAGAGATCAACTTTGGTGTCTGAGTGCCTTCAAGTTATCTAATACCACTGCACGTGGCTGGGAAAACATTCTTGCATACTCCAAAACTTTTAGGCACTTAACCATACATTATGCATGAAAATTGTATGTAATTTATTTAAAACTATGTAACAAAAAATACTGTAAACTTAAACATTTTAAACCATTCTATTTCTTCAACTTTGATAAATCAGTCGCTTTACAGCACTGTCATTCCAAAAGTTTATCCTAAAATAAAATTGATATGCTAAATAAAAAGGTAATTGATAACTATATCTTTGTGTAGACATAATATTACAGGGCGTATAAAGAAGAATCATCTGATTTTATAGGTTTATAATTTCAAAACTAATAATCATATGGACATAGGGTCACTTTTAAACTAAAGGATAACTAATAAAGTTTTTCAACATGCCATTTACAGGTGCTCAATATAACCCACTTCAGATGCAAAGCAAGAATTAACCTGCATAGTAATAATTATCACAAAACTTATTCAATGTAAATGAAATTTCAATACACCTTTTGATTAATACAATTTTTTTCTAGTCTACTCCAAAAGGACATCCTCTGATTTAAGTTTAATTTCATTTATAATTTATAATCACTATAGTACACATATAATTTAATATTTACACAAGTGTTTGTCGGGTCAGGCCCGACATGCGACAAAGCCGCTTAATGGGGCGGCGGGGTTGCCCCGACATACAAGCAGAAAGGATTAAAAGAAAATAAAGCATAAAGGATCCAATAAATACAGGAAGAAACTAAGACAGTGATGAGTGGCGTATAGACAGTGCTTTTGTTTCAAGATTACACTGCATAGTTTGGAAATTTTTTAACTTTATAGCTAGATGGTTTGTATAGCTATAAACTTTATAGCTTGAGAACTGTAATTGTAATTAAAGGCCATTTACATTCAAGTCTAATCATTCCAAAAAGAAATGTAAAAGTTCTTAAGAATTAAGTATCAATACAATATAATGATCCCTCTGATAGGCGGACTCCAGCATAATATGATAGTTATGAGTCATGTCGCGTACTTGCCGTGTCATATGAATACCAACTAGGTTGTTATCATCAGCGATCTAAAGCTGCATTTATACTCTTGTGGATAAAATATTTGAAATATACAGAGTTGTGGTTTGGATTTTAAAAATATTGTTTTAGTTCCTGTTTAAGTATTTATTTTGTCTAATTTATGTATGTGCTGTCTGGTATATGTATTTTGTGATTTTAGATAGAGCATATCGTCCAAAAACATGTAGGCCTACTGTATTTGAGCATACTGAGTATAAAACAACCATCCTCTTGGAAAGGTTAGGCTTTGAGAAGCATCATTATTTATCTCCTGGCCTGCCCATTGGTATAGATTTCAGACTGGGGACCACATAAAAGCAGTCTTTATGTGGAGAGCATTTTAACAGGGAGAGTATTTAACTTAATTAGTTTTGAGGTGCTATAGGCAAATCTGCATACTACTGTACTAACTCATTTTATGTCCTTTTAATTTCTATTTTGTGCATGGGCAGATTTAGGTCAAAATTTTTGGGCGTGCCAGGTATCCTAAATAGCCTATGAGGCAAATTGCTCAAATTACAACACCAAATCCTATTTAAATTATCTATTTTAAAGCATGATATCGAAAATAAGCAATTTCTGCTTCATTTAATCCAGCAAAAATAAACCCCCAACATTTGGCTAGCTAATTTCAGTTGAGAAAACTGATATAATATACTGATACTTATATACTTTGGAAATTTATTATGAAATCTTCCCTCTTGAATACTGTTTTCAATCGTTGCTAGAAAAGCGTTTAGAGAATAGTGTGGAAGAACATTTATTTATTTAATGAAGTTTGTTTGCTAACTGATAAAACCTAAAAGCCTCAAATCAATTTTAACTGTTTAATTACCATACAAAAGAAGTAAGAAATATAAAAATTGGTTATAACAAATTTATTCAAAAGTATCATTATCTTAGTTATTACATTACTTGCAAACTTACTTCTTACTTGTTAAAAAAGGATATTATCCTTAAATGTTTACGTGATCCAAAACAAACCATTATTACAAATACATGAAAGAAAAAAATCATCTTAGAAAATTAAAAATCAAATTAAATTAAATTAAAAACTACTGTCACACCCGTAAATCATCTCATGATTTTGTGCTATCAAATGTAAATTGATAGTAGATGAATAAAATTCTGATATTATGCAAACCTTGATTATATTTCATTATGGAAGTAAAATTTCATCTAGTCCTTTTTTTCATAAGTTCTAGATTTAAACTGAACATTTTATCATAGAAACTTTAATAAGTAGATTCTACGTTGTGTTTAAAGATAGTACAGTCAAGTAATTAACTAATATCAACATATCTTTAGAACAGTAGAAACTTATCAAAGTGTGCTCAGTGCTGATAAGTAATCATGTCTTGGCCCAGTGATTGCTTAGACTTCAAATTTGGCTTCTGACTGTTGATATTTGACCCTTGGAAGAAACTAAACGGGCTATCTCATCATAGTTCATGAACACTCATTCAAATTAGATGTACTCAGTGGCAGTAAAACGGTGTTATGTTATATGTAAAATTTTTAATGTATGATTTAATAAAACTACTAGGGTGTAAATTACGCATAAAAATATATATAGTGCAAAAAACCATAGATAGCTGATCGTAAAACCTTTTTGATATGTTCAACTAATGATAAACTGTTTCAAAATGTAAAATAAAAAATATTACCAGCATATCTCCTAAAGAAAATTTACTACCCTGACTCAGCTAGTGTACAATAGACATGCTTTCATCTTCTCTAATTGCACACAACAAACAATTATTTGGTTTTCGTCATTATTGTCAAAAAATAAATTAACATGTAATAAGATTTCATTGTATTTTTAATTAGTAAAAATGATGAATGACAGATGATTGAAAGTAACTGTTAAGTTTGAGAAAATTAAATTATTTATGAGGTGAATCCATGCAAAGCGTGTGCAGCCCTTATAAAACCGTAATTTCATCAGAACTATTTGTCATTTTACATTGGAGTACTTGTGTGAGACCCGAGTTAAGAGAAAAGGACCGTAAGTTCAATCCTGCATGCTGTAACTCTAAAGAGACATAAACTTTCTTAAGCTTTCCGAATTGTTGCATCAAATGATACCTAAGATGTTAAAAAAGTGGAAGTTATCCATTAAAGACAGAATAAAGTTGTCTGATGATATAAATTAAAAACACAGTTCTTTTAGTTATTTAAAGATTTTATGTAAGTTTAGGCTTGTATTTTAAAACTCATCATGTGTCACAAAATATATTTATAAAGTTAATAGGCTATAATTATAATGAAATACAAAAATCCTATAAAATACTGTAGTATTTCTAGTAGGGCCCATACTGAAATTCATATACCCGTAGATTCTTTCATTCATGAAAAATAACAAAAAATTACATATTTTGACCAATACATTTTTGTATTTGTATTTGTACACTCTAATTTATTTAAATATTGAAATATATTTATATATATCTTTTAATGCAAGATTAAACCTGCATAGTAATAATGATCAGGAAACTTATAATATGTAAATACAATTTCAATACAACTTTTGATTAATACCTACAATTTTTTTCCAGTCTACTCCAAAATGACATCTTCTGATTTAAGTTTTAAGAGTTATTCGACTGATAGTTAATAGTGATCTATATAACTTACTTTTATAAATTTAAATCTATAAGCTTATATGGTTGAGATAGGTTTAGGGTCTACTACTAATTTATACAACTGTACGGTGTAATCTAATATAAAATTAAAAAGAAAAGTAATTTAAAAAAAGTAATAATGGTAAAATACATATTGGGAAAATGTGACAGTTGAATCATTAATATTTGTTAATTAGGGCTCATGGTCTTTCATAAACAAAATATCCTAACTTTTAACACTACCTAACTTATTTATTTTAAAAGTTACCAAAGAATTATGTGTTTAAAAATATACCTATACATTATTCTATACAGCCTCCAAATAAACTCTGGACAAGTCTTTACCACCCTCTTAAAATATTATTGTGGTTTAAGTTTTCCCATGCTTCTTAGTATGGGGTTGTATTCAAACTAAACCCAAAATTAAATTATTTTCATACACCCAGGTGTATCTGTAACTTATTTTTATTTGAAAAGTGTATTACTGTATATTCCATAAATTGTTTGATGATGACAGAATGGAAATAAGAAACTATTCTGTGGGCTTATATGTAATTTACCCTCTTTTCCCTTTAAAAGGAATAAATCTTTCTAATTTAACCTCGTTACTTAGTTTTTTATCAATAAAAGATATGTATTAAGTGCTGATTAAAAAACATTAAACTTAATTAACTTATTAAAAAACATTAAACTTAATTAACTTATAACTAATTAAGCTTAATTAATTATAAAAGTACAAGTAACATATTTTTTAAATAGTGCAACCCAGTTCAGCATAAATTTATTACCATAAAAGAAAAGAAATTAAATGTAAAATGCGGTACTGTAACTTATTAGCAAAATTAAACGGTTTTAGAAAGTCTTATTGTAAGTAATAAAGTGGGTTAAATTAAAATTTCTGAATAGCCTTGGGCTTGAGTTGGCAATGGACGAACAGCTGATTTCTCTTGTCTCTGTCTCGCTGACTGCGCGACTGCATGCAGATTGCAGACGATCGTTTATTCAGTGATTTTTGTTCAATGTTTGGTGCAATGCTGCTGGAGGTGCCTGTGAATGTTGCCTAATTTAACCTTCTAAGTTGTGTACCGCTATTATGGTTTTGTGAGTATCTAAAACATTTTAAAATGTTTTATTTAATTTAGCTGATATATTTTTTGTATAGTTCCTTTAATTGATGTAATACTCTCAATTACTTTAATCCTTTTGACTATTGCACTTTTAATCAACTAGGCCCTACCGGTAGCAGTTAATTGAATGAAATTTCAGCTATTAATACAACAACAAGCCGAGTAAAATATCTCTCTTTTTACTATCAACTTCTTTACCTCTTATCAAAAGCCTTATTATTCCAATGAACCGGTATACAATTTTTATTATTGGCATGAGTCCATGTTAAGTAGGGATCAAAGTTAATGTGATAAGAAAAGGAGTTTTACAGTAAGTACAGTATTTATCAAATCCCATTTTTGGGCTTCATTGTTTTGGGTGGTTTAAACTTGTCATAAAATTTACATTCACCCTAGACTAAGTGACCTAAGTAGTACAGTAAAGGACTAAAGTAAGAGGTTACGTGAGGTCATTAGCCTACCTACTTATGTTGGGTATCATTATTTTGTCTTAAATTTTTAGGTTAAGGTTCAAACCAATGATTCATCCTTTAGTAGTCTTCAATATTACAGATTTTCTCTAATTATCAACAATTTCTACTAGAACTTCATGAAATAACCAATTCCAGAGTACAAATTACGATCAGAAAATTTGTTTTCAGTCCAGTAATTGTATTTAACCCTTGAAGTCCTCCGAGTCTCTATTGCAACTCACTGAACTAGTTTTGGTTGTACTGTATCATCTACCAAAACTACATTTGAATCCCTTTACCAAATTATTTTAAATGATGATAGGTGAATTAGCCTTCGGATTGCTATAAAATACCTACTTAAAGTGGTGTATGATACCATCTATAAGTAATCATTTGGTTGGGGTGGGGCAACTATAGTTTCAACTCCATGGAGTCATCATCAGGCCGCACAATAATAAAGATCGTCGAGATTATTAAAACTCTTTACGGTAAACATGACACATTACACGGCGTTTCCCGTGTCGTATGTGCCGTGTAATGTATCATGTGTGTAAAGAATTTGAATAATATCAATGATCTTCAAATGAAGAGGTAATTTTAACTTATTTTTGTACGGTTTGATGGTGACTCCATGGAGTTGAAACTATAGTTGCCACACCGCGACCAAAGGATTATTTAATGCAGGTATTTTACACCATTAAGTGTTTAAATAATGGTTGTAATCGAAAGATTCTGTTTGTATATTCGTATTTTCCCCAATTTTCTCTATTGATTCTGTTTCTTTTGTATGAGTCAGACATTTTGAGTTTCATATTAAATTAGCCTACATTTTTATTTTTACCTTGCTTTAACACGGGAGAACTGACATACTGGTCGAAAGGACAGGGTTGGAAGTTTTTGATCAAAACAATATTTCCCGGGTGTCCTCACAACTTTTCCGGCACTGTACCTCACGTGCCACTTTCCAGGAACAGAATGACGCATTTCCCGTCATTTTCCAACTTGTACAGCCAGTGCAGTGGACAATTCCGTAGAAGACTGGTGCGTTCAACCGTGAGTCAGTTCTCGTGTATTAAAAATTTGACTAATGACGTATTTGTAATTAAATCATTTTTCCTGTATAAATATTTTTATTCTGATTGAAATCATGGACTCAGAGGAACGTAATCTGATCGATAAACATTTTTCCTTACAATTCTAATCATCGATAAAAATAAAATTGTGTAGTTCATTGACTTGCTAAAAATTGTATTTTTTTAACAATAAATACATAAATTAAAACTTTTAAATTGGAATGAATTTGATTTTGAGTGACAAATAGATTGTTAGCAAATGTTTTAAGTTCAATCAGTTTGTTTTCTCTTCCACTACTGTAAGTAAGTTTTAGGCCAAACTAAAATCTTGATAAAAGTAAAAAAAAACCATATTTTTTAAACATGCATTAGGGCCTTTATAAATTATGTAAACACTTGTTTACAGTGTAAAATGTTAAAACAACTAATAAGAAAGACATGTGAATGGGTTTCAAAAAATAAAATCCCGATTTATTCAATATATGAGGTATTTTATTAAAACTTGGTCTAAACGACCGTGAGTCAGTTGTCACGTTTCCAAATCAATGTCAGTTCTGCCGGGTTAACAAGTTTTTACAATTGTAGGCCTAGTGTGCATTAGGTTTAAAGCGCTGTTAGTGAATCTTGAAAAAAATTAGATAGGCCCTGTAAAGGATCCAAAAACTTAAATTCAATTACTAAGTTAGGCTACTCACTAATGTAAAACAATATGGCACTCAAGATTGGAGATGCCTCACAAGTTGATTTATTTTGCCATGTCAAGCACTGTAGCTTTAAAGCACTACTCTTAGAGCAAATGTTCTAAAATTTTTTAGCCTCACTAGACATCCAAGCTACGCACTAAGAATAACTTATTAGACGTTCCTTCAGTTGTTTCTTTTCTATTCTTATATGTTGTAACATAACTGGCATAGCATAATCACGAAGTTATAACAAACACAGCTAACACTAAGTCACATAGTTGGATATTTCTTAGGAGTCAGGAGTTAGTTATTGCAATAAAATACTTGTAAAATTCTACACACACCCGGCGCTGAAAAACTTCACAAGATAAGATACTGGATGAACTTATTTAGCACTGAATGGCCAGGAGAATGTAGAATGATTTTACATGTAAAACCATACATAAAGCATAATGATCAAGGGTTTTCTAGGAACTAGTTGGTAGAAAAGAGACTCTCTTCTTGAACATTCGCCCATTCAGAGATGTGATAAATCATAAGAAATATTGTAGCGAAGTTACGGTAATCATAAGCTTCTTTCAGGATTTAAAAGTATCAGCATTAGATTTTTAATCAAGTGGAAAAGTTTATCATAAAGCATCTAGTCCCCTTGAAATATATGTGAACGATATATGCTTGTTCACAGAATTCACAGGTACTTTGGTTGGTCTTCAGGCTTCTTTAGAAGAAAAATAAAAGTCCTAGATATATGTGCAAGAAAGTCACACCTGGCAGGATTGCATACTACGACTGCCTTTTTTCAGTCTAGAGGTACAGCAGGGGAAAAGGAGTACCATTATGAATTTTAGAATTAACCATTCTTGTCCATTATGAATAAATTTGATAAATGTTCCATAATGTGTTATGGAATTGAAGTTTTTCAAACCATGTGGATTTATTTAATAAATACCACAGATATGACTATTTAGGCTTATATATTATTTCAACTCATGGAAATTTACAAAATGTTTCTTTAGCAGCCTATAAGCCAGTTAATTTTATTATTATTATTATGAATTACCAGTACAGCTAGACCTTGTTTGTTTCACATAGTTTTACACTTTGACTATTCAACTAATTAGCTAAAACTTTGACGAACTAAATACTAATATTAAAAAAATGAAAAAGAAAAATGTAAATATTTCATAACTAGCAATAAAATATTTAGCACATTAAAAAAATTGATTTTACTATTGAAGAAAACTTAAGATAACATATTTGTAGCAGTTAGTAACTAAACACCGGTGGTATGTTAGGGCTAAAGATCTTTGATGATACCTAGAAAGGTAGAACTATCGTATACTTAAACTTAGTTTTAAAAAGAGAATGTTACACAGGTGGAAACAGTCAAGGAAAAAACCAAAATTATACTCCTGAAACTTGGTGTATTTAAGGGAGCTTTCTTATCACCAACTTTGTATAACATTAGTGTTGACAATATACTTGACACTATGAGCGAAGAAGGAATGAAATAAGAATACGGTATTGATACAATGTTTTGTATCAAAAGAGGTTGGAGGATTTCTTTTTACCTTACTTTGCCCCCTTTCACATAGACTTTTGATTTGTGCGTGGATCATATTAGACAAAGTAAGGGGGTGAGCCGCTACGGTACAAGGTGAAAGGTACTAATAAAAGTCCCTGGCAGAATGCAGAATCGAACCCACAACATCGCTGCCATGGTTCTGAAGTGCGGCGCGCTAACCATTATGCTACCGACTCACCCCAATTGATGGAAATTTGCCAGCAATAACAATTATTAGTTTTTGCTGATGACATGGTCACTATTGTAAGAAATAAGAATCTGTTATACTTACAGCTTCTTACAGCAGGTTTAGATATAACACGATTTACTCCCTTATTCGAGGAAATTGGTCTACAACTTAACAACTCTAAATCAATATAGGTAATTAATATTGAAAAAGGAAAACTGAAACTAACTTAATTTACTGTGGGCGGAGTTCTGCTGCAATCTTGAATTATGGAGGTAAAATTAAGCATTTAGGTGTAAGCCATAGAGATAAAATTAAGTATTTAGGCATAAAGTTTGAAAATGAAATTGTGTTTCATAAAAAAATAATTAAAACCATAAATGAAAAAGTGGAAAAAGTAGCATTAACCCCATATTTAAAAACAGACTGAAAATTTCAGGTTTTAAATAAAATTTGTCTGGAAAATACTGGTATATTCTTTCCATAAAGCCCCTTTAAAAAAACTTACTAAAAGTCCAGACGATGTGGATAAAAATATCAGGTCAGCAAGTAAGAAAGTTTTTGACTTGCCGTACCTGATGGCGATATACCCAATGCTATGATATATGCACCAACAAATAAAAAAGGGTTGGGCATGTTCAGGGCAATACGAGAGGCCCCATTACAACAAGTTTCAAGAATTTGAAACAAGATATAAAAATTGCCTGTGAAGATTGGAATTGAATGACTGATTAATTGATTTAGAAAATTCAAATACGACAAAATTAAATGAAACCTTCCAGGATAATCAATACAAACAATACTCTCTTGTATACAATAAAGTCAAGGGGTAGTTTATTCAAAGAATATCCACCAGAAAATTTAAGCAAAATGAAAGGTCTAAATTCTTCTGAATACAATTATTTTTGAAAATGGTGGGACACGTTTCCCTGTAATAGCTACCCACGGCAGATCCAAGGACGGTAACCGGTGTAGGCATTGCCATACCACCGAGAAGTACCGTACATTTTTGAATCAATGCCACATGTCCTTGGAGTCCGTCCATTTGGGTACCGGTAGCTCTTACAAAATAAAAGACACCTTACGATTCAAAGCATGCTTGCAAGAGCTCTAAAAGAAAACAATTTTGAGGTATACGAAAGAAGTAAGTAATGGTAAAGCGGAAAATGGCTCCTTAAGAAGAGTAGACATCTTAGCTATCAACAAGAACACCAAAAAAGCCTTCATAATTGACCCAAAAATTAGGTATGAAACATGGGTATAACAACTAAAGAAAGTCAATGAGGAGAAAAATATCATATTTAATTCAACTAACTATAAAATACTTTAAAAAAATACTAGTTTACAGTACCGTTAACTCAATTGAAGTTATAGGCTTATTCATTGGTTGTCGTGGTACGTTATCAAAATTGTTCTGTGACTTGCATTTAATTTTAAATATAAAAAGAAAACTCTATTGGAAATATCTACAACCACAGTAAAATTGTCCATTGCGGTTGGACCATTTTTATACAAGAAGTTTAGAAAAAAATTTAAAATAGTGTAAATTTTAGAGCTATTTTAATTCTTTGTTTATTTTATTATCAAGCAAAATTTGTTAATAGCAACCCTTGTGTAAGCAACTTTGATGGGAGGAGTTAATTTATTTTACCGTAGTAAATTATTTTTACGTTGGTCATAATGTGTGTTTAGTGAACACAGAAACTCTTGACAAAAACCTTGACCTTGGCTGAAAAAATTCAGTGTAGAAATCTTATGTGGATCAGGCCACGTTATTGGAATTATCAAAATTCTCAAAACTGCACTGTTAAACCATTGAGTCTCTATGAACCAATAAAAAAATAATAATAAAAAAAACATTGTCGATTTTAAATTAAAAAGTATTTTTAAAAATCTAGTATTTTGAACTATCAACAGCTAGCCTAATTCATTTACATTAGCCTAATAAACCTACACTTACCTACACTTAGAGTTTTTAATGTTCTCAAGTAGCCTCTGAGGCTTACTCTTTATGTTCTAATACCAAAATTAACAACACTAAATTCAAATATTTTGATATAGTTTGTAACATTATCATATTTCCACAGAACCTTTCTTTTTCAATAAAAATTAAATCAGGCACATGAGCCTGTTATGAGGAAGACAAATACTGTAATAGAAAATTCACTGAGCACAAAATCTTCTGAATCCCCGTGCAGCATTTATATATCAGAGAGTTCTGAGAGTCATGGATAACAAGCCCCTAGAAGTTTTGTTGGACTTGATTAAATCTGTCAATCTAAACTTAGATTGGTTAAATTAAGTTAATTAAATTTTATCATGCGGACAAAACGTTTTCTCACGCTAGCTGTCACTGCTTGTAAGTTATTCAGTTGCAAAGCAATGTTTTTCAATGCCTTAGGTAATCATATTGCATATACAATATTTGTACCCTGTTCATAATAAATGTGCGGTCAAAGCGCAGATTTCAATTCCCCTATTGTTTCCTGTTCCTCCACTGCCAAGAATAACCGACCAAATCACTGAGAATTATTAGCTGTTTAGAGTGTTATATCACTTAATGCCAATGTTTTGCTTTTCCGTAAACAAATATTATTATTTTGACGTTTGATATGTAAAAAGAAGAGCTTGCAACGGAAACTAGGGGAGCAACACGATCATCAGCGCTATTTTGTACTCTGAATTTCAAGGGTGAAATTAAAATAAAATCTGATTTTGAAGAAAGTAGAGGAAGGTAGTGAGGGAATTTTCCTTTATTGATTTCGACGATTTCGAAGTTTCGACCGCTTATTGATTTTAATTGGGGTATTGTTTTTATCCAAACATAAATTAATCTTGATGTTGAAGAAATAATTAAAATGAATTGATAGAGAATAAATTTTTAGATCTTGACGTATTATGGTTGCACAAGTGTTCAACCAAAATTATTGTTATGTAATAGAGAGAGAGAGAACATGGCTCCAAAACATTGCTTATTATAGTAATGTAACATTATTTAACTTATTAACCTATCAAAAAATGTTGTGCGAATTTGTACATATTCAATGAATTTGTGTCATGCTATTATTGTAAGTTATATTTTTATTTGAATTAACTTGATAGCTTGTTCAACTCATTTGAAATTTGCTTCATTCTTTCTTTTTAGCGAATTTCCCATAGGGAATAAGCTATTACCGTAGGTCTCATGGTAAGACCTAAGCCCGGGACCATGTTACTTTTTCGTTTTTAGGTTCCCCAGAGACCAAAAATAATAGTCATTAAAAATTTTATATATATATATATGTATATATGTATATATATATATATGTATATATATATATATATATATATATATATATATATATATATATATATATATATATATATGTGTCCCTAGACACGATAACTCTCGTAAAAATGGTCCAATCGACACCAAATTTGGTAGAGATGTGTAATCTTACGTTTATTCGGATGAGTTCGAAAACCAGACATATCGACCTACCGGAAGGGGTAGTTTTGGTTTTGTACCCCAAAAATGGGTTTTTTGCATTTTTCATATGTAAAATTTAAATATTTTAAATTTTTATTTTGACCATTGGATTTAGCTCAAAAAAACACACAATTTAGTATTTTGAAGCTTTGCTCTATCTCCATTGGTTACCGAGATATTACAAAGTCTAAAGACAGTACATTGTCTTTTAGGGCTCCAATGTTAATCTTATGGAGAATAAGGATGTGTTAATATTTCACTTATTAACCAATATTTTTGGATGAAACTTGGTATTTAGCTTCATTTGGTTGAGATTCATCCATTTAAGGTAAAAAAATCTTGGTTTTTGTACTTATCATGGCAGCAAACCTGCATAGGCTACTCTTTTCTCATGTTAATCATATGGAGAATAGGCAAACTCTTTTATTTATGTACAGATATTGATGAAACTTACTATATGGCTTTATATGGTCGAAATAAATTTTTTCTATGCTAAAAACCTACTTTTAGTGTCCCCCATGGCAGCATACCTGCATACTCTTTCCCTATATTTATCTTAAGGAGAATAGACATTTATTTCCCTATTTATGAGCACGTGATGAAATTTTGTTTACAAGTTTAGCTGGTCAAAATTAATATTACTAATTTGGAAATTTGCTGAGTACGCAGGTCTGCTGCGACGGGGGTATTTTATATAATTTTGATGATTTTTTTCAAGACTACATTAGACACAAGATTTGAAACAACAGTAATACCTCCCCATAAACTCTACATATTGACATACTTTTATTCCTACCTCTAATCTCACACAATAGGTTTTCTAAAAAAAAAAATTAACAGGTTGACTTTACAATTTGTAAACTGTAAGCTAAATCGGTAGAATACTTAAAATAGTAACTTTTATGACTAGTTAGATTTTTTGTTCCGTGGCTTAATATTTTTGACGTTTTAAAGTTTATTTTTGCATTTGATTTTGTTTCAGCTAAGAAATCTCTCAAGGAATTTGCAACGTTGGTGCTCTACAAAACAGACAAGATGGTCTACTGGTATTTTGGATCCTTTTTTGGTGCTGTGTTGTTTGTTACGTATTACCTAAAAGAAGTAGTTAAGGTGAGTGTTAATAATATTTAAATAAAAACTTTTATTGATACGTTACATACTTTAAATACTCTAAAAACGAATGTGAATTAATTACAAAGTAATGCAATTATAAGTTTTTTTTATATTTAAAGTAAGTTGAATATTGGTGCTTTGTGTTTTAAAATATAAGTACAGGTACAAAATTGTAATTTAAGTTTCAGAGAAACAGTGTTCAGGACATTTTTTCATTATTGGAACCATTTAGACAACAATGTTGTCTGCCTTCCTTTTCTTAAGTTTTTATAAATAACGAGTCATTACTAACTAGCCAAAAAATTTTAATTATGTAAGCTTGTGGCTCTAGGGAATGGCCTTTTACTTCTCCTTCCCATTATATGGTTTTTACTCTCGCCAATCAGGCAATGGCCTTGGTTTTGGTAAAATTAGTAAAGATTGGAGTCGCATGTTTCATGGTTTTTGTCAAGGATAGTTTGACCCAAAGTAAGTGTTTTACTTTAAACCTGTATGTTATTTAATAAAATAATTTTGTATCCTACTCTTTGAACTTGCATATTTAGAATACTTTTTAGATATAAAAGGCAATTCTTTAGATAGGAGAAAATCCCACTTCATAGGGTGAGTGCACCAGTAAATGACCATTTAAGGTTGAGTTTCCACTTGAATCTTACATGGTAAAACAGGTTTTTACGCTACAGTGTAGGGAATAGTTTAAATGTCTTGCCCGTATCCTTCTGTAGTTCCTAATGGTAAATTATGTTAAAACAGAGCATTGAAAAATACAATTTATCATACATAAATCATTGCACCAGTGAATGACCGCCTATCCACCAGTTAATGACCGGTGTTTCCCCAGTGAATGACCGGTCATTCATTGGTATCAGAATACCAACTATTTCGAATGAATGTACCAGTGAATGACCGTTAAAAATAGGACAATTGAGACACAAGCCACCACACAAAAAATACACACAATAATTGCGTAAATTTTGTATTTCTTGGAAATAAAAAAATATTGTATGGGCTCTAAAAAAATTTAACATGGAAAATCGTTTAAAGTACCACCATTTTGAAACTGAAAGTTAAACAAAAATGAAATTTAAACCAAATGTTGATCTTACCTACAAAATTTCATTATTTATTTATCTATAATCGTTTTTGAAACAATGAGATTTATATAAAATAAAATGTATACAGACCGACAGACAGAAAATACATGTTACATCGCATTTTAAAATTGTATTAACACCACTCTCCCTCCTCGCCACCCAATAAGCTGTTAAGATTCTCACAGAGTCAATGCTGGAACCCTGTATATTAACAACACTAACCATTTCCAGATCGTTAAAATAGAGATTCTAGTGAATGACCACTATTCTTGTAGTAAATTTCCGTAAACATTAAGCCCCGGTCAAATTTTAGTTTATTGTACCCACATGATTTCTGATGTTTTTTTAGTGCTTCCTAGCACTTAATCTGCCAGAAAACATTGTTTCCAAAACGTTTAAAGAAAATTGATCAAAATCTAGTGAATGACCGAAATGGTCATTCACTGGTTATACCAATAGTTGTGATCCAGTAAATGACCGACTGTATAATTAAATTGTTGGTTATGATTTTGGTATTAAAATGAGTACAGAACTGCACCTTAACATGTTTACTGTTAATTACATTTATTATATTGCAGTTTCAATCAATAATCAAAGAACAATGAAGAATACAGCTAACCTTGTTTGTACGATACGCTATAGTGGTGAAGCTCTAACATGAACTGGGTGGAACACTTAATTTTGTTTGTGTTACAAACAGATGTTTGACACTTTCTTTTGAACCAGTGACGGGGAGGATCCAAATCAGAATCCGAAGTTACTTTTAAGACCGTGTATGATAGACTAGGCAAAAGGTAAAGCTTAATATACTGTTTTTTATACAAACGGTCATTCACTGGGGGGTGGTCATTCACTGGTGCACTCACCCTACTGTATATCAATAATAATAATAATCATAATCAAGAAATTATTTGAATATGGTCTTCTAAGCAGCAAGTTTATGAAAACACAACAGCTTTTTCTGGAACAAACAATTTAACCCATTCATATTTTATGTTATATTATTTGCTATGCATTTACAGCTTTGACACCTATAATATATATTATGACTTATTACTTACGTAATAACAGCCTGAGGTGTCAAATAGAGATTCTTCACGCTGTACGCGATTCGAACGATTTACCGTTCATCATCAGCAGCGGTCAGTTTCTTATAAAATAAGCCCATATCTTGATTTTTGTCGGTTTTTGATACATAACACATAATTTACACACTCTTCGCACTTATAACAAACGACACGTAACAATACACGAAACGAAGACAAGACTTGATTGCGGCGCGCCGTACACGTGGGTCCATACCGGTGACAATTACCATACCGGTCCATAACGTGTCCGGCGCGCCGCAATCAAGTGTCGTCTTCGTTTCGTGTATTGTTACGTGTCGTTTGTTATATGTGCGAAGGGTGTGTAAATTATGTGTCATGTATCAAAAACCGACAAACATCAACATATGGGCTTATTTTATAAGAAACTGACCGCTGCTGATGATAAACGGTAAATCGTTTGAAAAGCATACAGCGTGAAGAATCTCTTTTTGTCACCTCAGACTGTTATTACGTAAGTAATAAGTTATAATATATGTTATATTATGATTATAGTCATTGACATAGTAAAGAGGTTTGAGATAAAAATAAAACTATTTTTCCAGGCCCCCCTGCTGTTTTGTGCTCCGGGGAAATTTAGACAATTTATAGAAGAAAATTTAGTTATTACAAAAAGGAAATTTTGGCCAACACTTTGGTGTTTTGAGTCCCGGGCCCAAACTGTGCTGTCTAGTGTTGTACGGGCCATGATCTTCTCGAATATCAAATACGAAAGGTAAAATTAACTATAAGTCAATAAATTATCTGTTTTAAAAGAAGTAAATGTATTAAATCAATACAATATAGAACTGATCTGTGCCTAATTTTGTTATATTATTATACTTTCTAAATGTACTAGACTCTTGACCTTCCGACATTCTCTGGTCTGACACACTCTATTATCCGACAATGGCTTGGCAGCAGCAGCTCTCTATGGTGTGATTGTTTTTATATTTGTGTGAAACTTTAAAATAAATAATAAATAAATAAATAATTCTTTATTGTCATTCAGCAATACATAATTACAATAGACAACGTCATACACAAGTAAACAATTACTAAATACTAAATTACATAAATTTTGTCAATACAGAAAGAAAGGAAACTATACTCATCAGATACTCTAATACAGTATGGCAAAAAAAACTAATAAAACCTCGGATAAATTATTATGCAGACTGCTTGTTGGAGTTTAAAAGCAATGAAAAGTCTGAATTATTAAAAAATTCGGCAAGGTCCCAACAGATATAATCCCAACCGATATAAACGTGAAATTCGTTTCAACAGATAGAAAAACGAATCGTCCCAACAGGTATAAAAAGTGGCGGGAAAATGCAAAGTTTAAATCGTCTCAACAGGTATAAATATTCTCAAATCGTCCCAACGAATATAAATTAAGTTTTATATTCGTTGGGACAGATTCTTCCCATTATATATAAAGTATTAAATCGTCTCAACGGGTATAAAAAGGTGAACCGTCCCATTGTGTATAAATCTGCGCGGGAAAGGCCAAAGTTTGAAAATTCCCAACGGGTATAAAAGAACCGTTCAAGTTGAAGAACCGTTCAAAAGAGCCGTTCACTTCTACCCGCTCATTCAGCAATGAAGCGCCTTCGCGCCTCTTGATGCTATTTTATTCCTGTAATGTCAGGCACATAGCGTCTTCCAATTTGCAGTTAAGAAAACAATGCGCCTTTATAATTAATTGTAAGTTAATTGAAATAATGAAATGAAATATGAAATAATGACTTTATTCCACCAATATATATACATTTATACATTCACAATATAAAACTAGGAGTTTCGTAGCCACATCACCAGTAATTTTGACAACGTGAAAAATAAACAAAATGAAAGATTATTAAATTGTTTCTGAGTCCAGTCCTTACACTAAAAAAAAAACCCTTTTGCCGCTCTCCGTAGCGTCTGCAATTTGACATAAACTAAAACTTATACTAAACAAAGACTACACAAATAAATAGTTTTGAAAATAATAAAATTGTTAATTATAATCTTTTAATTAAATAACATACAAGAAAAATAGTTTCAATTTTATACCAACAAAAATAAAAGTACTTAAATTAAAACATTGTTTAAAAAATCTATATTTGGATTCTGAAAGAGCCATTGTTTTACTTTAGAAGAAAAGTAATTTACATGTAAGCAGCTTCTAACATCCTGAGGTAACTGGTTGAAGTATTTAGGTCCGTTGTACTGATAAGAGTGTCTGAATAATGATTTATTGACTTTAGGTAATCTAAATAGCCCCAGATGATTACTCCTTGTGTTATGTAAAAGATTTTGTGTTCCAGTATTACCACTTCTTAAATAAAAAAGTCTGAGAACTTTGTAAATGTATAAGTGTTGAATGGGAAGTATTTTAAGTTCAAGAAATAACGGAAAAGAGCTATCTCTTTTACAGCTGTTTGTAATTAATCGCAAAACATTATTTTTTATCATTCTGCACGAAATCAGCCTGTTTTTTGCTCTCTCAATTGTACCAAAACCATTTCTTTATTGTGCTAGGACTGAAAAATCATCTGGAGAATTTTTTAGGTCCTAGTACTGAAAAGTCAGCTGTTTTCTAAGTATACTATTATTCATTTATTAATGTTGAGGAGCAGAATTTTGAAATACAAAGGTTTTAAAGAGTATTGTTTGTAAATAACAGAAATGTAAACACTGCATATTACTAACTTTGTAAATATAACCTCGAAAACACAACTTTAATATTTTAACGATCAAAAGTATAATTTCGCATTATGATTGTAATAATAATAATAAAGTAAATACTGCTTAGAGTGAAATAGCTGATTCAACAAAGCAGTGATGAACTTGACTGACTGGACAAGTGTTGCCTTTCTGTTGGCGATAAAAATTGCAGTGGAATCAAGCCTGGTTTTGACTCTGCCTAAGTTGCCGACAAAGTTGCCTGGTCCAAAACCGGCCTGTAAAACCTGTCGGTGACTTTGTTTTCAACACTGTTTTTAATTTTTTTTGCTGTTTCCACTCAGTTGCTGACAGCAACAAATTTGAAGCAACATTCTATGATTTTAGTCTGGCACTAGTCTCTGGATGGGTGACCAAACCACTATCGCCAAATACACTAAGTGGTTTTGTCTTTTGAAGATTTCTCTAATTATTATTTAAATTTTTTACTCTAAATAAAAAAATTAATAGACCTTAAGCAACCACGGTTAATCCTCAAACCAGTAATTTTGCCTATTTTATGATTTTCACACTACTAGTTTAGGTTAGATATCAGATTCATATTCAGAGCTAAAAACATGTAAACAATAACATGTAAAGAAAATGTGTAAAATAACGTCCTGCCTCTGGAAATTATTATTTTTCCCAGAGAAAAGTCTGAAAAGCAGAAAAAAACGAGAAACAGGAGTACACCGGCGTATTGCTCAGAGTGCACATATGCGGAGTCGTGTTGCCAACTGTCGCCGACATTCTGCTGTTTCCACTCCCAAAAACAGCTGTCGGCAACTCAGTCAGCGACAATGTTGCCCCACAAAATTGTTGCCGACACGAAATTAACGCCGACATTGTTGGCGACATTTTTTGAGCGTTTCCACTCTGCTAAAGTTGCCGACTTTATCGCCGACTTTGTTGCCAACAGTGTTGGCGACAAATTTTGACAGAGTCGAAACCAGGCAAGTGACAGTGTATTTTGTGTGCAACAAAAAGTCGGCAACAAAAAGTCAACAACAAAATGTTGCAGACAAAAAATAGCAGACAAATGTCTGCAACTCCAGTGTAAACGCGGCTTTAGTGAATACCTATGAACAAAGAGGAGCGTCCACACCAAGTTTCAACCCATTTGGTCCTAGAATAATTTAGTAGTCCTGTTGGGTGGAACCGTTCATTATTAATATGGACCCATCATTAAAATAAAATAAAAACCCATCATTATTATGTACACAGTCTTCCCACGATAAAGACCTTCCACTTGGGAGACTGTGGCATCCATAGAAAAGACAATCAGACAACACGACAAACGAACACAAACTTACTACCCTACTCTTATTAAAATAAATATAAAAATATGAATCCTATACTATAATACGAGGAATGTCTGAAGGGATGTGTGTTCCACGATCTCGAAGTCTAGCTGTTAGATTTTGCTTAAACTTTGCATTTAAGAGTGTTTCGGCCCAAAAATAAGTTTAGAAACAGTCTCAATCCCAGGAAAAATCAAATTTGATCTAAATTTAAGTTTAAAAATCGTAATTTTAACATTGGTCTTATGGGTTGCTAGTTTGGTAACGAAATAACAACTAAATGTAAACAAAAATAAAGGAACATTAATGATAAGCAGACTTTTTCAAACAGCTGTTAACTGTGAAGAGGTATAGTTGGTTGTTGGTGGAAAATCACTTACGTCTTTAGAAATTTCTTCATTTATGAATTTGACATACATCAAACAGTATTTTAATAGCAAAAATCTTTTATTAAATAATACTAGGGATCGCCCACTGGTCGAAATTCGACCAAAGATTAAGTTGATCTTGTGCCAATTAGTTTTAAAATGTTTTATAACTGAAACATCTGTTCTTCCTGACTTGCTAGCATTTGTTATTACATCAGCTGTCTAATGATTCAATCATCAATTATTCTTATCCCATAAGATTTACATTGAAACTTTGAAAGCCTGTAGGGCATAGCCCTGGGGGCCGATGCGAATTAAAGTGTTATTCTGCTCATCTACAGGACGATATCTTTCTAACGGTATGAGCGGATTTCTCCTACGATGCACACGAGCTGAGAAAAAAGGAGGAAACGAAACATGCTTGCGTATTAATATATAGATTGAAACTAATTTTATTTCTTTCAGTACTTGTAAAAATAAAAATCAACCATCTCCAGAAATTTATTGTGATTTGAACATACTAACAGAAATAGAAGAAACCAAATTTTTAGGTGTTGTATTTGACAAGAATTTAAGTTTAATGGACATATAAATTTCATAAGCAAAAAGATTGGATCTGGAATTTATGCTTTAAAAAGAATATCAAATTATTGTAATATAGCAGTAAAGAAGATGGTATATTTCTCTCTTATTCAATCTCACATTGTCTATGGAATAACATGTTATGGGTCCACATCTCATCAAAATTTAAACAAAATTCTTATACTACAGAAGAAAGCTTTGAGAATAATGCTAAATTTAAAATATACAGAATCAGTGAAGAAATATTTTGCCGAGATGGAAATTTTGACTGTATTTGGATTATACATTTTTGAGACAATTAAATATACAAAAGAACACTACCTAATCAAAATTAATACTGTAAATTATAATCATTACACAAGAAATCATAAGTATTCTACGGCGAATCACCATAACTTAAATTTCTATAGTAAAATTCCAAGTTACATAGGTTTAAAAATTCATCAAATATTTACCAATTCATATAAAAATAGAACAAAATAATAAGAGTTTTTACAGAAAGCTGAAAGAATATCTTATTTCAAAATTACTTTATTCCTTAGAAGAGTATTTTAGAAAAGAAGATTAAATTATGAAAGTGAAATGAAGCAAGAAGAATTAACTGAACTAGAGATCGCCTCCTGATCGAAATTCGATCAAAAGTTCAGTTGATCTGGACCCAAGAAGCTTAAAACAGTTTAGAACTAAAACATCTGTTCTTCCTAATTTTCTAGCAGTTGTTTTTTACAACAGCTGTCTAATGATTCATTCAATTCTCCTTTCTCCATAAGATTGACATTGGAACTTTGAAAGCCTGTGGGGCTTAGCCCTGGAGTCTGATGTGAATTAGAATGTGATTCTGCTCATCTACAGGACTATACCTTTCTAACGGTATGCGCGGATTTATCCTACGATGCACACGAGCTGAGAAAAAAGGAGGAAATGAAACATGCTTGCGTATTAATATATAGATGTGAAATTCCTATACTGTAGTGTTTTTGAGTTAGATTATTTAATGTAGGCCTATGTTACACCTTAAAAGACATACGATTGTATGTAGGTGTCTCAAATAAATAAATAAAAATATCAAAATTGAATCAAAACCAACGAGCAAAGCTCGGTTAACCTGTTACTATTTCTAAAACTGTCGAATAAAACTACAAAGAATGAACTTTTAAATTTGCAAGTACAAGCGTTTGGTCACGAACTCCTCAAACAACGGCAATCGCAGAGAGCTACTTAAATTATTGGTTACCCCTTATATATGGGCAAACGAAGACAGCAGAACATGACACCTGGGTTCTATATTTAGATAACTAAGTGGTTTTTGAGTGAAATATTGCCAACCGAATTGGTTTTTTAGGAAAAAGAGTTGTCTGCCTGTCAGAGGTGTCAAGTTGCTGGACATGAGTTCTTAGAATCACGCAACCCCATTTGTTCCGCAGCTGCGCTCCTCGCGGTGGGTGGGGGGAGAGGGGCGGGGCGGGTTGGGGGGAAGGTGAGTGGCGGGTTGGGGGGAGGGGAGGGATGGGTTGGGGGAGAGCGGAGGGGTGGGGAGGGGAAGTCGACTGCGCATCAACTTTGCACATAGCCGGGAACAACCTGAAGTGAACGACTCTTTTAGGAACTGTTCTTAAGGAACAGATCTTTTATACCTGTTGGGAATGTTCAAACTCCGGCCTTTCCCGCTCGAATTTATACACATTGAGACACGGTTCACATTTATACGTGTTGGGACGATTGTTAGTTTTATATCTGTTGATACAGACTGGAATTATACCTGTTGAGACGAAAATTACAATGTTAAATAAAGCACAGTTTTGTCTCAACAGGTATAAACCAACATGATTTTGTATCAACGGATATAATTTTTATACCTGTTGGGACGATTCGTTTTTCTACCTGTTGAGACGAATTTCACGTTTATATCCGTTGGGATTATACCCGTTGGGACCCCACGAAAAATTCATCCACTGTATAAAAGGCGTGACTTATTAACCAATTTGATAATTTTGCTTTAAATGTATTTATGTTTTCTGTAGTTCTAAATGAGAAGGGAAGTTTATTAAAAAGTTTAATTTGTATATATTTATGGCTTTTCATAAATTTTGATAATCTGGCGGGTGGGATATACAAATCATTTGACTGTCTGGTCAAGTGGCTATGAATTGAATTACATGGTGTAAAATTGGATACATTTTGTTTGACAGAAATTAAATTGTGATAAATAAAAATACTTGAAAGTGTCATAATTTCATTTTCTATAAAGAAAGGTCTACAGCTAATCTTATTTGGAATATCGAATAAAATACGTAATGCTTTCTTTTGCCATATGAAAACTCTACCACCTCCAGCACTATTTCCCCATAACAAATTACCGTATAATAAATGGGAATGAAATAAACTATGGTAAACTGCAAGGAGTGTGTGTTTTGAAACACAATGTTTTAATTTTCTCAATAAAAAACAAACTCTGGATAATTTTGAGATGACATTGTTAGTATGCGCTTCCCAAGTTAATTTAGGTTCAAGGGAAATCCCAAGCAGTTTAACAGAACAAGAATGTTCAAATTGTGTGTTACGTAGAGTGAAGCAAATTTTCTCTGTTTTGTCTGTATTAATTTCAAGGAAATTGCTTTTGAACCACTGATTTCCAGTGTCAATGATGCTTTCAATGTTTTTTTGTACTGTGTTGAAATCAGAAGATGGTAAAATGAAGGATGTATCATCTGCATATAAGATTGTTTTGCAAGGCATAGAATTTGGTAAATCGTTAATATACAAAATAAACAATACTGGTCCGAGTACCGAGCCCTGTGGAACCCCAGCAAGAACCTCTTTAAATGATGACATTTTTTCCCCAGAAGCAACATACTGTAGTCTTTTACAAAGGTATGTCTTGAAAAAATTTAATTCATGTTCTTTGATTCCATAAAAATCCAATTTTTCCAAAAGTATATTGTGTAGAACCGAATCAAAGGCCTTGCTGAGATCCACAAGAGCCATACCCAAATAACCGCCAGACTCAAATGTGTCTAGAATGTCAGAAACCACAGATTCAACTGCCATAGTTGTAGAGTATCCGGGTCGAAAACCAAATTGGTTGCTGTTCAAAATATTATTATTTGCTAGAAAAGTGAAAAGCTGGTTTTTGACACAAGTTTCAACTACTTTAGAAAATACTGGAACCATTGAAATTGGTCGATAATTAGAAATTAATGATTTGTCTCCTTTTTTATAAAGGGGTATGGTTTTACACACTTTTAAACAGTTAGGATAAGTGGAATTACTTAAAACCATATTGACTAGGTATGTTAATGGTTCCAAAATGTATGGGGCAATAAATTTGACGGTCTTGTTTGAAAAGCCATAAAAATCTTCGGTTTTTGATGAGCTCAGGGATTTTATAATATTTAATAAATCATCTTTTTTAACCAAACTCCAAACAAAATTACTATTAGGAGCATTTACATTGTTAAAATAATTAGAAAAATTTGACCCACTTCCCTTCGCATTGCTATAATTATCTAAAACTTTTTTGCCCACATCAATGTAGTAGGCATTGAACTCATCTGCAGAAATTGGAGGCTCAGGCTTTTCTTTTTTAAAAAACAATCCACTCTCTGACTTGACAACTTGCCAAGCAGCCTTACATCTGTTTTGAGAGCCATTGATAAAATTCTCATTATATTTGATTTTAGCAGATTTGATACTAGCTTTATATCTATTCCTATATGAAGAGAAAAGCTTTTTCATATCATCATTATTTTGATAGGCAGGTATTTTTGTCAAATCCTTAAGAAGCAACACAGTATTCCTCATTTGTCTAAGATTACCATCAAACCATAAGTTATTCTTGGCTCTATTCTTAAAATTTATTCTATTTTTTTTAACACTCTAGGACAATGTATGTTATAGTAATACAGAATAGAATCTATAAAATACTTGAAAGCACTGTCAACATCAACCATCTGAAACATTGGTGACCAATCTATGTTACATAAACTAATCATGAACATATTCACATTTTCTTCTTTTAATATTCTGAAGGATATTTCTTTAACTACATTAGAATTCAAATTAGTTAAAAATGAAAAAAATAAAATTGTGTGATCAGAAATTTGCTCTTTCCAAACTTTACAATCAAATAATTTTTTTCAATGTTTGTTGCAATGTTATCAATACATTTTTTTCCTTTTGTTGGGTAGTTAAAAACATGATATAAATTAAATGATTTCAAAATATTTATCAGCATTTGAGTATCATGGTCATTTTTCAAAAAATCAATATTAAAATCAGCACCTAGAATAATGTTACTAAAAGGTTTTTTCAGTAAAAGGAAAGATAAAAGTTTCTCTAAGTAATTAAAAAATAAATTACAATCAGAGTCAGGAGTTCGGTACAATGATATCAACGTTATATTTAAATTCTGAATAAAAATGCAAGCTGCTTCAAAAGTGCTGTTATTCACAAGATGTGAAATATCTATTTTATCATATGTAAAATGGTCATTTATAATTATAGAGGCACCTCCATGGGGATCATCCTCCCTGCAAAAGGAAGCTGCTAGCGTAAAACCCTGGGGAATATATAATGGTATCTCATCCCTTAAAAGCCAATGTTCATTTAATAAGGCAATATTGCAACGGGTGTCCTCTAGTATTAATGTTAATTCATCTAACTTGTTCCTTAAAGATTGCATATTTACATGAATTAAATTCACGCGTAACTTGTTTGAATCATTGGTAGAGCAATTCAATGAGGGGCCTGCTGCAGAGGAGGATTTCCCAAAAGAGCCTTTCCTAAAAAAGAGACTTTAGAATCATTTACATTACTGGCACTGGTTTCACTTTCACCATCACTTTCCACACACATCGAAGCAGGTTGATTGGAAGTAGAAGAGAGGGATAAAGCTGGTGTCACCTCCTCAGGCTGAGCCACAGGAGAGTCAGGAATCAGCTGCAGATCCGTGGATGCTGGCATCTGTCCAGGTGAAAAGGTCGTTGTTGGAAAGTTGACTGTTGAATGCACGTCTTGCTCATGAAGTGACTTATTTGAACTTGTTACAATACTCGGAGGGGTAATTAGATGAGGAGAAATCGGTGGGAATTCTTGCATTGATAAAATATTATATGTATTAGACTCTTTGCTACCATTTTGCCACATGTTCTTCACTAGTAGTTTTGATCAAAAGATTTAAAAATTGTTTGTGGTTTAAACCGTTTCTTAAAGAGACTCTAGATTTTTCATTATAGGTTAAAACTGTGACACAAGCATCAGTTTGTCTCTGGAAATTTACTAAGTTATGTGCAAAATGACTGATAGTGATCTTGTCCCGAACACAGCCCATCGGGGAGCAGATCAAATTTTTCAAGTTTCTTCTTTTAAAATCTTCTGCGAGCTGCATGAAGGCTGTGTCGTAGTCCATTGTTGTAGGCTTGGAATTATATGTAGATTTAGTCACAAGACTGTATATAGTTGCTCCTTTGTTAACTTGTTGAATTGCCAGGTGACTTTTACAATGATGCTCCTTACTTGGCTTGCCACATTGTCTCTTAAATACTTTTGCCACACCAGCACTCATATGTTTTTCTGCAGTGAAATCAGCCGAAATGCAGTGGGCGAAAGCGACTGTCTCATTGAGGTGAAATCTTTTGATAATTTCAGTCATGTTCCCTTCAACAATTTGAATGTTCTTTGCCTTATTGTTAAGCAAAATCTCATCACAGTTTTTTAAAGATTTTTGTTCAATAACAGTCAAAATATCAAGTATCAAAAAAGATAATTTTTTCTTCCCTCGATAATTAAGGTGTAAACCATGTCTGGAAAAATGAAACCGTTTTAGCCTGTCTAAATCAACCAGGTAAATATTATCCATTCGGGTCACTAGTTCTCGGATATAGTTATTAAGAAATAATATACTTTCCTGCTGCTTTCTTGCAGACCCTTATACATTAAAACTATTTAATTGTGTTTCTATGTAAATTAAAGAAATAAACATTCATGTCAAGTGGTTAGTTCATTGTTTGTAATGCACAAAACAGTTTTTACCTCGTCAGCTAAGGTTATTTGGCTTTTTTATGATACCACCAGTAACCCACAATCTACATATTGCATATCTAACAGAAGTTTATTGTTGCTGATGGTGAGTTTATGTTATGGTTTAGTAAATTATTGCGTACATTTTCCATCAAAAGAAATTCATGACGTTTCGGGATCTGTTATTGCATCGTTAGGAAAAAAGCGCAGTTTTAAAAAGGATAAACTAATCTTATGCTCTAAAACAAGATCTGTTTGCACAAGCAAAATTTTTTTCCCACCAAGAATTTTGGATTTTTTGTTAGGATATACTCTAAAACAAGCACTGTTTGCAAAAAAAAATTGTTTCCCTCCAAGGATTTTTTTGTTGTTGGATATATGGGTTTTGACTACGAGAAATCTCTTTGTTTCTCTTAAGTGTTACTTTGAAAAATGAACATTGAAAATTAGTAGGTTAAATTTTGACAGAGGTTAGCTGGACTTTCAGTAGGGCACTTTAATTTGTAGTGGATGTTTACTTTGCATTAGCTCACCATGCAACACTACAGACCTCTGTGACTTACATATTCCTTATAACTCAACTCTGAGTTTGCATGCCTCTAACCCCAAACCTGAAAACGTCAATAACAGATAAAAACTGAACTTACTTTTTGAACAACTATCATATCATTCATTAAATGCTCGTATTTATTGTGAGTTAAAGTTCTATTATTTAAATTTATTTCTTTAGGCTCCTGATAGGATTTTATAATAAGAAGACTTCAAGCCAATTTATAATTAAAGTAAAAACTTATACTATCTTGGAACTTACGGCCAGTATTCTGTCATGGATGTATGAGATGTTGTAACTGAGATGATCTTTCCCCAGAGACATCCTGCAGCTGAAAGATGGGGGAGATGTGGCGTTGGATTGGCTGAGCCCGGCCGGAGCGACGGATGAGACTCCGGTTGTAGTTATCCTTCCCGGTCTGACTGGCTCCAGCAAGACGGACTACATCAAGGGACTGGTGCTGCAATGCCGCGACCGACGGATCAGAGCCGTTGTCTTCATGAACAGGGGCATTGGAGGGATCACGTTGAAGGTACCAACATACACTACCTTTTCACATATTCTTTTAACGAATCGATATATTTTTCTATGGCCTTAATCCATGATTTTTCTAAAAAAGGATAACTGTCAAATTTAATATATTGCTCTTAAAATTTTCCTTTACTGTGTTGTCTACCGGTCGGGAGGTCTGGAAAAGTGAGGAATTTTGTGAGGTCAGGAAAAGTAATGAAAAAGTGGGAAATTTAGGTTTTTGGAGGTGAAAAATTAATTTTATAACAAATATACGAGATATTTATGGTATTTACTACACTTGGAAATTTATTTTGGACAATTCAACAAAAATACAATAATTTTTTTTCCCAGGATTTCCTTTTGGGAGGACGTTAGTGAAAGTCAGGCAAACTGCATTGGCCTACGTCATATGATACATAATTTTAAAGGGCTTTGCATTCTGATCAATTTGCCACAAACCCGTCATCAAAAAGTCGAGTGTATCAGGAGTAATTGCATTTTTTTGTTTTCAACAATATGATTTTAATGCAAAGTTTGATGGCCTGCCAATTCGGTTTTTTTTTTAGGTCGGATTCGGTCTGTTTTTTGTTAACACTACTCCTCACTTATTTCTGGACGAAATTCAATGTTAGACATAGGCGTCATTTCAGCATTCTGATTGGGGGGGCAAGATTTTCATAAGGTCATACCCCCTCCCTCCTTCCCAAAAATACACCAAACCTCTTAAATTTCGCTAAAAACTGTCAATAAAAGCTAATTCTGTCCATAAAATGTGAACTTATAATATAATCTCACAAACCCATGAAAACAATACCCTAATGCATGTAAAATTTGATTATATAACATGTTTCTATTTGTAGAAAGTCATTATTCTTCTGGAACTGCCAGTGGTTACTGTGATGTAAAACACCTTAAGAAATTTAATGGGTTTAATTGGTTAATGGATGCTAAATCGTTAAAATAAAAAACATCATTTTATAACTATTTAGTTATTTTTATTGTATATTATTTACAACTCTAAAGTTTTACAGTCGGATACATAGACTAAAACTCCATAGGTTTGTATGGTAAAACACATTGTTTTTTATCTTTATCAAAAATTAGTTTTTGACAAAGCACCTTTGCAGTCTGCCGTATAAGGGACAAAAAAATCATTTAACATTTAACTATTGTTGATTAGGATCAGTACAGCTACGGTATATTGCCCATTACATAACCTAAAAAAAATTAAATTGTTATTGAGTACAAGAAAAGTAAAAAATTACTCAGTGATTAAAAAAAGATAAATAATGATTTACAAAAACATCTATACATATTTATTACGTGATGGGGGTTTTTGTACAAGAAACTCCTCCCACAATTTGCAATAGATTTTAACACGTTGAGTGCGGGCTACGTTAATTAACGTAGTTCCACAGTGGCGCGGGCGGCGGCCTACGTTAATTTACGTAGCGCTCCTACCCGAAACATATTGGTTCACTGTGGGCTTAGCCATTGCTGGAAGAGGCTGATTCGCTCACCGCCTGTTGTGCCAGTCCCTGTGCTCACAACGGCGTAGTTCGTTTTCCGGTCCGCCATTTTGGGGGGGGGGGGGGAGAGCAGTGGCACTTGCAGCGGCCTGCGTAATATTACGTAGCACTCTCGAATCGTGTGACATTGGTTCATTTGTTTAGTTTGGGCTTTAGCCACTGCCGGGAGAGGTTATAAGTGCTCGCCGTTTATTGGTGCAGTCCATTTTCCCGGTTCGCAGACGATCGTTTGCCGGTTCCCCCGGGGCGCGTCGTGAACGAAGTGATTGGGCTTCACAGTGTTTTCTATTGTTACTTTTTGTGTTATTTGCGCAGTTTAGCAGGTAATTAAGACTAATCGGTGGAGAACGTGCATTCTGATGATAAAAATCGCTTCGATGAGAGTTTTAAGTGACGATCCCCGGCACCACTGGCGGACTACGTTAATTTACGTACCGGAAATGACGTCATGATATTTGACAGAAAATAGATGAATAGACAACTTCTGACGACTTTTTAGCAACATACAAGCAATTACCTAGAGATTAAACAAAACAAAATTTTTCGCATTTTTGATGACTCCATATATGGATTTTCCGCACTCAACGTGTTAATGATTTCAGTGCCATTGGATAGAGCTCGGCGTGAAGTTGTTTCTAAAGTGAATTGGTAAATTGTCCATTAAAAAGAGGGGGACCTACAAGTCCTTAAAGTTTGTAATTTTCCCATTTGATTATCCATAAGTATGAAATTGATTGATTTTCAAGTAAACAACAGTAAAGTGTAAACATCGGACATCAGCGAAAGTACTATATCTACCTTTTCACACGAAAGAGGTTATGTTTAACCAAGGTAAGGCTCCGGTCTACCTGAGCCCGAATGACGTTACCAAATGCCTCCTTGCGGCCGTAGCGCTAGGCGAGTTTGATGGCTGCAGACAGTGCAGAGGTTTACGGGAATCGTGTTTAAAAGTTAACTAATTAAAATAGAGATTGTCTCTTAACTTTTTCTAAAAGTAGGGAGACGGATCTCGTCTTCTCTGGTTTTAGAATTTTTAAATACAATTCCTAGTTTCAGTTATAACTGTTAAAATCATCTGTTTTTAGTGGCAAAAAGTTTTATAGATGCAGAGGTTTACGGGGATCGTTTTTTAAAACTAACCAATTAAGATAGAGATTGGATCTTAACTTTTCTAAAATTAAAAAGACGGCTCTCTTTGACTCTGTTTTTATAATTTTTAAATAAAATTTTTAATTTCAGCTATAACTGTCTAAAATCATCCGTTTTTCTCGATGCAAATGAAAGGGTTTTTAGAACCCTGTTATCTTTTGCTAAATGCAGCCTAGAGCTACAACTAATGTGTCATATTAAAGAAGAATAACGGTGCTAAATTTCCTTTCTTACACTTTGGTAATCTCACTTTGGTAGTGTTAACAAAACTAATGGAAAACTTAAAATAAAAATCGAGAAAACAGATTATTTTAGACAGTTATAGCTAAAATTAGAAATTGTATTAAAAAATTCTAAAAACAGAGCCGACGAGATCCGTCTTTTTACTTTTAGAAAAAGTTAAGAGCCAATCTCTATCTTAATTGGTTAGTTTTAAAACACGATCCTCGTAAACCTCTGCATCTATAAAACTTGCCCCTAGAAAGAACAGACGATTTTAGACAGTTATAACTGAAATTATAAATTTTATTAAAAAATTCTAAAACCAGAGAAGACGAGATCCGTCTTTCTACTTTTACAAAAAGTTAAGAGTCAATCTCTATCATAATTAGTTAATTTTAAAACACGATTACCGTAAACCTCTGCAGACATCAAACTCGCCTAGCGCTACGGCCGTGAGGCGGCATTCGGCATTGTTGTTTTGGCTGGGGTAGACCGGCCCCGTCGGAAATTTCACGCGGATTCCGAAAATGATAGTTTTTCCCGCGGAAAAGCTCGGAAAACCCCGGAAAATCGGAAAACCGGAAATGAACTTTTTGCTCCGAGAGGCCGAGAGGCGGCATTCGGTAACGTCGTTCGTGCAGGTAGACCGGAGAAGGGACTTCCTGCTACAGATGACGATTGCAGAATGAGTCAATTTAAGAGTTTTGAGTAAATAATACAAAGTAGACATTTTGTTAAAGTCTGATTCAGAAGTTTATAATTGTTATAAATATTTCACCATACTACATAACCTAACATTTTAATTTTCAATTTAAAACAAAATCACCGAAATTATTGGGGGGGCAACTGCCCCCCCTTGCCCCCCCCAAATGACGCCTATGATGTTAGAGATGTCATAAGATTCCTCTCAGTACGTAGTTTTGCAATAAGGTTTTAGATTTTTTATATTTGTACTCCAAAGTGCAAGGGAATCCCTTAAAGTTTGTTTTTTGTCCATAAGATTGACATGGGGAAAACTTTATATTGAATTGCAAAATGAAACATCTGTTGATATTAAAACAGACAAACACATGTTAAAAACTAGCTGAATAGAAGCAATTAAACTACTGGTTCTGAAATATCAACACAATTCCATACTTTAATATGAGGAGTATCTATTGTGTGGTTTGCCTTTTTCTTAACATGCAGCAGGTAGATTTTTTTGTATCTCTACGCCAGAGGCATTTTGTTAAGAGATTGTACAAGGTACATTAAACGCTTTTAAGGAAAAAAAAAACATTTAAACACAAGTCTCCAACTAATTATACATCTATACCTCTCCCCGGGGGCTTTTTTGGCTTTTTTTTCGTTACACTGGGACGGTGGCGTCGTCCTGTAATTCAGCTACTTGGAGGTCATGAATTGTGGATATTTGTGAGTGATGGCTTGTGGATGCGATATTCCCTAGTGGGGATTAATGTTCGCACTAGTGAATACTAATAAAGATCATCCTCATGATTAGACCAATTCGTATATACAGTAGAAGCCCTCAAATCCGGCCACCTCGGGACCAGAACACCGGCCGGATTTCAAATTGGCCGGATTAACCGGCGGTTTATTGAACAGGTTAAACAGAGACCTGTATTAAATGTGTGTTCCAACAATGAACTATTAGGATGTACTTAACAATGAAGGGTATCATACTTGCCCAATCAATGCTATATAAACTTTGTAACCATCATTATTTGCTCCCTCTCAGACGTTAAGCACCAAAATGACGATCGGAAACGAACAAGCAGCCGCTAGCGATGAACCTGCGTTTAACAGACAATAATACTGGCCTTTTGTCAACGAAGGCCCTAACGTATAAATGGGATCGTAAAAGCGACAGAATGTCTAGTGACCTCACTTTCGTGTTACATCTACAATCAGTCCTCGAAACACCCATTAAAAATATAACGATCAAAAAATTGAACACTAACACAAAGTTTTAGAAGACATCCGAAACCGAATAGTCCGGAAATCGTCAATTAAACTGATATATTTTAGTGATATAACATGGGAAAGTTGACTCATGTCCACTTTTTCTGTGGAAAACGCCCGGTGCTGAACATTTAATTTCCAGAATACCGCAGCCGGATTATCCGGCGGCCGAACCATCCGAGGCCGGACTAGAGGGCTTCTACTGTATGAGGTCTAAATTGTGGTTCGGATCCCACGTTAAACTGTAGGTCCCTAGATACCATTGGCTGTTAGGCTATTAATTAACAGTCCTGTTTAAGGAGAATGTCGGCCTTGATCAGTAACAAGACTACAAGATCGTGCCACAATCATCCTACACTCATCTTTCATTCATATTCAATACCCACTATGTGAGGTCCCGTCTCAAAATAGTGATTTAGTGATTTTATCTGTGGTCTTGACCCCTTTCGGGTTAGGAAAATCTGCTTGATAGACCCCTAGCAATGAAGATATCCTAAAACCCAAATATTTCCAATTTCCTATTTATGATTTAGAAATCCCAACTCTTTATTAGCAAAGTTGAAACAACAAACCTATTAACAAACAATAATAACATAAATTATAAAATTGTACTAAGTATTTTTCTATGTGTGTCTAACAAAAAATATTTTATTTACAGATAAAACTAATAATATAAGGAAGCAACCAGTGAAAAATCAATAAATTTTGAACTTTGCAACTGCATTTTAAAACCAAAGCCGGCCAAAATTTTGCAAACTGGAAAAATTTTTAGTTAACTATTATGATTTAGGACATATTTTAAATAAATAGCAACAAATAAATAAATGTTCAGCAGAATAGTGTAGCAAATACTTTCACCAGTACAGGTGTGGCTTAAATTAAATAAAATGGTTGTTTAGCATTGAGAGTGGGGTATATACTAATGAGCATAAATCGTCTTGTAATTGTGCCTTTGGTAAGTTCAGGGTCAATTGCCACATTAATAAAGTGTACCAATATACAACTTTGTACCTAAAGAAATATTTCAACTTAAAATACCTCAATTAAAAAGAATAAAAGCGTAATTTAATTTGTTAATTATTTAAATGTTTGAAGAATAGTAGGCTACAAATATTTATTTTGCCATGTTTTAATTTTTAACTAATATCTCAAAAATCAAACAATGGTATAAATCATATTATTGAATGTTTATTTTAATCTCTTCCAGACACCAAGAACCTACTGTGGGGCCAATTATGAAGACTTTGCTGAAGTCTTGGAACATGTGAAGCGCAAATACCCCAACGCTCTTGTTGGCGCAGTGGGGATTTCTATGGGAGGGTAAGTTACCCTGTTTAAATGCGCATGTTTGTTTTATCTAGCTTTGCCAATTGAATTTTTATTGTGTCTTTGGTGAATTGGACTTATGTAAAGTCAAAGTTCCACCCCACAGAAACATCGGCAAATAAATAAAAATTTCATTGCATAAAATTGCTTCCAACAAAGTCACAAGTTATGACAGCTTCAAAGAAAAGCTGCAAGAGACGACCATTACAAAATATTTCTGCTTCAAACAATAGTTGTGTTGTTTACTACTGTCCACTATTTTTATCATAACCAATATTAGTTAAGAATAATAGCTGGTAGTGTATTGTGGAACTAAGTTTTCTTTTAAAAGATTTTTGTTAGAGATTAGTCAACTTTCCATAAAAGTTCACATGTGCAAGATAATATTATTAACTTATATTGCTATTGTTGTGAATTGTGATATCAAGTGGCTATGCATGATTTTTTGCAGAGAGTTGCCAAGTCTGAGCTTGCCAAAAGGTTTTGCTTATGGTAAATTTTTTGCTTTGGAATGTTTAGAGGAATTAAGAAACAAAATCTTTATTCTGTTTTGAAAATTAAGAAATTATCAAATTAATAATTAATATTAGATAAACTGTCATACCGTATCTTAATACAGTTTATCCATGATTTTTATTGTTGCCAGCCTTATCCTGGGCAACTTCTTGGCTGGCACGGGGGAGGAGGCCACCAAACGGCTGAGTGCGGCGATGATCATCTCAGTGCCTTGGAACGTGTTCAAGGGGACGGAGAGCATCGAAAAACCCATCCTGAACCGGCTGCTCAACTACCACCTCGCCGGCTGCCTCTGCAAAGTGCTGGCCAGGTGATTTTACAAATTGATTTGAAAAGTTTTTATGAAATTTCAATAAAATATTGTTTAGATGTTTTTAACTGTGAAAAAAATATCAAATTGTTCTGATTGAGAATGAAAGAGAACTTAATCAAGGATCCTTTCATAAGGTGCAATAAAAAATAAATGACGGTGTCAAAGTAACACAATGAAATGAAAATTTTTTGCTCCTTAACAAAAAAAAGCTTAATTAGTTTGTGATGGAAAATTCATCTTTACCCAAAAAACTTTAAAGCAAGTTTTCCACATAGATTTTTATACTGAAATTTAGATCCATTCCTGAAAAGTGTTCGTGGTATTCTTGTGTTTGTGTCAATCTAAATTTTACCTGTTACAAATTTTACAAAAATCTATGACTGAATAATTGGATAAACGAATCGAATAGGAGTGAAGTCCTCATACATGACTGCTGGTGCCTAATTAAGATATTCGAGGTAAATATAAATTTTAATCGAGCTAAATCAAATTAAATCCTTGAAGACGTGTGTGCTTCTGTTCAATTTCCAGAGCATAGGGAAGGAAACTAATTAGCGATGGGTCGGCTGCAAAATGTATAGGTTCGGCTTTTCACTAGCATCGGTTGTTGGTTTTTTTCGGTTTATGTTAGACAGTAAACTTGAAACGACCCAAGGTTACTATCTAAAATCAGATTGAACCCTTTTTTTTTTGCCTTTTACACATTTATTCTATTTAAATATACCAGTTAGTCGGAAAATACATAAATATAAAATGTTAATCGTCCACTGGCCTATGCTGGCCTTATAGGCCTATTTGATCTGGAACTGTAAAAAAAGCAGTCAAACCACTTCAGCGGACAAAATTGTAAGGTGTCATATTTTAGGAGGGGTAAATAACGGGTCTATGTAAACAAACGCTCAATACTCACCCCAGAATAAATCACATTTTACAAACGAGAACACAGGATAGGCTGGGCTATAGGCTAGGTTAGGCCTATGTCGTTCCTCAGCCCAGCCCTAGGACCGGCATAACAACATTTTATTGAACTTCACAGATTCCACAATAATTGATCACCATTACTGTTGACATCAAATAACCTTCATTAAATACACTGGAAGACTTTTATTTCGACCATAATCTACGTAAATAACGGCAGAGACCCGAACCAACTTTAACGACCAAAACATAAACATAACCCCAAAGAGCGTTTGTTGAGACCCGGCGACAGACGTCAGTGACGTTCGGACTTTTCTTCTTCTTCGCGTCAGCTGGTGTACCGGCAGGTTTTTTCGTCAAACGCCGGAAGTTCAATTCGACGTCATTTTAACCAGCTGATCCCTCCGACCGTGGTGGGGGAAGGAAAGCTCTGACCTCGTGTGGAAAGATTATTCTTCTACCGACTACGAGACGAGTAGTACGACGAGCTCCGTGCCATTATTTCGCCTTCTCCCCGGTACGTTCTATCCGGTTAGAATATTAGTTTTCGTTTCTATTTCTTTTCCACGTTCATTAAAATACGTTTTTCTAAATTACCAGACCGATAATACCATTTCATTTCGTTTTCTTCATAGTTTATTTTAATTTAATCCTTCACCGGTTAACCTGTCACGGTTGGTCCGGAACGGCCATCCACCGAAGTTAGATTTACATTCTCATCACGTTTCTCAGTTAAGCTTGGTTTAATCATTTTAGTTTCCAACACCCAAAAGACGTTATTCGTATTTTCTCCAAATTATCGTTTGTTAATTTTCATCTTCAGACAGACACTAATGCCTGCGTCTTCTGGCGACTGCCTAGTGTAACTCAAGTATATTATTCTTATATTTGGGTGAGGCCTACGGAATTATTTAACCGCGAACGATAATTAATTAATTAAACCTTCTAAATCTTTAGTTTACGTAAATTCAAAATCTTTTACGAGGGCAAGGATGATCACACCCAACGCTACGAGTTGATCATTTTTTTTTTCAATTACGGTTGGGTTCTGAGCCCTACGCGTTTTAATTTTATTTTCTAAATTCTAATTATCATCGCTTAAAAATTATTTCAAATCGGCAATTAATTTAATCGACCCCTGGAATTATTTTTAGCTCCGTCTGAGATTATCCGTGGCATTTATTTCGGTGACGTATTTCCGAAGTTGGGAAGCCGTCCGGGACGTTAGTTATTTTTTCCCTTCTCCGGAATTACGTCACATTTTTGGCGCCGCCGAACAGGGACTTTAGTTGCCCTATTTTTAAAACTAAAAACCTTTCATCCGAAATATCATGAAGAATTTGGAATTATTTCTACGACCCTTCAAGCTTTTGTTGGCGTTTAACGTCATCGAGCGCGACAACGCCGGTAGTAAGAACCCCGACAAGACCGCGAAAACAACCCCTACGACGACGACGGTCCCGACAACTGAGACAGCGACTTCGTCTGTCTCGGTGCATGGGACTACCGCGGCGGTTACGACAACGGCCCAGACCCAATTGCCATTGGGCAGTACGGACAAATCTCCGCTGGAGGATTCTCGCGTCGGGTGGATCCACGAATTAAACAAAACTCAGTTGGTCGCGGAAATGGCGAAATTTAATCTAGACACGGAAGGCACCGTGGCCGAGTTGCGGAAACGGTTCTGCGATTTTTGGAAAAACCCATTTGGAGCTACCGGCTCGCTGCCATCGATAGCTCCAACTTCGGGTGCGCAGATACCGACCCTCGTGGTTCGTCCACCTGGTCACGACGATGAAGACCGGCACGAGAATTTATCGAAACAAGCTGCGAGTTTGCCGCCACCGACCACCGCGGCTCAATGGCTAGTGCCTCCCGCACCGATCATGCACGAGCTCGCTAGCATTCGGGAAATTCTGGGCCTTTCGCCGAACGCGGACTCGGAAGCCGTTCGTCGGACTCTGGTATCGATTACGAGGAAGGAGGCAGTCTTGGGTGATTTGCTATCACGTAACCCAGACTTCCATTTAGCCCCACCGCGTACGGCAGCACGCCCTACACTCGCGCCCGATGTTACGTACAGCGAACGGTTCCGCGAGCCGACGCCCTACGCGGGCCTGCCGGGGCCAACCGTCACGACGTGCGACGGGCCGCCCCGACACTTTCACGCTCCCATCGACCTCCCGGCGCAGAATTTCGTTCCGGGGTACGGTCCACCGTCCCTTCCGACTCATCCGCAATCGCACTACTACGATCCTCGCTTCCCTCCGACAGTTTCCACTGCACTCAACCCTCACGTTCAGGGTGGAACCAAGGCTGCATACGACTTTCCAAAGCTTTGCAACTTGGTTCGCAAGTGGAACTTGCGGTTCGACGGGAGGAAGGACGCCGTTTCCTTCCTGGAGAGATTGGAGGAGCTGACCACCGCCTACTCGATCTCTCCAGACGAAACTTTGAGGGTGATGCCGGAACTGTTGCAAGGTATGGCGCTTCTCTGGTACCGCAACACCAAGGACCAGTGGCACTCTTTTGCCGACTTCAAACGGAGCTTCGAGGCCCAATTCCTGCCACCGGGATATCGGCACGATTTGGACCAAGAAATTCGCAAGCGGACTCAGGGTGAGAGCGAGTCGATTCGCAACTACGTCACGGCTATTACAACCCTGATCCGCCGGAGCGGCACTTTCTCCGAACAAGCCAAACTCGACCTTGTCTACTGCAACATGCGCCCGGAATATAAGGTCATGGTTCGTCGCGGTGACTTTGGCACACTGGAAGGACTGATGGAGAGGGCCGAAGACTACGAGTCGTACTTGCGAAGCCGCCAGAGCTTCCGTCCGCCGCCGTCGCCTTCCCTTGCGCTCGTGTCTGAAACGGCCTACGTCCACAAACGGAAGTCGGACAAGGCCTACGACAGTGCGGGCGTGGGCCAAGACACGCTGGGAGGCGTCGCTAAACCTGAGGTTCACTCCAAACCGAGAGAAACCTCGGGTGACCGACGTCAGTCACGGGTGACTTTCCGTGACGACTCGCCCCGAGGCACGTCGCCCTCCCGTCACGACCGACCGGCGAAGACGGGGTACGACCGGCGCACTAGGTCGCCCAGCCCGGCTGGGGCCCGGTCGAGGACTCCAGACCGCGACGCTCCGGTCTGTTGGAACTGCGACGAGACGGGTCATATGTTCCGCGAGTGCGAAAAACCAAAAGTACTAAAATGCTTTTGGTGCAAGCGGGAAGGCATCTCGACCCGCCGATGCCGTTGCAAGTCGGGAAACGGGAACCGGACTCAGTTGGCCGGAGGTCCCCTGAGCCCGTCCCGAAGCAGCGCACGACCTCCGAGGAGTGGGGAAAATGGCTCGAGGCCGTAAAGGCGTTCACTGGCACCGTCGGCACCGTGGAAAACCCCAGCGACACTCGACCCTTTGCCAACATAACGATCGAGGGCGAGACGTTTCGGGCCCTCGTCGACACCGGCTCCGTGGTCAACCTGATAGGACCTCGGGCAGAGGAGCACCTCCGCAGCAGCGGCGTAAACCCCAACGTAAAGAGGGTGGAACTGCGGATGGCCGATGGCTCTAGTTGCCGAGTCGCCGACTCCTATCGCGTCGACTGTGAGGTGAACGGCCGACGTTACGCCCTTGACGCCATATTCGTCCCCGGATTGACAACGGAGGTAGTGCTTGGTATGAGGTGCATCACGGACCTCAACCTCATACAAGTACACCTTGATAACGACGGCGCCCCGACACTCGACCGCGACGAGGACGACGAGATACCTGTACTTGACGACGACCCGATACTCGACGACGAAACTCCAATATCCGACGATGACGCTTCTACACTTGACGATCCTACCCGCGACGTAAACGCTTTAAGCTGTTTGACCGCCGACGAAGACACGAGGCTTGCGGCTTTCTTGGGACACGAGTTACCACTGTTCGACGCTGTTGAGGGGAAGACGACGTTAGCCGAGCACACGATACGGCTCAAAGACAACGCCGTCCCCGTTAAACAGCGGTACTACCCAAGAAACCCCGCGATGCAAGCAATCATCAACGAGGAGGTGGCGACCATGCTCCGCGACGGAATCATCGAACCGTCCGATAGTCCCTGGAGTTCGCCAGTGGTACTGACGAGGAAGAGCAACGGCAAATATCGTTTCTGCATCGACATGCGCCGCGTAAACGATAGCTCTATCCCCGACGCGTATCCGCTGCCCAGAATCAACGCGATTCTCGAGAAACTGAGGCAGGCGCGATATATCAGTACCCTGGACCTTAAGCAGGGCTATTGGCAAGTTCCGTTGGCGAAGGAGAGCCGACCGATAACGGCATTCACGGTCCCGGGACTGGGCCTCTTCCAGTTCACGGTGATGCCGTTCGGCCTCCACTCGGCCGGAGCGACCTTCCAAAGGCTCCTCGATAAGGTCATCGGACCTGAGCTAGAGCCGAAGGTCTTCGCCTACCTCGACGACCTCGTTGTTGTATCTGCCACGTTCGAGGAGCACTTGCAGTATCTCCGGGTGGTCTTCGGACGCCTTCGGAAGGCGGGCCTACGGTTAAACCCGGAGAAGTGCAACTTCTGCAAGAAGGAACTTAAGTACCTCGGACACGTCGTCAACAGCGAGGGCATTTCGACCGATCCGGAGAAGGTGCGCGCCATCGAAGAGTTCCCGCGCCCTTCTAACGCCAAAACGCTTCGGAGTTTTCTCGGTCTCGCGTCGTGGTATCGTCGCTTCGTCGATAAGTTCGCCGATGTAACCGCACCGTTGAGACAGTTGTTGAAGAAGAACTCACGGTGGCGGTGGGGATCGGAGCAGGAAGCGTCGTTTGAAGAGCTCAAACGCCGTCTCGCTTCCACTCCCATCCTGGCTTGCCCGGACTTCTCTGTCCCCTTCGTCCTGCAGGTCGACGCGTCGAATACGGGATTAGGCGCTGCTCTAACTCAGGACAGAGAGGGTAAGGAGGTGGTCATCGCGTACGCCAGTCGCTTGCTCACGGACCCGGAGAAGAACTACACGACGACCGAGAAGGAGTGCCTCGCGTTGGTTTGGGCGGTTCGAAAGTTCAAGCCGTACCTCGAAGGCTACAAGTTCATCGCGATAACCGACCATGTCGCGCTGAGATGGCTCATGAAACTCCATGAGCCAAGCGGACGATTGGCTCGGTGGGTGATGGAGTTGCAGCAATACAACTTCGAGATCCGATATCGGAAAGGAACTTTGAACCGAGTCGCGGACGCTCTTTCAAGACAGTCCGTTGACTACGGTGACCGCCCTGACCACGCCGACTCAACTTCTCCGACTCTGGAAGTTGCAAACGTGACGCGAAAGCGACGAGGCCAACGCCCAAGCCGGAAGCCGACTCCCATCGAAAATACGCCCGACGGGAAATCGGAAGCTGCGACGACGGACGACACAGCTGACGACCCCGAGCGTCTGGGGTGGTACGACCACCTGTTTGCGGCGGTGAGATGTTAAAAGCTACGTGCGGTCCTGTGATACCTGCCAGAAGTACAAAGTAGCGCAGGAAAAACCAGCAGGGAAGATGTATTTCAGGAGCCCGAAAGGCCCCTGGTACTACGTATCTGCTGACCTAGTAGGCCCGTTGCCCAGGTCAGGTAGAGGTCATCGATTCCTGCTGGTGATCCAGGACATGTTTAGTAAGTGGGTTGAACTGTGTCCAATCGGAAACGCCACGGCCAAGAACGTCACCGCCAAAACTAAAGAGGTGCTACTACGTTACGGAGCCCCGGAATCGATCATCGTTGACAACGGGACTCAGTTCGTATCAAACCTCTTTAGGAACTTGGCTACCGATTGGAACATCCGCTTCACTAACACGGCGCCGTACAGCCCACAGTCAAACCCGGTGGAACGTGCAAACCGGGTGGTTAAGACCATGATCTCCCAATTCGTTAAGGAGAATCATAGGTCGTGGGATCTCCATCTTTGTGAATTCCAGTTTGCCATTAACACCGCCGTCCACGATTCTACGGGGTATACGCCAGCGATGATGTGCCTTGGTCGTGAGCTTAAGGTGCCCAACGCGATCTCTGGGCCTACCCTGCAGCAGGTGAACGAGGGTGACGAACCCTCGGAAGAAGAAACTCACCAGAAGCGACTACACGAATTTCGACGGATCTACGAGAAGGCACAAAAGAATCTCAAGACCTCGTACAACCAGCAGGCAAAGTACTACAACCTCCGACGTCGGGAGGTGACGTACAAGAAGGGAGATCGGGTGTTGCGCCGCCTGCACACACTCTCTTCGGCAACGGACGCCATCGTGGGCAAACTAGCGCCCAAGTTTGGTGGCCCATGCGAAGTGACTGGTCGTCAGGGAATAAACCTTTACGAGGTGAAAGACGTCCAGACACAAACGACGCACATCGTGCACGTCAAAGACCTGAAGCCCTACCACCAACGCACGGTTGCAGATTAGAAGAGGTTTATTTTCGTTTTCTTTTCCCAGATGGGCTTTTTGTTTTGTTTCTTTTCTTTCGAAGATTTCTTTCTTTTCTCGGAGTACGTTTTTCATTTTGTTGTTTCTCTGTCTGTAACAAGTAGACTTGGTGGGCTTTCAGCGTCCTCGTGGCGTAATTTCTTCCAAACTTGGACCGCTTTTTCGATTTGTTTCGTCTTCACGACGAACGCCTTTCGCACCGAAAACCCCGACGTAAGAGAACTTTTTTTTCTCTTTTTTTTGCCGAAGTTCGTAGGGGGTGTAAGGTGTCATATTTTAGGAGGGGTAAATAACGGGTCTATGTAAACAAACGCTCAATACTCACCCCAGAATAAATCACATTTTACAAACGAGAACACAGGATAGGCTGGGCTATAGGCTAGGTTAGGCCTATGTCGTTCCTCAGCCCAGCCCTAGGACCGGCATAACAACATTTTATTGAACTTCACAGATTCCACAATAATTGATCACCATTACTGTTGACATCAAATAACCTTCATTAAATACACTGGAAGACTTTTATTTCGACCATAATCTACGTAAATAACGGCAGAGACCCGAACCAACTTTAACGACCAAAACATAAACATAACCCCAAAGAGCGTTTGTTGAGACCCGGCGACAGACGTCAGTGACGTTCGGACTTTTCTTCTTCTTCGCGTCAGCTGGTGTACCGGCAGGTTTTTTCGTCAAACGCCGGAAGTTCAATTCGACGTCATTTTAACCAGCTGATCCCTCCGACCGTGGTGGGGGAAGGAAAGCTCTGACCTCGTGTGGAAAGATTATTCTTCTACCGACTACGAGACGAGTAGTACGACGAGCTCCGTGCCATTATTTCGCCTTCTCCCCGGTACGTTCTATCCGGTTAGAATATTAGTTTTCGTTTCTATTTCTTTTCCACGTTCATTAAAATACGTTTTTCTAAATTACCAGACCGATAATACCATTTCATTTCGTTTTCTTCATAGTTTATTTTAATTTAATCCTTCACCGGTTAACCTGTCACGGTTAGTCCGGAACGGCCATCCACCGAAGTTAGATTTACATTCTCATCACGTTTCTCAGTTAAGCTTGGTTTAATCATTTTAGTTTCCAACACCCAAAAGACGTTATTCGTATTTTCTCCAAATTATCGTTTGTTAATTTTCATCTTCAGACAGACACTAATGCCTGCGTCTTCTGGCGACTGCCTAGTGTAACTCAAGTATATTATTCTTATATTTGGGTGAGGCCTACGGAATTATTTAACCGCGAACGATAATTAATTAATTAAACCTTCTAAATCTTTAGTTTACGTAAATTCAAAATCTTTTACGAGGGCAAGGATGATCACACCCAACGCTACGAGTTGATCATTTTTTTTTTTCAATTACGGTTGGGTTCTGAGCCCTACGCGTTTTAATTTTATTTTCTAAATTCTAATTATCATCGCTTAAAAATTATTTCAAATCGGCAATTAATTTAATCGACCCCTGGAATTATTTTTAGCTCCGTCTGAGATTATCCGTGGCATTTATTTCGGTGACGTATTTCCGAAGTTGGGAAGCCGTCCGGGACGTTAGTTATTTTTTCCCTTCTCCGGAATTACGTCACAAAATTGTAATTGAAGTCAAACCAAAACTAAATTTAAAAAGTTTCCCCTATTGTATTTTTGTAGGAAGTGATATAATGTCTGGGAAGATAAGAATGAATTGTTGGTCATAAAAGCCAAACAATTAAAAAAAACCTTTAGATACACCGGCAAATAAAACAACCGGTCAATCCATATCAAGTGGTCCAGAGGTGGTTGCTTCAACATTTTATTTATTTTTTTATATTTATATCATTGAAAGTACAATACATTAGAAGTTTAAAAATGCAATCAGTTTATTTTTAATATTTTTATTTAACCATTGGCGGCCATTTTTTTGTTGAAGAAACGCCGATTTTCAGCTATTTTAGAGCTCAGCGTAAAATTAAATATCTCCTTTTCTATTAATCATAGAACATTCAAATAAAAACCAATCTCTTCAGAAAGATCTGAACTTTAATAAAAGTCCATAAACATACATTAGAAAACATGTTTTAAAGTCCATATCATTCTTCAAATTTCAAAGTTAAAATTTAACAAAAATGGATTTTTGAACATTTTTTATACAAGAAGGCAAACACTTTTGAGCTCATTAATTTTTTCATTGAAAGGTATTGTTATGTGCTTTAAAATAACAAAGTTACAAGCTGTGGACTTTCATGGTTCTTTAAATAAAAAGTTTTATAAATCGGAAATTTTCAAAATTTCACAAGTTTGGAGCTCAAAATCTCTGTTGGGCATGAAAATAAAAATTTGAAATTTGGCACAGATTTAGTACTTAGTGAGAGAATTGACCTGTAAAAATTTCATTTTGTGGACTCAACTACTTTAGAAAATATGACTGATCAAAAAGTACTAAAACTAGCATGAAATCGGCAATTTTGCGTCATATGTATTATTCTTTTCAGTTAGTTTTTTGTCCTTACATTGTAAAAAAAATGTACTACCACTGGCTATCACAGCCCTGGACATAATCTTACCTTTAATTTTATGATTGTTGAGCATTTAAAAGCTGTGAAATCTCATCACGCAATGCTCATGTACCTAGTTGCGCCCCGTTGCTGTATGGTTACAGTAGTACAAGTTGTGTGAGCTTCCTTAGTACATTAACTAAAGGGACTTATGCTTCATCTATCTTGCTTAATTTGATTGAAATTCTTGGCCCAGATGGTTAAAAAAATAAAAAAAAGTCATTTTGCTCTTTGATTTATTGATTTTTATTCCGATCCATCATTGTCTGTCATAACATAGGTGGCAAAACCAATTACCTATTACCAAAACCAATTAGCAATGTGCTCTTCCTCTAAATGGAATGGGACTATTCTATCCTTGAACTATTTATACTAATATTCTATTTATTAAACGGATTGAGAATTGAAAGTACAACTCATTTTTATTGATAAAATCTGTACTTTAATGGAATAGATAAATGTAAACAAACATTTTAATTCATTATTTAACAGCTGATTCATATTTTAAAACATGGAAGATTGAAAATATCAAGATATAACAGGGACTATTTTATGTTATCACCTTTGTAAATTTTTTACATCTTGATCTTCTGTAACATTGAATTTTTTTTTTTGGTTACAGGCACATATCAATGAAAGGATCGGGTCCTGGGGATTTTAATGAATTCTTTGAACCAGACTTGCAATTTTTTCATTTTCATTTACTTCTTCAGTGTCTACATACAAGTACTGTGTGCCGTTTATACTTTTTGAAGAAAATTGAAACAAATTTTTAGCATTTAAAATTTGGTTGTTAGTTTCGATTGTTGAATCCCCGAGACCCGGTCCATTTGTCGATTTGTGCTTGTAGCCTACCTACAAACAAAATTCACTGTTACAGAAAATTGAAATCTTAAAAAAATTTACACTAATGATAAACATTAAAAAAATTAGAGGAAGAGTACATCGTCGCCTGTGTTATAAACACACAATGGTGGAATGGAAAAATGAAATAGATAAACAAAGATCAAAATTACTTTAAATTAATTTTAACATCTGGGCCAAGAAATTCATTCAAATTAAGCAAGAGAGATGAAGAATGGGTCCCTTCAGCTATGTACTGAGGAAGCTCACGCAACTTGAACTAACCGTACAGCAACTAGGTACACGAGCATTGCGTGATGAGATTTCACAGCTTTTAAATGCTCAACAATCATAAAATTAAAGGTAAGATTATGTGCAGGGCTGAGATAGCCAGTGGTAGAACATTTATTTTTACAATGTAAGGACAAAGAACTAACTGAAAAGAATAATACATATGACGCAAAATTGCCGATTTCATGCTAGTTTTAGTACTTTTTGATCAGTCATATTTTCTAAAGTAGTTGAGTCCACAAAATGAAATTTTTACAGGTCAATCCTCTCACTAAGTACTAAATCTGTGCCAAATTTCAAATTTTTATTTTCATGCCCAACAGAGATTTTGAGCTCCAAACTTGTGAAATTTTGAAAATTTCCGATTTTTAAAACTTTTTATTTAAAGAACCATGAAAGTCCACAGCTTGTAACTTTGTTATTTTAAAGTACATACCAATACCTATCAATGAAAAAATTAATGAGCTCAAAAGTATTTGCCTTCTTGTATAAAAAAATGTTCAAAAATCCATTTTTGTTAAATTTTAACTTTGAAATTTGAAGAATGATATTGACTTTAAAAAATATTTTTTAGTGTATGTTTATGGACTTTTATTAAAGTTCAGATCTTTCTTAAGAGATTGGTTTTTATTTGAATGTTCTATGATTAATAGAAAAGGAGATATTTAATTTTACGCTGAGCTCTAAAATAGCTGAAAATCGGCGTTTCTTCAACAAAAAAATGGCCGCCAATGGTTAAATAAAAATATTAAAAATAAACTGATTGCATTTTTTAACTTCCAATGTATTGTACTTTCAATGATATAAATATAAAAAATAAATAAAATGTTGAAGCAACCAAATTATTTTTTTCTGGACCACTTGATATGGATTGACCCGGACCTAGTTTAAGAAAATGTTATGATATTTCATTTTTCTATAATCATCAGTAATTATGCATAAAAAATACATTTTGTTCAGATAATCATTTTTATTTTTCATAGAATAAAATAATAAATTGATTTCTATGATTGAAAAATGTATAATTATAAAAAATAAGTGCTGTTGTATTTTAAAGTTCAATATGATAAACAAATTAATAACGTTGATTCACCTATTTTGAACTGTAGGTCATACAACTTTGATTGAAGTTTGTGATTCAATTTGTAAAAATCAGATGAGAAATATGAGCTATTATTGGTTTTTGTATGACAATTAGATCAGAAACAAAAAATAATGAACTAGGGAACTGATAAGGACATCAGATAAGCTGCACTGGCTGGATGCCAAACAATAGAGCTCTTATTGACAGGTGGTGATGTGCGCATCAATTGTTACCGGCGCAGGGAAGACACTCCCCGGTACCGGCGCAGGGAGGACACTCCCCGGTACCGGCGCAGGGAGGACACTCCCCGGTACCGGCGCAGGGAGGACACTCCCCGGTACCGGCGCAGGGAAGACACTCCCCGGTACCGGCGCAGGGAGGACACTCCCCGCGCCGGTATGGGTTGATGCGCATCCGTCTTTCGGCCACCCGTTAGTTATAATTTTCTTTTTACTGTTCGTAAAATGTGCGTGTGTTGTGTTTTAAATGTACTTTTAACCATCGATAACGTCAACCTTGATGGCTTAATGCAAGGACCGGCATGATATTCAACTGACGTCTACGTGAACATGACACAATACTTGGTGTCAAAACGTAGGTCGAAGTCAACGACTTCAATTAAACTGGAATCAGAAGGTAACCTAAACCAAATTTAAGTTTTACCAGTTTAAAGGCAAATTCTCCAATATGATTAATTTTTATTTAATAATTGTGTTGCAGTATCAGACATGTGGTTGAGCCAGCTGGTATTTGGGACATTGACAGTTGCCTTAAGGTAAGTCATCATTAAACAATTAAATAAACAAACAGGTCAAATAGAAACATCACTCATAGTAAGAAAAATTCTAATACCAAGATTTGAATTCTTAGTTCTCTTTATTAATTTATGTTAATATATTATTAAACCTTCAGGTCCCAAGGGTTTGACAAATATTTAGTTAAAATAGTTATTTGTGCTTCTAGGGACTAAAGTACTCTTTTTTCTCCCTGAAGGTAACCTTTTTCCGCCCGAAGGCAAAGCCGAGGGCCACAATTTCCCTGAGGTAGAAAAAGAACTTAAGTCCCATGATGCACACAACATTTTTCCTCCACCTACATGAATAACAGTTAGGCCTATAACAATAGTCCTGCCGTATATATTTTAACTTTACCTTCATATGATCCCTTGCTCCGTCAAGCTGGATTAGTCACACAAGGTAGGCTATATCATTTTTAAAGAACACAAAAAACAAAACAGAATTTAAGCCTAGTGATAATTCTTACACTTAGGTTTTCTAAGGTTAATAGCCCACCCAAGCGAAATGTTAACAAACACGTACACTGCTGACAGAATATATCAAGAAGAGACTGCAAAAATGATAGACACAATAAGGACTTTAGAGAGCATTATTAAAATTCAGAAAAATGAAAAAAACTCAGTTCAACGTAAAGAGATAAATCAAACACATGTGGGAAGTTTAAGGGACCTGAGGATGTTCTTGTAATAGCCTGTGGTTCCAATAATGTTGCCCGAAATGAAGCAGAGATAGCAGTCAACTCAATTGAAAAGGCTGTACAAAAATACAGAAATACAAAAATAATCTTAGTAGATTTACCAGTTAGGCACGATTTAAAGGATTGGTCTTGCGTAAACAATGAAATAAGAAAAACTAATATTTCACTGGAAGCCCTTAGTAAAACTTTTACTCATGTTTCTCTAGTCAAGACAAGTGTAATTGATAGAAACCTACACACCCGGCATGGAATGCATTTGAATCAAATGGGCAAAAAATGGCTTGCAAGAAAAATTTGTGATGTAATGACTGTAGGAAATGAAACAGAAAAGGCTGTGGTCCAGATCATCCCCAACGGTCAAATGTCAACTTCATCATCATCAGCAGAAGTGATGTCGGGAGAGAGAGAGTGTCTAAGTCATGTTGTTGTGGAACAACAAGCATCATACAAAGAAAGTACCTCCAGCACCAACTCGCCATGTGTAATGAACTTAACAATGGAATGTGAGCTGCTTGCAGAAGAGGAGAAGATGAGTAACACACCTTCGGAAAACGACTCTCCGCTACACCCAGCCACTCCACCGTAGAACCGTCTCCACATACTCCTAAAAACTCAGCATCTAAGCCCCTGGCAATATATTTCTTAAATGTTCAATCTATCCGGAAAAAGACAAATATGTTAGATATTTGGTTAGATAGGTATAATTGTAATGTTTTAGCTTTAAGTGAACATTGGTTACATCCCCTCGAATCTATAATATATACAGCCCCATGTGTAATTGACTGACTCACTCACTCACTTATATGGGATACGAACTTCTGACGTAACCATTAAAGCTAGAGACTTGAAATTTGGCATACGTCTAGCCTGATCGGTCAATGCTAAGTGTAAAATCTTAAACTTGCAAATTTTTGGTTTTAACCTACTAAAAAAAATTCAAAATGGCGGATTTCTGAAATTGTAATTTTACTTTTTTGGCTCTAGCGGCCAAACGCTTCGTCCTATCTAAAATCTGAGAACAATACTACGATAGGGAATTTAATTTTCTACAATTTCGGTCCTTTGTCTTTTTATCGTATCTCGCACCGTTAAGCCTCCAGAGCGTTTTTAATGAAATGCCGTTTTCGGTTTTCGGGCTCTAGTGACTAAACCGATGGTCGTAAAAATTTTTTTAAGGTTTATTTCGATAGATCTTTTTAATATCTACAATTTTTCCTCTTATATATTTTGCCGTATCTCTACTCGTTTACTCAGAAAATTCATTTTTCACTTTTTCCGGATTTTGTGAACATAAGTAGTGGGAAAACACCGGTTCTGGGACACTAGAGAAATCGTAATTTTAGTATTTCAGCTTTGGCTGCCAAATGTATCTCTTCTCGTTTACTTAAAAAATACATTTTTCACTTTTTCCGGATTTTGTGAAAGTAAGTAGTGGGAAAATACCGGTTCTGGTCCACTAGAGAAATCGTAATTTTAGTATTTTTGAAATTTTGTACATATTATGCCCAATTATAGGTCTAACTATGGTAGCATTCATTGGAGGATTTCAATCTAAGTTTAGTCCAGTGCAATCTTAAAAACATAAAATTCTTTAAAAAATTTCATGTATAGTGTTTGTAATTTGATTTATTCTGATAAATATATTGCAATATTGATATGTTTTCCATTATTGTATTATATTTTTGACGGTGTACAAGTTTGGTCATGTGAAATTTTATCGTATCTCACCCCCTTCACCGTTAAAAAGGAGCGTACTTTCAAAATTTATAAATTTTTCACAAAAGTTGCGCTATTTTGATATTTTTATTTACTATTATGGCACATGGATGCATGTAATTCTGTACATATTATGATCTCAAACAGTTATTTCTATATTAGTAGTTATTTGCCAAAAAGCCGCAGCCATTGTCCAATTTCAATTATAATTAAGTCTAAAAAAACTTTTTAACACAAAATTCTTAGATTTTTTTCGTTTAAATTGTTTTAAATTACTTTTTTCTGCCAAATATACTTCAATATTGATATTTGTTTTGTTAGTATTATATTCTATTTTTGACACTCTACATGTTGGGTCCTATTCAATTTTGCCGTATCTCAACCCTTTCACCCGTAAAGAAGGGCGAACTTTCACAATATCGAAATTCTTTCACCAAAATTGCTCTATTTCAATATTTATCATTTACTGTTATGACGCATGCATGCCTTAAATTTTGTATACTCAACCCTTTCACCCGTAAAGAAGGGCGAACTTTCACAATATCGAAATTCTTTCACCAAAATTGCTCTATTTCAATATTTATCGTTTACTGTTATGACGCATGCATGCCTCAAATTTTGTATATACTATGAATATATCTAGTATTTACTATGGAAGCAGCCGAAGGCCGATTTCAATCCAAGATTAGTAAAAAAACTGTGAAAATACTAAATTATTAACCTCTTTTATGTATAGTTTTTGGTGATTTTGTTAAACCCCGTAAAGGACTGCCATACCGATATATTTTTTGTCAGCATTATATTCTTTTTAGATGCTCTATAAGCTCGGCCCTTAAGATTTTGTAACATTTCACTCTCTTCATCCCAAAAGGGGCATATTTTCAAATTCTTCCACAAAAATTTGAGTTATTTTAATATTTTTTATTTACTGTTATGACAATTAGATGCCTGAAATTTAGCTACACACACATAACAAGAGCATTTTATACAAAACAAAAGTATCAATTTAAACCTTAAATATCAAGAGAATATCTTAGGCCTAAATGCTTTGGACTTCCTGAACTACTAAACTAAGTCAGCGAAGATAAGTATAGAGTTGGGTTGGAGGTCTCAATTAGCCTGTTCAGTTCTTAAGACTTAGAACAATTAACGAATTCCGGGCAACCCCCAAAAGGGGGCATGGGGGCGGAGCCCCCATCGAGCCGTAGGCGAGTCTTCATTATATGTTCCATCTGGGTTTACAGTTGCTAGTATTTATTGCAGAAAACCACCTTTGATTAATGGTGGGAGTTCTATTTATGTTAAAAATGGCATAGATTATAATGTTTTGAATTTGGATGAATTTTGTTTTAATTTTATCTTTGAGGTAACAGGTATAATTTTAATCAAGACAAATATTGTAATAGTTGCAATTTACAGAACACCTGACTCAAATTTTTATTCTTTTTTAAATGCTTTGGAATCTTTTTTGATATTTTTGTGCACTAAATATACTTCTTTAAGGCTAATCTTAACAGGAGATTTTAATATTAATATAAGGGAAAACAAACTTGAAACAGAGTATTTTTTAAATGTATTAAGGTCATTTGATCTATATTGTCTCCATAGGGAAAAAACAAGAGGAGAATCCTGTTTGGATAACATAATTACCAATTTAAACAGAGACAAAACAAATTGCTGTGTCATCAACCCACACTTATTTGATCATGCAGGAGTCTTTGCTACTTTTTATGAATGGGGCCTTTCTAGTGTTGTAGCTGATAATGACAATCTGACCAGGAAAATAAGATCACTATCCCCTCGAGCTATACAGAATATGAGGGACAAATTGCTGGATACAGACTGGCAATACTTGTTCTTAATATCAGATGTGGACTGTGCTTTTGATTATTTTATCTCTATCCTGACACAAGTGTTTGATGAATGTTGTAGATTAAAAGAGGTTAATATTAATATAAAAAAGAGCCTTGTGTTAAATGGTTCACACCTGATTTGAAAACAATTAGGAATAGCATTCTCGTATTGTATGATAGATATAAGCTTATGAAGAGTACAGTTTATGAATATGAGGCCAGGGATCTCTACTGTAGGGCAAAGAAATTGTATAAGGAAAAAAATCAACAATGCAAAAAAAAGTGCAAATGAAAGGTATATTTCTAATTCTAATAATAGATGTAAGGCTGCCTGGACTTTAGTTAAAGGTGTGACTCAGTGTAAAAGTAGGAGTGATGAGGTTGTTATAAGCTGTGACAAATTTAATAATTATTTTGTCGACTCAGTTGATGAGTTAAGAAATAATGGAATTGTTGATGATTTTGCTACTACAGAAGAATTTTTGCTGAACTATGTATCAAATAAGGTTTTAGGTGATAAAGTTTTTAGAGCTGATAAAATTAAACAAAGTGATATTTTTAAATGTGTAAAGAGGATGAGCAATTCAAGCAGTGAAGATTGCTATGGGTTTTCAAACAAGGTTTTAAAAGAAATAATAGATGTTATAGTAGTACCGCTAGTCTTCCTTTTCAATATGATGTTCTTACAAGGTGTACATCCTCGAGCACTAAAAATCTCCAAGGTAATTCCTGTTTATAAAAAGGGTGAAAAATCAGAACCTTCTAGTTATCGTCCTATTTCATTAGTACCAATTTTCAGTAAAATTTTTGAGTTTTGCTTTAAGGAACAATTATATAACTATTTTAAGCAGAATGATCTTCTTTGTAATGAACAATTTGGTTTTTTTCCTGGAGGTGACACAGTCAAAGCAGTAGAAACAATTATAGAAAATGTATTAAATAATTTCGAACAAAAATTAGTTTCTTCAGTAACATTATTAGACCTCACCAAAGCTTTCGATTGTGTCTCTCACAAACTATTGTTAAGTAAGTTAAGTCATTATGGTGCGCAGAATAGTGAGTTGAAGTTGTTATCATCCTACTTGAGTAACAGAAAACAAATGGTTGTACAGGGGCAATTCAAATCGGATTTTAAATATACAAGGGTAGGAGTACCTCAGGGTTCTGTACTTGGGCCCTTTTTATTTATTATCACAATCAATGATTTTTCTTTCAATATTCCTCGTAGGTCAGTGCTTTACGCAGATGACACTACCCTGTTTAACAGCAATGAGAACATTGAAGATTTAATTTTAGAGAAAGAGAATTGTATGGAGATAGCTTCTCAATGGTTTCAGTCAAATGAATTATTAATCAATCATAGTAAGACATAAAATTTATATTTTTCTTTAAACAATGTTACTGATAGTAAAAAAAATAGTGTTAAGTTATTGGGGATACATTTAGATTGTAAATTGAGCTGGGAATGTCATGTTTCTAATTTGTGCACAAAGTTAGCTAGAGTCACTTTCCTTTTGCGTAGATTAAAAGACTGTGTGAGTGGAGAAATGTTGAAAACTGTTTACTACACACTTTTTCACTCCCACTTGAGGTATGGGGTCACTCTTTGGGGTAATTCTAGTTCTTCAAAGAGAGCATTTATTTGGCAAAAGAAAGCCCTTAGAGTTATTAAGAATGTTTCAGACAGAGAGAGTTGTTTGCCAATATTTAAGGAATTTGAAATCATGAAATTGCCTAGTCTCTACATATATTGTTGTTTAGTAGATGTAAAAAAATATTTAAACAATTTTACAACTAGACAGGATATACATTCTCATTCTACGAGGAAAAAGTATTTCTTAGAATTGCCAGCCATAAGATTAGAAAAGACTAGAAGCAGCCATTTGTTCATGAAAATTAAATTGTTTAACAAATTGCCTGAAAAAGCTTGGTTTGTGACTCTTAATATATTTCAAGTAACTTTGCAAAAATGGCTCAAAGAAAAAGCATTTTACACTGTTGATGACTACCTTGCCTGTGATATTAGCTGTTTAAGATTTTAGCCTTGTTATAGAATATTTATTTAGTCCATATTTATTTTTATATTTGATTTTAGTCCTGTTATATAGTATTATTTGGCCTATATTTATTATTACACATGTTTTCATAGTTTGTTTCCTGTTGTTTTTCTGTTAAATTTAAGTAATACCAGAACCAATGTACAACAACTTGTAAACCTAGTTTTAAGAGTAATGAAATTTGACTTTGTCAATTGCATGTACAATGCTTAAAGACAATAAAATATTGAATCTTGAATATTGAATCTTGAATGGCTTATGCTACAGCTGATATTAGTAAACAAAGAGTAACGAAACCAATACAAGTGACAGCTGACTGTCACTCATGTTCTTTTTAATCTCTCTTTTAATGTTATTCTTATGTAACTAACTTTAGCCCCCTGGTACAAAAAGTTGAGTTTTCCCTAGGTAGAAAAATTAAGTATCCAAGTCACATGGGATAAAAACTAGTACTTTAGTACTCTATTCCAAGGAGTACAATACGGCTTTAGATAGTAGGTGGAGGAAAAGTGTATTTGTGAGGCCTTTTCATATCAAGGATATCATCCTCAGACATTTCACAAACTTTTTTTCACAATCATAAGTTTGTAAAATGTCTGAGGATGATATCCTTGATATCGAAAGGCCTCACAAGTATAAAAAGTTATTTAAAATATTGGTGGTATTAATTTTAAATTTTATTGAATCCAATATCACTGCTCTTACATAATTTATATTAATATATGGATGAAATCCATCAGGTAATCACTAAATGGCAAAATGTATTTCTTTCTTTCAATGTGTGTCTTTTCTTTTTAAAAATGTAATTTTTATTTAGTTACTAACAATGAATACAAATAATAAATAAATAAAACAATTAGAAATTTTAACAAATTTTTTTTGCTGGGAGCGCTGTAAATAGAAATTGAGCACTCCAAATAGAGATAGTCCCAGCAGAACGTAAACCTAGTACGAAAGAGAAGGAGATATTATATTTCTTATTTAGTATTTTGTCATTAAAGACACCCCTTAAACATTAGTTACCCAGCTTACTTGGTATCATTGGAAAGCTTTTTGTAGTTTTAAGTCATTAAATCCTTTATTGTTGGGACTTAGTCTTAAGAGCTTTCAAACTTCTTACGTTATTTTAGTGGAGGTATTTGATTTAAATGTTTAAAAAAATAAACTAATCGGCTATTATATTATATTCAACATAATCAATCAGTAAAAAACATTTACCAGCTATAAAAGTTTATATTTTGAATAAATACATCGTTTTCAAAGCTTAAGCTGGTATTTTTATACTTAAGTTTTGAAAACGATGTATTTATTCTAAATATAAAAATTGGTATAGCTGGTAAATGTTTTTCCTGATTGATTATGATGAATATAACAAAAATAAAAAAAGTTATACTTTACAAGTGATTAACATTGTCATGGTATCCCGATATTTTAAAATTCTTTTACTCAGAGTTCAAAATGAGCACGACAGTAGGTGGAGGAGGAAACTGTTCCTACATTAATAAGGTCCAGTAATTGAAAACTGTCATAGGTTATGTATGATTTATGAGTGTAGTGTGTGGACGAGAGAGATTCTTTGCTGGTGACCATCCGTAATGAAGTCAGAATGTAAACTGACTAATAGGTTATTGTCTTGTGAGCCGATCTGATTGGCCCGGGGGTCTCTTCATTGCTAATCACGAAGGCGATGAGATCGGAGAGTGGATCATATAAAACTTAAACTAAATAGCAGAGCCGATGTGGTCGGCCCTTGGGACCCAACGGGTTAAATAGTGGGGCGAAAAGTTCTTCCCTTTTGTGAAAATGAACTAAATGTACAAATGCATGAGTTTTAAATTAATTTTTCTTATTAATTGCTTTAAGTGAAGTTTAGTAATGCAAAAGCAGTTTACCAAATCACCTCGGTTATTTTAATTGGCTTTATCAAATTACTCTTGCACCAAAAGAGCTATGGTGACACCTGTATTCCAGTCTTTCTCTGATTTAATTTCCTTCAGGACATAGATTGGTGCTAAACATTTTAATTACCCTTTTACGAGTATGGATGTTCCTGAATGTCCAAATTTTTGTGTCACAATGAGTATTCAAAGTAAATTTAGTAAAATAAATATATTTGTCACTGATTCCATTATTAAAAAAAAATTCAATTTCAATGTTTCTATTAATTTTTCACACTATACTCTACAAATCACTGTTACAAAGCCTGTCAAGTGTATTCATCGCTGATAAGTGTTAAGTTAAGACGCTAGTACAGCAGATGGCGGGAGTAGAGTTTTACAGCACTAGGTCCCTTACTGCTATTTGCGGGCATGTCCCTCGCCCTTCTCGTAATAACTTAATCAATGAATAACACTCATGAATAGGTTGAATAGCATGTCACTTTTATTTCAAACTTGTCACAGAGTCCTTCTTATGTCATTTGTATTAAATAATTGTTTAAAAAACTTAAATATATAAGAATGTTCCGGAACATCTTTATTATTTTTTACAATTTGATGCTGGTCGTTCCAGAACATCCATGCCTATGTTTTTTTTTAAATACCTTACTCGTCAAAGTGTTAAAGTCCTAAGCCCTGCATCAATTAAGTGCAACGCGATACTTCAAACAACTTAAGTATCCTGGTTTCATCTGACTTTTGTTGATCAGAGTTCATCAATCAGGGAGTTTGACTCAAACTTCACGTCAAAACAGTTTGGCTACAAGGATGTCGACGACTACTACACCCACGCCACCATCCATAACAAGTTGCACAAGATCTGCCTACCCACTCTGTGCCTCAGTGCTGGCGACGACCCCTTTCAGCCCTTCGAAGGTAACATGCAGCAACCTTACAGCAGCACACCGCTTTTTAATATTGTTCAGTCAAACTGTATTACTTATTTTTTCCTTGTAAAGTAGACTCCCTCTTAACCGGCCACCTTTTTAACGGTCTCCGCTTTAACCGGCCTACCCTGGCACAAAAACAACATCTTTTTAACCGGCCATTTTTTATATTAACATTGCTTTAACCGGTCATGTTTCACCGGAAACTTGGTTTTCTTATGTATCTTATGTATAATTCAATTCAACATGTTATCATGATGTTCATAAACCACCTAAAATGTACTGTCCTGGACGGAAAGTGTATGACACCGGAAGTGAATGTGCTTGGACCTGCTATCCAGTAGACAAAATAGGAAACAAATTATTATTAGTTTAATTTAGGCACGGATTTCATGGGTGTCAGATGTTAGCTATAATTATATAGAGTAATATATTTAGAGTTGTTTTTTTTTCAAGTCATAATTGCATTTAGGCCATATGAAATTGTAGGTTAGCATTTCAGTTAGCATGATTTAGCATTGCATTGTAGTTTAACCGGCTAAATCATTATCCGGCTGAGGCCTGGTCCCGAGTTGGCCGGTTAAGAGGGAGTCTACTGTAATTATATTGCACCTTGGAGTTCCACTATACATAAATAATATCAAATTGTTTTTTCATGTTTCTTGAGGTTTTGTTTGGTCATGATTATATTCTTGAAACATCACTTTAGTTGATAACATGGAAACAGTGGATTACAGACCTTAATAGTGCAAACACAAATGTATTATCTCAAGCCTTAAATAAACGTTTGCGCTAAGAATGCTGCAACTGTTTTGCTTCGACCACTTATCGTAAGTTGTAACACTGACATAGCGAAATTTGCAACTAGGCTGTGTTATTATTGTTGAAAAATCACAAAAGTTTTTTTAAAGAGAGGACTTGGTTGGGAGTGTGGAGTAAACAATATGGAAAAAATCTAAATTTCATCAGAAGTTTTTAAAGAAAATAGTGCACGTGTTGCTCAACATCGAGCAATTTATTTTGATTATTTTGATACAATATACAAAAGTTACATTTAGTTCTAAATCAATGACATTCGACCAATCCAATATTGTGAACATCAGTGATCACCATAAACTACAGCTTTATGTTAACATATGTTTAAAATTCTCAAACCAATCTCAATGTTATTCTAATGAGAAAATTTCAAATTTAATTTGTGGATTGCGCCCTTATTTTAAGTCCGATTCTCATCAATTTTATTTTTGGCGGAAACAACTACAGACAGTCCTATCCACTAGGATATATAGATTATTTGTTTTGTTATAATTTCATACTTAAATACTATTAGGGGACAAACTTTATATGTTAAACACACACAATTGTAACTGTAATGTGATCAACAATCCTGCACTTTAAAATGCTTTCTCAGCATTTTATGGATACGTTGAAGTAAAAAAAACTTGATAAAACTAGTGCCAAGGTTCCGTACTTCTTGATTTCATCATTGCTTAGTATATCAATAAACGAGATAGGCCTACATAATTTGAACCTAATTAAATTCAAATTCATTTTGGTATTGCAGAACCATCTCTATCCTGGTTAAAGCTCTCAGTTAAAGCGTGTTCTGGGTCCATGTTTCAGCCATCCCAGTAGAGGAAGCTAGCAACTCTGACCACGTGGCGATCGTTGTGACGGCTCGGGGAGGCCACATTGGCTTCATGGAGGGAGTCTGGCCTTTCTACAACAACCAGTACATGTTTGAGACCTTCGGTCAATTCTTTGAGTCCATGTTTTACAAGGGTGGATACAAGCTGGTCGACAGTCACAGCTTAAAAGAGAAAGTATTCTAAGTGAAAGCGAAAGGTTGTTTACACATTCCAAGTGATACTTTTTGTGGAATAATAATAATTCCTCGAAAGAAAGTTTGGCCTTAGAGAGGCCTTGCGATGTTAATTTTTTATTTGCCCCAGTTTGGAAGTTTGAAACAGTTGTTTGAACAGTTACATGTGTCTTGTAAATCGAAAAAATTAACTCTCGAACCAAGTATAAAAGAAAAGTAAGAAATGTTAACCTGTCTCTTTAGATAACAAAATTTAAACAATTTAAAGGCTGTTAATAAAAAAATATGTGTGATAAGGGGCCAGAATGAGTGAATTTTACATACTTTGTAGCTGCTAATAGAAATATGTTAAGCTATTAGGTTGAGTAGTTAAAATTATACCTTAATGGATATTTAAAATGCTGCTAATCTACCTATTGATTTAGGTAGACTTGTTAGATCTATTGTTAGGTATTGTCGATTTTAAACTTTTACCAAGGCTTTGATACTACCTTTCCCTACTGGGCTCAATGCCTAATATCCCAAACCATATCTTAGAGTAATTTCTAGTTGTAATAATCAAGTCCTGCATTATTTTAGATTTTTTTATAAATATATATTTATATTGTTACATATTGTTTAATTTGAAACGCTCAAACGCGTTCAGCCTTATAGAAAGCAATAAAATTTCAATATTTAAAAGTATTACCTTCTTAGTATGGTTATACATTTATTTACCAAAAAATACAGTTAACAATTAACTAGTGGGAGCCAATGCTCTGTTAAGATAAGTTTTATGTGACTAATGAAGAAATAGTGAAACATTAAACCGACATAGAGTTATCATTGGGGCTTAAGTTTACCTAAATGGGAAGGACACACACCATGCCAACATAAGGGAGTAAATTTCCAAAGGAAAAACATTTGATGTTTTGGGTGTTCTGTTCTAAAAGGCTTTTGATTGTTAGTGAAGAAAACATTTCTAGTAATATTGAATTATATAAAAAATTCAAATAGTTACCCATATTTTTGCAATATTTAATCCCATCTGAAAAGGGTAGATATTATCAACACAGTAAACCTGTTATAAGCAATTTTATATTTACAAGAAAAATTATCGAGCCACTCAGTGTGTTTATAATTAGTGACAATATGTATTCCGAACAATTCATCTGATGTTTGTTTGGTACCACATTTTAGTTACCCTATGACACCCAGTGTGAAAACCCCACTTGTACCTTGGTTACTCACTCCTTGATTCTTCTATGACTAGTCCTGTTATGGGTGGGCTTATAACTGTATTTGCCAAGTTATTTTTATCCAAAGGTTCCTGTGCTGATTTCAATTGTTAAAAGTTCCTTTTGGCAGCTTTTTAGACAGATTTCTGCAGACGATTCCCTTCTATTTGGCACATTTTGCATTGTTTGTAGTGATGTTCAAATTTTAGCATGTCGTGATCCATCATTAGATTTATTTTTAGGTGTGATCTGTGTTGTTTCTTCTTTTAAAACTACCTACATAAATAAGTTATTGATATTTTTTAAACTCATTTTGTAAAAATAAATATTTGAAACCATGACCATGCATAACGCTGTTTATAAGAAGAATAACATTAAAAATCTATTACAATGTGTTTAATGGGTATGCATGGTCAGTAGAAATTTCTGTTTTCCCTTAGTATCTTTCAACTAATTGTCAATGGAGTCCCATTTCCCCATTGTTGATGGTTGGTTTTCTTATAATTTACTTAAAAATTTTACTAAATATTTAAAATAGTCTTTAGTGTGACTTATGCTATTGCACATTGGGATCTGAAAACCTGTTTTTTGGGAATTTTACACTTGGTATGTATAATCTTTCAAAGAGTTTTTCTAGAAAAGCATGTTTTTAAATTCTTTCTGAACTGTTATTAATGGGATTTTATTATTGGTAGGCATTAGTTTATAATAAACAGTAGTCTTTAGTAGTCATTGTCACGTCCTCACGGCATTTATTTATTCCATTACTCATAGCCTCTAATGAAAATAAATTTTAAAATTAGGTAGTTGTACATAAAATATTTTACCCTAGATATCTTTGCTCATAGTAGTTGTTTTAGTCCTTTTAAGAATAAATATCTCTAAGGTTTTTACCATTGTATCTGTGATTATAAAACATAATTTTGTATATCTTAAGTAGCTAAGAGTTACTAAAAATTTGTAGTTTGAAAGGATTCTACCTTTTCTGCCTATATGGTCTGTACAATTCCTGTTAATTATTTACAATATTAAACATAATTATCTTTTAAAAATCCATGTTTGTTTACAATAAGATGACTAAATTTCGAACAATACTATTTATTAACGATTGGAGGATCTCTGCAAATGTAAATGTTAAAGCAAGTGCCATGAATGATAAAATTAACATAATGTTGAATGATATACCGTGCATTAGCAACAGCTGATCAGTCTGCACCGCAAAATCCCATAACGGTTACTTTACGTGCACCACAAATGCACATAAAGTTAATGTTATGTAATTTTACCGTGCAGTAGCGGGAATAACCCATTTTCTTAGCTCATTTTATGTTTAGAAAGTGTACTTTCATGTGTAGAGTAATGAAAAAAATTTTGTTTTAAGCGATTTAATAAAGATAAATGAAAACATGCATAGCTAGTCCTTGTTTTACATGTTGCTATTCCATATATTTAAACTTATACAGTAGATTCCACCTTTATCTAACTATACTGTACTCAGGAAAGCTACATATACATAAAGCTAGGCATAATAACAAAGCATTTCTTAACAGTAATTTTCCAACAAAATGGGTAATGGGCAGACTGTTTAGCTGGACAGCCTGTCTGACAAACCATCCAAATATTTATCTGTACTAAATCTCTGCTCCAAGTTGATCAGTTGTCTACCGTTACGTAGTTACATACAGGAGGGTAAATATATATGTAATGAGAGTTTCAGATTAGTCCTGAAGATAACTGATCAAAATAGTTATTTGTCCCAATCACCTGTCATTTTAACATCTTAGAGTAACATTTACCATTTTTTATTTACTGTAGACTCCCTCAAATTCGGGACCAGACCCCCGGCCGATTAAAAAAAGTCCGGATTACTGGGAAGTTTCTTTCACAAATTGTGGTAACAAGGAGCCGTGTTAATGAGTGTTTTTTAAAGATTAGGGTGTATTTAACTACGAAGACTAGCGTAACACCTAATAAACGTTTTGTTATAGACTTTAAACTTAAAAGTCATAATTTAATTGCTCAGATGTTGTAATAGGGCCGAAATTAAATTGGGCAACGGACAAACATTCGCTTCCGATGAAAAACTCTGTTAAATGGACCAATACCGAACAAATGTTTCAGCGTAATAGTTTTATTTATTTACAGTGTCTAATCAGCCCTTACATGCAGTGTTTGCCTGGGCTGAAGACTGCGCTGGGTCATGGCAATTCCTTTTCTAAATTCCTATTCTATGTACACATATCATGACGTTCATATATTAAAAACAAATATGATTCACCATATGGGAAATACTGACAAACACTTAAGTAAAAGTAATACAATTACAAATACAAAACAGAATACTAACAAAATGCAGGCATTTAAAAAAGGGAAAAAGACATCTTAAAAACAGGGATGTTGTGATCCAGGTACTCAGAAAGGCTGAAGAAGCAGTTACTAGTTTTGCCACTAACTTTTTAAATTTTCCGGGTGTATGTTCTTTTTTTATGCGTTTATTATAAATCTTTAAACACAAGTATTGGGTGTCAACAAAGGTCCTAATGTATAAATGAGACTGCAATAGTGACGGAATCCATCTGCTGAGCGTAACTTTTGTGTAATATTGTCGATCGGGCTGCAAAAATGCTGCTAATAAGATCACGATCAAAAACTGTAAATGAGCACAATATTTCAGGAGAAGTCTGAGACTGAATTGTCGGATGAAATAAAACATTTTAGTGATTGTACATGGAATCCAGTCATGCATGTCTATTTCAACCGTGGGAAATGTCCGCGGTTGAATGTTTCATTTCCAAAGGACCTAAGGCTGGATTATTTGGCGGCCGGAGTAGAGGGCTTCTAAATTACTTTAAAGGTATTGTTAAATTTAATGAATAATGTTGAGGGATATATTTGATTTCAAACTGCATTATTGTACCATCAGGTATAACGCTAAGCAGCAAGTTGTTTAACAACAGTTTTTGTAAGCATTCTAATTAGTATTACTTCCAAATTTTATTATGAAAATTGTAGTTTATTATATGTAAAACCAGTTTTAATTGTTAACTGCTGACACAGATTTTGCAAATAAATAGACTCAAAATGCCGGCTGAGTATAATTTTCACCAAACCTGAACAGTCATTTTCATGTTTGCTGCCGAGGGCAAAAGATGCAATACTTGCTTCTAAATATTTAGCAGTAAACCAGTTAATTAGTGACTTTTAAAATTGTATCTAAGCTTTTAAAATATAACTGAGTGTTAAAACTATTTGAGGTGTAAATATATTTAATACAATTTTTTTATAAAAATAGCCAGCAAGTTTTAAAACTCTGTACATTAGGTAATAATTGTTAGTATTATAAATGCAACCAGTTTTTTTTTAACTATTAGATGTTGCTAATGATATATTTTGCCTCCCCATGAACTACATTTTTGCAGTTTATTGATAACACAAGCTTCATTGATCTATCTCCTTACTATGATACTGTTTCTATCTTCATCATTGTTGTGATAACTTTTACTGTTTTTGGCAAAGGCAAGGTTAGTTCAGGAATGAACAGTGGGAGGGGGCAAAGATTTAAAGTTATTAAGTAAAAAGAAATAAATTTACACATTTAATTTGCTAGTTACTCAGTTAATGGCTCACTTATATAGTTTTGTTACTTTTGAAAGAATAGTTTGGACCAAAATTTGGTGTATATAGTATTTTTATATATATTTTTTAGTTACACCTTGTAAAAGAGCACGAAAAACTTAACAAAAATCATACATAATGTGTTATGTTCCAGTGAAATTTTACATTATAACACACTACAAACAATAATAATGTAATATAACATATAAACAAGCAAAAATAGTATTCATACAAAGTACAACCAATAGCACTGATAAATCAATAATTTCACTAAACACAATAATAACGAAGTATTAGGAACAGTTTTTAGTGTAAAAGAACAAACATAAACAATGCAACTACAGTAATCAAAATACACAGCTGTTTGCAGCGGGTAACAATCAGCTGTCAAACTGTTGCGTCATATTTTTATCATAATGCCAAGTGACTCCAAGTAAGCAGTGAAAGTGAAAAACCAGTACTATACGAAAGTTTGGAACCTGTAGAATGCCGTAAAACAAATAATCAATTAAAACTAATACGTACTATATGAAATAATAATAAAATAAGGATCGTCTACTGGGTAGACGCCGGCAATTTATGCATATTTTATAACGTCTACTATGTAGACGCTGCGGCACTCAAAGGGTTAACACTTAAATAGCATGGCAATCATTACAGTGGAACCTCGATAGGCCTATATCGAACCTAAAGGGAATTGTAAAATATTTGAAATATCAAGGTCATTGATATATCAGTACTAACATATGTTATATCAAGGTGTTTTTTGGCCGTCTTCAATATACAGAGGTACACGACAACCACCCAGTGCCAATTTGTAATAGGCCTAGCAATTGAGGAATATTAATGTGGGTAGATAACTTGCATTTTGCTGTTAAAAAGAAAAATAACAGTTCATTATCTATACTTATTTAATACGCTAAGGGTTTTTTTGTCTTGAGAACTCCTCCTACAATTTTCAACCGATTTTCAAGTTTTTGGTGTCGTTGGATATTGCTTGGTCTGTAGTTGTTTCCGCCAAAAATTGATGAGAATCGGACTGAAAATAAAGGCGCTATCCCACATTGAAATCTCAAAATTTCCCATTAAAATAACATTGGGGACTGAATAAAGCATTTGAAACATCTGTTAATAATCAGCTGTAAATACGTGTAGTTATTGGCGATTAAAGATATTCACATTATTGGATTGGTCGAAAGTCATTGATTTAGAGCTCAAGTAACATTTGTTTTGTATTTAAATAAATTGCTCGATTTCGAGCAACACATATACTAGTAATATTATAAATTGTTTATAAACCCTTCCATGGATTTTTTTGTTACAAACTGATCATCCGTACTTAGTACTTTTCACACTACCGTTATACACGAGTCCATGGACACTTAACCGTAGTTTTTTTTTTAATAAATGGCATAACACTAACACAATGGTTGTATCCCCAGAACGTGATTGTAACTACCATTTACTAACCAGAAGCCATTGTCCATGGTTCCTTGGCTCACACAAAAATTTCCGTTTTGGTTATGCAACCACAATTTTTTTTCTTATAAGCAGCCCAAATATATAGTTATAGTAAGTTACCGCCTACAAACCACTACAAAGAAACCAGTCGGTGGCATTCATGTTAATGGGATAAAGCCAAGAATTTAACTGCAAATGCAGGAAACAAGAACAGCACTGCCAACACAAAAGAGCTTAGACACGGGACTAGGCGACATCTGTAGATGAGGGACAGGTTGCGAAAATGGATGAGTACGATGATTCAATTAGTTGTTCTTTATTTTACTTTGATATGCACAGTAAGGCCGGTTCCTACGTGGGCGACAGATGCGACGCGACGAGAGCGACAAAATTTCAAACAAATGTATAAACATTGGAGCATCCTTAGTGGGCGACAAGAGCGACAACAATATACATAATGTATAACATTATGGCGATGCAAGCATGTCGCTGGTGTCGCTTCGGTCGCTCTCGTCGCGTCGCATCTGTCGCTCACATAGGAACCGGCCTTAGCAGTCAAAACTTCGATATGTAAAAGTTCTTATGTTGTGTATCGGCACAACAAAAGTTAGAAATATTGAGGTTATGCTGGCCAATCCTTGGATATACTGAAGTAGATACAACATTAGATCGATAGGCAGGTTCAAGGGGAATGGGAAAACTTCTTTTGTATAGAGAAGTTCAACATATTGAGGTTAGATATATCGAGGTTCCATTGTATTTATAACATTTCAACCCAGTCTAAAGTTTAAACCGAGCACTTGCAATTGATTTTATACTTGTTGACCAAAGTTATTTCTTCAGCCCTAGGTTTACACCATGCAATTTATATCATCATGCTATCTGAAATGTAGGCTAATAACTATGAATGATTTGGTTAAATTAACAAGTTATTAAAAACTAATGCCCTGTTATCTTTCAAACCAATTACTTTTCTCCATTTACTTTTGAATTATGGGTCTGTTGTCAATGGCCAAGCCAGGATTTTCAAAGATGCTTGAGTCATTCATGGTGTTGGTTTTATTTTACTCTCCCAATCTTGTTGACATATGATTCACCTACAAGTTTTTCCAATATATTATATTTTGTAATAATTTTATGTTGGCTATCTAAAATGTGTTTTAGATGTTTGCTACAGAAGAATGATGGCTTTTATGTTAGTTATTTTATTGTGATTTAAAACAATGATACCCAATAAATCATTTCCCTATAACTGTACTTTTTGTTTTAAATTAATTATTTAGTGCTATTTTAACCAGAATACATATTGATTTAGGTGTATTATTCTACCCAAGTATAACACAGATTATGATTCAAATTTCAATAAGATCCATATTTCCTTTCAAATATTAACTTTAGTTTCTTCATCAAAGCTGTTAAGCTCAGATTCCATAACTAGCAAAATGTACTTGAATTGAAAAAAAAGATAATACAGAGATTTTTACTTACATGTTTCAAAATTTGCTATTTTTTCTACAATTCTTGAAAAGAAGAGGACAACGCATTTCCAGTTTCATTAAAACAGTGTACATCTTTAGGTTTATCAAAGAATTATGGTGATCGGACAAATAAATAAATTTATTTACATTATTCTGTTGGTAAAGGTACAAATAAGTTTTTCTAATTATTCTTGTTGTAACAACAATTTTGCAGGTGATAGTTTTACCTATCTTTATCCTTAGAATACTGCTCATTTAGCATTTGAAAGGCTTCTTTGGGCAATTCACTGTTTTTTTCATACATCTCTTTTACTTTTTGATCCATTATCCTGAAACATATTGAATTGTTTAAAAATATTCCGTTGTAGGCTTTGTAGAGGTGCTGCACTCTGGTATACATTTTTAACCACATGTTGAATCTCTAACAAAACGATTCTACTTCTACGGTTAACAGCTGATTTCATCATTGTTACCAAGGTATTTAGAATATTCTACTAGGTACCGGACATCAACAAACCCTAGTGACGTCACCGGCACCGCCAGCTGTTTTAACCACAACAAACCAACTCATCTGTCAATTCAATAAAAATAATAAAGACAATTTGTTGCCAGTCGATACTTGACGGAACCAGTTCCAATCATGCTGAGTGGAAAGCTAGGCATGCAGATGGTGTGAAACATGTATATATAAAATGTATTTTTTTAAATTGCTTTTTCTTTCTAACTAATCAGCTGCTTTGAATAAAGTTTAGCTTTTATTTTGTACAAACTGCATGTAAATCGGTCCTGTGGAAGTCTCAGACAAACTGTCCAAAGGATTGAAAATGTTGCTTTTTTCCCTATGTAAAATCTCTATAAGAAATAGCTATTTGTGTAATAAGAGCGTAAAGTACGTCATTGCCACTCAAGAATTGTAGATGGCCGCACGAAGCGTCAGCTGAGTGCGGCCAAACAATTCGAGAGGGGCAATGACTATTTGCGCTCGTAATACACACAAGATTTTTCCTACCAACATAAGTGTTACATATTACATGTTTTATTGTATACAAAATGTCATTTAGATTATTTTTTATTTGTTTCTGTTGGAACACAATGTTAACTATCAAACATAACCTCAAACTAAAAAAGAAGCAATTACTAAATGACAACAATGAATAACAGCTGTAGCATGGTTTGTAATAACAGCTGATTTAAAATTGCTATTTGATGTAGCGTGCGGTAATGAATCATTGCCGCTCTAGAGCGGGAAAGAAACGGAAACCGGAAATGAACTGTTTAGCATAGGGGTTACAGGTGTGGCAATGCGATTATTTCCATGCAGTGGTAGGAAAAGTTTATTTTTATTTTTTGATTGATTTAACATTAATATTTTCTAAATACAAATAAATCCTGCTGATATAGGACTGAAAACGTTTGTCTTGGTACAACCCACATGTAAATCGGCCCAGTAAAAGCCTAAGACAAACTGTCCAAAGGTGTTTTTTACCTTACTGTTTTAAATATAAAGATGATTCCACCGGCACCACTTTCGGTGAGTCGTCATCTTCAGATGTACCGTTAGGAGCTTCTAATTACCTTGATTGTTACTGGTTCTTATTTTTCAATTCCATTCCAATTATATAAATTGATTAGGTTAGTTTTTTTATCCTTTTACTTTACTTTTATTTATCCAAACATGCATAATTACTAGTAAAAAGTACGATTAAAAATTTTTTTTTAGTACGAAGTACAATTTTTAAACACTGATAAATTGTTGTTAGTATATTGTCATTCAGTGATACAGTAAGAAGCTACAATGGGAAACCACATGTTTATATGGAAGCACGTGGTCCGTACAGACAGTTGAATCGGCTGTTTTCAGCAACTCTTTTGCTTTGATTTTTAACTTTATAAGACAATTGTTTTTAGGAATTTCAAATCAAGAATACCGTAACGAAATAATATTTTTCCTTACATAGAAAACTATACAAATATTAATTTTATCTTAGAACTATGTTATTTTCAAAGTTTTAAATTGTTGCAGCCTTTTTTTAAGATCTGTGTGAGCATACATAAAAATATTATACCTTCCTTGCATTGCAGTAAACGATAAGTTACAATAAACATTAAGGTGACCAATAATCATTAAGGTGGTCTTATTGCTGAAAAAAAATTACTGTGACTCTCTAGCGGACGTCAAACAACATTTTCAAACAATAGAGCGATAGAACAATACATCAATTATTAAAAGTTATCATCATGTCTTCCTTAATAGTGAGACAGCTATGCATACCGGAAGTAAACAACAATAATTAATTTTAGTAAAAATGAAACTAGCCTTGGTAATACAGTAGGACATTTTTGACAATCCGGCACTCTTGAGTGGACTGAAGCCACATTTATATTCAGAAACATGTATATTAATTGCTCATTGCCGTTCCGTCACATTAAGTATTTCCAATTGGTGGTTCAGATTATCCCCAAGTTCAGATTAACAAGGTTTGGATTAACAGAGTTCTAGGTTATAATCTTTTTTTACAACTAGTGTATTACAGAATCAGCACCAACAGTATGAGATTTGTTTGGTGCTGTGAATATTTAAAACTGTTTTACTACCAAAAAAATTGAAAAAACTGGTTAGCACCATAAGTTAAAAATGTCAACTGAGACCCAAAAATGAGGCCACAAATGCCGGCTGGGATGGCCAGAAACATTTTTATTCACACTTTTATTTATATTTTGTAATTAACTTACTCTCCGGCTAGAAGATACTACCTCAGAATTGCAGAATCATTCACAAAATAGCTTATACATACTAAGGTCACATGTTTCCTGTAGTAAGGAAAGCTATGGAAAAGCGGATTAAAGTGAATGATACTGGATCAAGCTGTCACGAGCGTATTTTAAGTTAAACATTAAGAATTATAAACTAACAACTGACTTCCATAACATGTTTTGCATTAAAGTACAGTTAACTTCCTCTAATGCGGCATGTCTCAAACTTTACACATGCTGGATCACCAAATATTCCGGATAGCAAGATAAATATCAGAAAAATGTAAATTAAAAAAGTTAGCCAACATTAGATAAATGTATTACAAATATGCTTTACTACCTAAAGTATAAAAATATTGCACAACATACTGCAATAGAAATGCTGTACATTATTTTGAAACGAAAATGAGAATTATACAATGTCACCCGATGTCAGATGACGTCTCCCCTACACGCATTCCAAAATGCTTTGTATGGCACAGTGTTGTCCCCTCGCTTCCATTCCAAACAAATTTGAACACTCAGTATTATTCGTATAACTATTGGTAAAAATTTCTCTGTAAGTCGTGCTGGATTATCAAGCGTGACAGATTGTAGGAAGCTGGATTAGAGGAAGTATACTGTAATGTTTTTTGACATAACAACTCACATTGTGACCATTCAGAAACAATTGGAAAATCAGGCAGTTTTACAGATTATTTCCTGCTTGTAAATAAACTGAAACCAAATACCTTTTCCTATCCATCTCAAATTCGTATTGGGCTGACAACACGTCATCAAATGTTTGCCCAGTTAGAGAGAGCAAGGAGTTACCCATCATTCCACCCAACAAGCCCAAAATTCCTCCTGAAATCAAAAGATTTTCTTTTTTAAGTTGTGTAAAAAACAAGAAATAATATTAGAGAATAGATTACCTCAGCTTCAGTAGATTACCTTGGTATCCTTTATTGTTTTTATTAAACATTTAGGGTGCATCATATACAGACCTTGCTGATGCTCGCAGTCAGCTATTGTGATGTACACTTGAGCACCATAGCCCACTCTACCCGCGTGTAAACATCCGTTAAACCTTGGTTAGGGAGCATCACCGTTAAACTCTGGGATATCGACAGTTTGGGCCCAAAGGGTTAAAGGCCAGTGTAAAAAATGCAGAGTATGGAGCAAGACAAAAAAAATAGAAGTATCAAATTGAAGTAACATACTTGTAAAATTACTCATCTACACTGCTTTTACGTTGTCTGAATTTTTAAAGTACAAGCAGCTTCAACATATAATTCAAAATTCAACATCTAAATTTATTTGAATTGGGTTACTTACCAAGACCTCCTCCAACTATTATTCCAGGTGGCCCAAGCTTTAATCTCATCAAAGATCCCATTATTGCTCCACTAGCTGTATAATCTATTAGACTTGTGGTTCCTCTGTATGCGTGAAGTGAGAAAAACAGCAACCTGAAATAATTAAAACTTGTATAACCACCTTTACTACTGAATAGTGACATTGCATAAAATACTGCAACTACACTATAGTCCGTTTTTTTAAACCTGATCCTTCGAGGGAGAGATGGTGGAGGGGGTTTGTTTATAATTGCTACAATCCCATTGGCTAAAGCCTTTGGTTTTTTTTTTTTTTCTTTTTATTTCACTGTTGCATACCAGCTGGTAATTTTACATCACAATGTGTATCAGTTTTACAATATTATTGGTAGCAGTTGTTTTTTAATCAGTTTACTTTAGAACTGTTACTTTTTAAATAGGAATAGGTTTGGCTTGCAAATATAACAGCTGACTATGAGTTACTGAAAGATATTATAACTTATTTAAAACGTTATTTGGGGAAATGTGATACTTGACACACGTTTGTCACAACTTTAAATGTGTTGTTTACAGTTTAAATTTTTTGTTAACAGTTTTAATCCCTCCCACACCCCAATTTTCTCGTGAAGGATCAGGTTTAAAAAACGGACTTTAACATTTTTAGCGAATTTCCCATAGGGAATAAGCTATTACCGTAGGTCTCATAGTAAGACTTAAGCCCGGGACCATGTTACTTTTTCGTTTTGAGGTGCCCAGAGACCAAAAATAATAATCATTAAAATTTATATATATATATATATATATATATATATATATATATATATAATATATATATATATATAATTTGGTGTCGATCGGACCATTTTTACGAGAGTTATCGTGTCTAGGGACACACATATATATATATATACATACACACATATATATATATATATATATATGTGTGTGTCCCTAGACACGATAACTCTCGTAAAAATGGTCCGATCGACACCAAATTTGGTAGAGATGTGTAATCCAACGTTTTTCGGATGAGTTCGAAAACCAGACATATCGACCTACCGGAAGGGGTAGTTTTGGGGGGTTTTGTACCCCAAAATGGGTTTTTTGCATTTTTCATATGTAAATTTTAAAAATTTTAAATTTTTATTTTGACCATTGGATTTAGCTCAAAAAAACACACAATTTAGTATTTTGAAGCTTTGCTCTATCTTGGTTACCGAGATATTACAAAGTCTAAAGACAGTACATTGTCTTTTGGGGCTCCAATGTTAATCTTATGGAGAATAAGGATGTGTTAATATTTCACTTATTAACCAATATTTTTGGATGAAACTTGGTATTTAGCTTCATTTGGTTGAGATTCATCCATTTAAGGTAAAAAATCTTGGTTTTTGTACTTATCATGGCAGCAAACCTGCATACTCTTTTCCCATGTTAATCATATGGAGAATAGGCAAACTCTTTTATTTATGGGCAGATATTAATGAATCTTACTATATGGCTTTATGGCTTTATAAGGTCGAAATAAATTTTTTCTATGCTAAAAACCTACTTTTAGTGTCCCCCATGGCAGCATTTTTTTTTTTTTTTTTTTTTAAGAGGTTGGCGGACCTCTTTTTGCCTTACTTTGCCCCGTCCACATAGACTCTTGATCTGTGCGTGGAGCGTATTAGACAAAGTAAGGGGGGTGAGCCGCTACAGTACAAGTTGAAAGGTACTGATAAAAGTTCACTGGCAGAACGCGGATTCGAACCCACGACATCGCTGCCATGGTCCCGAAGTCCGGCGCGCTAACCACTACGCTACCGACTCACCCCGGTATGCATACCTGCATACTCTTTCCCTATAGTTACCTTAAGGAGAATAGACATTTATTTCCCTATTTATGAGCACGTGATGAAATTTTGTTTACAAGTTTAGCTGGTCAAAATTAATATTACTAATTTGGAAATTCGCTGAGTACGCAGGTCTGCTGCGACGGGGGGTATTTTAATCCCCTGTTGCAAAATAACACTCATTCTTATAATATCAATTTGAATTGCAGAATAGAAAGGCACAATTTAGAGTTTTTTGAAAATAAAACTGTTTACGTGGGAACCAAATTTCTTCATCTCCTCCCGCTCCAATGATAATGGTGGACAAGGGCTCCAATGATGTTACGGTGGCAATTCATTGATGAGGTTGAAATAAAAAAAAAATAAAAATAAAGCTAAGGGACGACTTGTTAAAAATTGCTCTCTACTCATTTGAGGTTTTTTTTTTTTTATAAGACACAACTGATTCACCTGAGGTTTTAAAAAATACTCAAGAGAATGTCTGTTTTATTATAATGTGTACTTTATTTTATTAACTGTACCAAAGCATGGAATGAAACATGGAATGTTAATTTGGAGTTACCCAATACCATCTGACACTATTCTTGTACAATGTGCATATTATGAATAACGATGTTTGATTGATTGATACCTGCGACCAGAGAGGAACTGAATCACGTCTAGTAATCGACCTCGCCATGCTACCATTCCACCCATGGTCGGACAGATGATAGTTTAGCACAATAAATACATTGCAAAGTATAATGGTTAATCTAAATGTTGGATTTAGTTAATATTAACTCTCACCCTTGAGCTTAAAATTATCCTAGTTGCACTGTAAAGGTTTATGTTACCCAAGGTTCTGACGATGATAATTTGTAGTTCTTTAAAAAAATATGTAAGACTTTTATTGAAAAAAGCTGTTTTCATCAAAAAGACAACTACAGGTCAATCAATAAACTTCTATTCCATTGTGCAAGGTTAATCAATCCTTCAGGTCAATCAATAAACCTCTTTAGCGATTTTCTTACATCGTTTGAGGTTATTTTTTTCTGCATTTGGATTAACGGTGAAAAATTACGCTCGGTAGGCCTACGACGACGACCACCAATCATCGCCAGCAATTGTGTAACCACTGTTGGGGAGTAGCGCGCTACTTGTAGCGCGCTACTGTAGCGACGCTACTTTTTTAGTAGCGTTAGTGTAGCGCCGCTACTTTTGAAAATAAGTAGCTTGTAGCTGTAGCGAGCTACATTTTTAGAGTAGTTGTAGCGGATTATTTAGCTACTTTTCTCGCTACTTTGGTTTCAATAAAACATAATAATTGTGTTTACATTACATCATTCATGGCTTCCAAATAAACACGAGAGAAACCTTTGTATGGTTAGTCAGCTGTTAAGTTTTTCGCTTGTTGTAATTGAAGATTATTTTTGTCAATCCATTGCCACCACCAGACACTCCAATTGGGTACCTTGGTATTGTTCTCTTGTTTTGTTTGCTGACCACTAGATGCGCTAGTAGTATTCCTACTACCATAGAAAAACTAACCTAGTGACTAGTCAACGAATTTTAAGAAATAGCCAATTTTTACTATAAGACTACTAGGCATAACCACTCAACAACATAACCTCAACCACGTTGATTGATGTTTATGTGAATGTTTACTTCCCGAACTCTGTAACTTTGTACTTAATACTTTACAGAGTGCTTCATACTTATTTTCTCTTTCTGTAGTATACCTATTTTCTCTTCTGCATGATTCATCTATCAATCGACATCATGGTAATTATTAGGCCTAAAAGCGAGATGGGCGATTAAACTGGAGAAGCTGGTCCTTCTTATTCTGTGCATACGCCAGCAGCCGTCTACCCGTGGCCGATCTAAGAAAAAGTTAGGGCCTATATACGTGTGAAGATAACTTAATATTGTTGTCTACTTTTTGTGATGTAAGTCTTTCTATTCGATAATTTATATTTTCATACCAGAACCACTATTGTTTACATTATCTAGGCTCCATAGTCACAAAACAATACCAAAAAAGGGTATAGGCCTATATTAAAAAATAATAATCAATTGTACTTTTAAGTGGGGTGGTTATACATCACAAAAGAAAAACTTGACCGGATTGCGGCGAAAGTAGCTTAAATTGTAGCGAGCTACTTTTTAATTGTAGCTGTAGCTAGCTACTTTTTTTGAAAATGTAGCTGTAGCTGTAGCTAAGCTACTTTCTACAAAAAGTAGCTGTAGCTGTAGCTAGCTACTTTTAAAAAGTAGCTTCCCCAACACTGTGTGTAACTAAACTTACATGAATCCACCAGTGAAGGCAGTCAACCTCCACGCCCACCTGAAGGCTCCTTTCCCAAAGTGAATTGAAACATGATTGCTCAGCCTTTTCTGTAAAGTTTTTTTTCTATATTACTTAAAATAGCAGGATTTTCTACACAGAAAATCTAAGGATTGAAAAGGGTCTTAAAAATAACAAATTTGATATTTAATATACTAGTAATTCAATACTGAGATACTGATTTATCAGTATGGAATGTGAACTAGGGATTTTAATTTACACTAAAGAATCTTTTCTTAAGTAAATATGGTACATGTCAATGAAAAATTGCAGTTCCAAACTTGTCCGTTTCCAGGTGACCCACGGCAGGTGACCCCGCCCTACTGGGCAATAACCATTTCTTCAGGGACACTAGCTACAATAATCAGTCATATTAATGTCATAAAGTAATACTAAACACAACACAAAACACACAAGTGACAACATTAATATTTACACAACAAGCACAAACTATAGTAAGATGTACGAAAGTAGTCCGATGGAAATTTTAACAGCTGTGTCCCCACCTCAACCCCTCTCGCCTTGCAATGTTGTCATTTGTGGTTATGTTTACCATATGTAGTACAGTATAAAAATGTGTTTCAGAATAAATTTAGCAACAATGTATTGACTCTCATCGGACTATTTTCGTGAATCCTACTATAGGCCTAGTCATGCAGCAAATATGGCGGGATGACCGATAACTCTGCACTGCCTGTTCAGTGTTCATGTCTCGTTCGCGGCTGTCATGATGGTGTCACTGTTGGTTGGACTTAATCTCAAGCTGACATAATTTTTCTTGATCCAGCTACCTTTTTATTTTGCTGGCATCTGATTATACTGGAAGAGTTTGAGGGATTTTTTAAATTCAGCTATTCATTCAAAAATAAACTAAAACAGTAAAATTAAAGAATTGTACATAGATAACTTATAGCCAATAATGTGTACTTAAATAATGTGAATGCTTTGGAAGCTAAAACTCTTGAAACAGTCGTAGGTCAAGCCTTAAGCCTAAATGTTTTGAAAGTATATTTATTTTGAGCTTGGCTAAAAAAATACTAAAATTTAATGAGATTTATACTAGGTTTAAGTACACTATAAAAAAGCAAGTCTTACACACAGAAAAAAAAGGCCTAAATAAAAATGGTTACAACCAAGGAAAAGATTTCAAAGCAACTTACTTTTGCATCTATATGATTCTCAAATAAAGTTGCTTGGTTTTGCAAAGCAACTCGTGAACTTTGAACTCCACCATACATGAAACCAACCAATATAGCCAAATAACAGGCTTGAAGAGTTGCCAACATTTCTTTACTGCGGTTTCCAAATTCACTGAAAAAATACATTTTCTTTAATAATGGACAATATCTTCCAATAATCTGGATCAAAACTTATAAAGTAAAATCTGCTACGTAGATGGTAGATAAGGTACGGTATTGAATTGTTTATTAAGGATAAAGTATTTTTTACAAAAATGGTTCTAGTCTATGGTTTTAAATTTAAGAAAACAATATTGCACTTTTTTAAAGAAGGATTTACACGTAACGATACAACGTAACGATTTGTCTGACCGATATGACGTTGCATGCAAGACGGAACATGTAAAAAGCAAGTCGGTACGGCTTGTCTGAGTTGGAGCCAGATGGTTTGTGCAAAATTGCACAAATCTCTTGCGATTGCAACGACAAGTGGTTGCTTGGCAAGTTTGCATTGACAAGTCGTAACGTGTGTAAAATTTCATATTAGTTTACTACAAAAACAAATATTCAAGCACTAGGCAGTACAGCAAATTTCTTTGAAGAGAAACCTTCAATATTTATGAAATTTGTAATGAAGGGCAGCATTCATCAGGATAACTTTGAAAACCATGGTGATCTTGATGGATCAGGGTTTTATATTTTGAAATTTTTTATTGGACTACGTTGAATTTTTTTCTTAGGTCTTTTTTATTTAAACATACTTACAGTACCGAGTTTTATAATGAGTCTACAGACACATATACATATATAAATTTTAATCACTATTATTTTTTGTCTCTGGGCACCTCAAAAAGAAAAAGAAACATGGTCCCGGGCTTAGGTCTTACCATGAGACCTACGGTAATAGCTTATTCCCCTATGGGAAATTCCCTAAAAATTAAAAAACATGAAAAAAAAACACCCGAAATGGTAGTGGATTAGGACCTACACACACAAATTTCATCAAAATTGGTCTGTTGGGCCTTCTCTCGCTCTGTTAACATCCAGACACACATACACACACACAGACGTCACTCCAAAAACGACTTTTTTGGACTCAGGGGCACCTAAAAGGATCAATCCACCATCAACTCAAATTTGAAAATTTTAACAAAATAATACTTTCTACATTTACAATGGTTTAAAGGGATAGAAAGAAAATAATTGACAATTTCACATTAAACCTCTTATTCCTTTCAGTTCTATTAGGGCCTATAAGTTACCTAATATTACTCTACACATCTTTTGAAAAGTGCTGGAGAATTATTCATATAACTAATTACTTAATTAATTACTGTAATTGTTATACGCCAATAAGTTACACAGTAGAAGGTCAAAAACACCCTTTTTATCATTAGAACTTGCCGGACAAATGATTTAATAAACACTAGCATAAATAGCATGATATGAAATTGCAACTAGGCTGTTTCCCTAAACCCCAATATAGGCTTGTTTCATTTGAGCGACAGTCAGTTTAAGTCGAGGGTTGCTGCTTTTCTGTTCAGCCACTAGTTCTCTGTAGTAATAAAATAATCTTGTAAAAACTTCCATTCTTGCCCCCCCCCCCCCCACCATTTGTTTTTTTTTCTGTTAATTTTTTTTCTTTTTTTCAATGTCTTTTTTTTAATGGTCTTTCAAAACCAACATTTTTTAGCTGTATTTGTAACAGGACGATGACACAGTGTGAGAAAGTTGTTTATTTGTATTTACCTTTAGTAGCCTAAATATTGTTTACTGTAATTGGAGTTTGTACTCTGTTGTGAACAATTAAATTGTAAATAAATAAATACCTACCGAAAAGTGCTAAGGCAGCGGGAGACAAAGCTGAGCACATAAGATAAAATTTCAACAACAAACTGGCTGGGTAGCTGAGTGGTTATAGTGCTCGCCTTTGAATCCAAAGGTTGCCGGTTCGATCCTAAGAAAAGTTAGTAGCTTTTTAAAGGTTCGATTCCGGACCCAGTTGCCATTTGTCATTGGGCTATTAATTAATGATGCTTTCTAACAACTGGTCGATGTTAGATAGTAACAAGACTGGGGTTTGGACCGTTCCCCATCAAAACGTTAAAAAAATGCCACTGGTGTAGATACATACCAAAATAAAATAAAAATAAAATAAAAATGTTCAACCGAAAAGTGCCAGACAACAAAATTTTGTATCTCGATCATATAGAATCGAATGAAATCATCGGTGTTCTAATATAAAAGTTGAGACAACCGATATTCTCATTTGGGCCTAAATCCGCCATACCAATATCGGCGGCACAACAATAGGGGCCTATATCATTGCTTCACACTTTTCAGATGAAAGGCGAGAGGCACAAGATCGTTGCTTAGCATTTCAGGGAAATAAGACGATAAACGATACATTGTTCCATAGCACTGGAAGGGTTAAAAGAGATCGGCCTCTAAAAACAAAAATTTAGCGTCTTAAAATTCTAACTTATTTTTAATTGCTATGAATAAACTCTATATTATATCAACTCCTGATTATTCCAAAAGTTTCGCATTTAGATCTACTTAAATTGGAAATTACTTACTCAATTTCATAAATAGCCTTTACTCGTTCCCAGGGCGTTTTTTCAACAGGTGCATAGTCCTTTGCCTCTTCATTCACAGTAAATAGGCCTATAACATCATTGGAGTTGCCATCCTCACTCTTTTTATCGTTGGTACTTAAATTTTCTGCAGATACAGTAGGAATTACGGGTACTAATCCTAAAATAAGTATAGGCCTAAACTTATCCTTGTTTTTAAGAGAGAGCAGGTTGGTTTTGGATAAAAAGAGTGTCCAACGGAAGTTTATTGAATTTTTGTGGATCATTCCATACACCCTTCTATATGTTAAATTCAGAATATTCATTTTTAACATCATACACAATAATACTAAAAATTAGCAATGCAGCAAAACTTAAACAAATTGATCCGGCGGCTCAGAAATCAGAAACAGAAACTTGTTCTGTTTATTTATAGGTTATGTTATGTTACATGTTTAGTTCTCCTTTGCCTTTGCTTTTTCTTGTCATCTCAAGTATTTTTGTTGCCATATATTTTTAGCTCATATTTTTGTAAATGTAGTTTCTTAATGCCTTGTCAAGTTTAATTAATTATACATATAATTATTCATAAATAGCTTCAATATTGGTTGGAATTATAAAAATTAATTTTAAATCACTGCACGATTACCAATTTTACTTAATTATTTTAATTTATGAGACCTTTTGCCACTTGCCAGCCATGCTGGTAGGTATCATCAGAAAACTCACTAACTAGTTTTGCATAGTATACATAAGTTAGTCAATGTTGTTACTTAAGCTTACATATTTTGGGAGACTGCTAATATTGCAAAGGGCCTGTTAAACTTAAAATTTCAATTTCGACTCAATTTTAGAGTAGAGCGCACTTTTGAAGCAAAGTACCAGGGGGACCGAGCTTAAGCTCAGTAAAATTATTACTTTCGTTTCTCACACAAAGCTCGTTCGCTCCGCTCACTCGCCAGGTGGAAGGTTTCCTGCACATTGATATGATTTTCCTAAAACTACAGGTTAAAGATGTAACACATTGGTTTATTTTATCTGCAGTTATCAGCTGATTTTTGTTCAATTTGAAAATCTCCATAAGGATAATATGGAAACTTTGAAGGGCTCTAGCGCGAAAACCGGATTTTTCCCAGCTATGGGACCAGCTCCAATCGATTTCTGGTGGCCAAAACCCCCATATTCAATAAAAAAATAAAAAATCCCTGGAGCGAAAAAAAACTTTGCCCGGACAAATGGAGCTTGTTTTAGAGTATAATAATAATAAATATTTATATTCAATATGAAGAGAAAAATAGTGAATACAGGTTGCATGGAAAAAAGTTAAAATGGCAAAAAACTAAACCAAACCGTCAAAATGCAGACGCAGAGGCAGACGAAGTATTTACTGTTTGTTTGTGTTGGTCATAAGTACATAAGTAGCAGACGTCATCGTTATATGTTTTTATTTACTTGACTGGTTATCCTTGGGATGATGGTCGTTTTTCGATAAGAAAGTAATTAACTGTATTATTAGCTCAAGATTTAAAGTAGATGTAGCTCTGTTGAGTAGGAAATGGTTCTTTCTTCAAACATTGTCCGATTCTATAAGGGTTTATTGAGCTCCAACATTAGAGCGGTAGTGTTTTTGGACTGCCCCTGCAATAAAAGATATTTACAGGTAAATTATAATGTTGTTAATTAATCGTAGCCCTTTGTATTTCAATATAAAACTATATATTTATGTGTGTGTGTGGCTGGCTCATTTATCCAGACACCTAGTTTTATGAATCTTTCTTTTATAATCTTCTGCCAAACCACATCAAACTCATACCTGACAATAGAACCTTTACTACCAAACTAAAACAATACCTTCAAGATAGACCCTACTACACAATAACTGAATACATTAATGAGCACACGTATCAAAATCTACAATACTAAGTTAGGTTCTACTTTGCTCACTCCGCGAAGACCCTACCGAAGGGAATAAATTTGACGACTTCCCAATCCCAGGATTGTGGCAAGGACTGAAGAAGTATGAAGTATGAAGAATAAACCACTAAAATAAAAAATATTGATCCCTCTATAAAGAGCTAAGTTAAATCTAGGGCCATAAGCCATTGCAGCACAGCTTCACTTGAGCTATGCAGACCGATAGCTCCAGTGTGGAAATGAGTATAATCCACTGCTTCTGAGGAAGATTCATACCACCTACCGCTACAGTTGTGTCAGCTAAGCAAGAAGTTGCTCCGTCTAAGGTCCCAGGAGGAAGTCCAGTTTGTATGTCTTAGAGGATGACACATCCAACTTTATAGCAGATAGCATTCTATTAGAAACAAATTGTATAGATAATACCTTCAGGATAGTTCACCAAAATGTTCAAGGGATTATGGCTAAGCTTAATTTGATAGAATTCTTTATTGATTCAATCTCTCCAAGTATCATTTGTATGACTGAGCATTTTTCTTCATGCTTCTGAATTGAATGCTTTTTGTCTTCCAGATTATGTAACAGCTGCTCAGTTTTGCCGATCCAGTATTGATATAGGCCTAGGCTAGGGGATGTCTGTATACTAATAAAAAATAGCCTGAAATTTCAGGTTATAGATGTTCTGCTCTGAGGGGTATTGTGAATTTGCAGCCATAAAATTTTATTTGGATAGTGTGCCACATTTCTTGCTTGCTGTTTATAGGCCACCTCATCAAAATCTGGAAATTATAAAAAACTTTTTGGAATCTCTTGATCGAATTCTATGATTTTTGTTGCTGGCGATTTTAATATTGACATGTCTGTCATTTGATAGAACTTCTAGAAACCTATCCGATTTGATGTTGTTCTTTGGTTAGCACAGCACTGTTCACTCAACACTAGAGAATTTAATGGGAGTAAAACATTAATCGATGATGTCTTCTGCAACGTCCCTCCAAAAGTTCTCACCACAGAGGTTGTTACAAGTGGGATATCCGATCATCATGCACAATTGTTCGATATTAAACTTGCTACTCCATTAGAAAATGTTGTACCAGAATTCAGGTTTAAAAGATTATTTTGTGAGGACAGTTGTTGCATTTTTAAGCATTTTCTGAAATGTGAACAGTGGGATGAAGTTTTTTCATCAACTAGTATTGACAAGTTGGAATCTTAATAACAGCATAAATTATTACTTCAAATTCTCTTTTACCAACATAAAATCTAAGATTCGCCCAAAAAATTATTTACGAAAATCAAACTTGATCATTCCTAATTACAGGTTAGAAAGACTCTTCTTCAGATGTATTACTCAACTAAAGATCTTCCACATGACCACCCCCTTAGAATCTCGTATATAAATCTGAAAAAGGAGTTTAGAGTTGCAGTGCGAAAGGCAAAATCTGAAAATGTTCTCGCTCATCTTAACTCTTCTGACAGTAAGCCCAAGGCGATTTGGGATATAGTCAATGAAACCATTCCAATTAAAACTAAAACCAAGGCTTTTAACTCGTTTGTGATTGAGTCTGACAGTGGAGACCTCTTCTCGAGGCCTGATTTCTGCTAATGATTTCAATGCTTTCTTCAATAATATTTCCCGAACCTTTGGCAGTAATCCAACTGCATTAAACCGTTCTATCCTTATACCTCCTTTATGTTCGAGTCTTTTCCTACACCCCGTAGCGAGAAGGAAGTATTGCAAGTGATTAAGTCCCTAAAAACTAGTAATTCGGATGGTGAAGATGGTATAACATCAAATTTACTCAAGAAAGTATCCGAATGTTTGGCAAGACCTTTTTCTCATCTGGCCAATGTTTCTTTTGCTGAAGGAAAATTTCCCAAATCTCCCAAATTGGCAGTGGTGAAACCTCTCTTCAAAAAAGGTAGAAACACTGACAAAAACAATTAAAGGCCAATTTCTATAACATCTACATCCTCTAAGGTTTAGGAAAAGTTGTTTTTGAACCGTCTTTATCCTTTCCTAGTGTGTAATAACTCTCTGTTTGAGAAGCAGTTAAGTTAAAAAAAAAAAAACTTTTACTGTCAATGCAATGTTCAGCATTGAGCAAGTGTATCTAAGGCACTTGATAAGCATAAGCATGTCTTTCAGATTTTTCTTGATATGAGTAAAGCCTTTGATATGGTGAATCATCGATTGCTTTTGAGAATGTTGGACCACTTTGGTGAGACAATGCATTGAGTTGGATATCTTCATTCTTAGAGAGTAGAACCCAAGCCTACAGATGCCGTATTTAGATCATAAAAAAATGCATTTCTTCTGAAAGATCCTGTGAAATTGCCGTCACTTGTGGAGTCTCACAGGGCTCTGTACTTGGGCCGGTCCTCTTTTTACTCTTTTTAAATGATACACACTCAAGTGTATCAAATGTTGGCCTGTGTCTTTTTGCAGATGACACGTCTTTGAACGTGAGTAATTCCTTCCGTAATGTTCTTGAAATGGAACCCTTCATATATTAAATATTAGACAAATAATTGACAGGCCTACTTCTAGGGCCGGGTATTTTACAGTGTTGTCTTCTAACGGACTTGCATAGTGTATATTTTAAAATGTTTTCTCAAGAGATATCCAATCCAGACGGTGAGTTAGAAAACTCTTTGATACTTGCTGCGGAAATTGGTAAATCGCTTCTTCAAGAAAACTGTGAACTAAAACAAGAATTACATGATGTTAGATTTAATAAATCCTTCTCAGAACTGGCTCTTGAGGATAGGCTTCTAGAAAAGGATGTGTTCATTAATAAGATGAAAGAAGAATTTGAGACTAAAGAATTGGATATGATGCTTAAAATAAATAATCTTAAAGATAAACTGATAAGTGAAATTCGTTTAAAAGAAGAAATTATTTCGCAGTATGGAAATGGGGAAATAAAATCACAAGCATCGATGCTACGGCAGTGTGAGAAATGCAAAATACTCAAAGAGGAGTCGCAAAACATGATAGCCTCCATACGATCTCTTGAGTCTGTTATCAGTTTGAATAGAAATGAAATGGAAAAACATCGGATTGTAATCACTAAACTTGAGGGAGATAACATAAAACTTCAGGAATATATTGACGTGAAAAATATGGAAATAAGAAATCTTTTAGTTAGTTTGCGGACAATGCAGACGGATTTAGGCCTAGGTGATGAGTTTGATTTAGGAACAGTAGGACTAATAAGTAGGCCTAACTCATCCAGTGAATTTATAATGCCAAAAGTTGTTTCAAAACGTAAATCAACCAATGATCTTGTTTTTTCTATTACTACAAAAAACCGTTTTCAGTCTCTTGCTCAAGAATTGTCTGCGCACAATGGAACTGAAATGTTGAACCATGGAAGTGAATCTACAACCCTTCTAACAGCACAGCTTCCTTGTCCTGCTGAGAATAAAAAACCTGAGGTTGTGAGTGAGTCTCCAGTTCTCTTGACGGCTCAGTTTCCTTATTCTTCTGGAAAGGGTAGGCCTAATCTTAAAGTCTCTGGCAAAAATAGAATTACCATACTTAGTGATAGCCATGGCAAAAATCTCACCCACTACACTAACAAAGATAACTATGATGTGATGGTTTTGACCAAGCCTGGGGCCACACTGGAGCAAGTTGTACGTGAAGGCTTACCTTTCATCAAAGATCACACAAGGAATGACTATGTTATCCTGCTTGCTGGAACTAATGATATTGGATTTAAAAATCATGGTTTACATTCAATACTTAGGGGTGTGAAGCTATTGCTTGCTCAAGAAATCGCAACTAACATCATCATATGTGAACTCCTGTATCGCTATGATTCATTGAATTTAAATGATAATATTTTTAATATTAATGCAGCCCTTTCAAGGTTTATTCTGTATTACCAAGGAACAATTAATCTTCACTTTTGTAAACTAAATCATGTTTTTATCAAGAGACATTATACTGTCCACGGTCTTCACCTCAATAAACTCGGGAAGCGAGTGCTTGGTGAGCTACTGTCGGAGTGTGTTACTAGAACAGGCTGCGGAATTGGCAATAGCACAGTGACAACACCACCTGAACATTGCAACCGGTTACCACCATGTACAACTGATCTACAAGAATACCCACCCTTACCCTCTTGGAAAATGGACAAACACAGAGATGGTGCTTTTGCTGAGGATGGCACGGCTGTGTCAAGGTCGCCCCGGAAGGAGTTTTTGCCTGAGCAATCGTCCCCTGAGCGATCGTCCCCTGAAGAGCTGCTTTATGAGGAGTCGTCCCCTGAGGAGCCTGCAATCAGCGTGGCTGAGCCTGACATCTCCTTGAAGTCACCAGTTGTAGAGAATGACGAAGAAGAAAATCTTCTGAACTCTAGTGTAAGTTTTACTGAGTCCTTTATTGGTTTTGATACACCTCAAATGACTAAACTTAAATCAGTTAGGGCAATTGTAACGGGTCTTGAGCAGGATGTTGAGTCGGAACATTATTTAGCTAGTAAGTCTACTTTGTGCAATGATAACGTAAATGAAAATTGTAGGCCTAGATATTTTTTAAGAGCAAAGCCAGCCGCCAAAACGATAAAATAGATGACTTAGGGAATAGCCAGCAATGCAATATAAATAATAAAATGCATTTCTTAAACATCTTACAGGTCAATACTCAATGCATCAAAAATAAACTATTAGAATTGGATCATTTCTGTAACTCTGAGAAAATTGATGTCATTTGTGTTTCCGAGCATTGGCTCACTGATAATGTAATTAACATCTTTACCCCTCTGGATATGTGGCTGCTGATATTATGTGTAGGAACATCAGGAAAAATGGTGGCGCTGGTATTTTCATTAAAAATGAGCTAAAATTCTCCAAGATTGATCTTCATCAATTTAACTCGGAATTGAATGGTGAATTTAGTTGTATTAGGTTAATTGAACATGATTTAATTGTAGTTAGTTTGTATCGCTCGCCAAATGGTGATATCAATATTTTTTTTGAAAATTTTGAAAAAGTAGTTGTACATTTGCAGAAGTATAAGTCTAATCTTGTGTTGTGTGGGGATTTTAATATAAATTTTATTGATTTTAAGAAACGTGAATCTGTATTTTTTACAAACTTGTTAAGATCTCTTAATCTGTTCATTACAAATAAAAAGCCAACACGTATGAATTCCTGCTTGGATAATGTTATTGTAAATTTTTCTAGTGACTATTACTTGACAGATGTAATTAAGGGAGGTTTTGCTGATCATGACCCCATATTTTTTAAGTACTTATATGTTCCTAGCATAAATTGTTGTAAGCCGGTAAATAATTGTAAAACGGTATTTATTAGGCAACAGAAGGAGGAATATGTAGAGTCATTTGTCAGAAACCTGAACCAAGTTGATTGGGGCTTTGTTTATGAATTTAAAGATTCGAGTGATATACACAAATTGTTTATGTCCTTTTTTACAGTCTATGTTAATTTATGGTACTATTGTTCACCTTTAATTAAAAAAAGGGAGAAAAATAATTATAAGGCTAAGAAAATCAATTGGTATTCTGGGGAATTAAGAGATATTAGGGAGAAAATGCTTTCTTTGAACACCATTTATAAGAACTTGAACAGGTGTAAATCCAAGCATGCTAATTCAGCTCAAAAAGCTTATTTTGATTGTAAAAGACTTTATAGAAACAAGCTGGTAATTGCAAAGAAAAGTGCATGTGAAAGATACATAAATAATTCTCAGAATAAGTGTAAAGCTGCATGGGATATCATTTCTCAGGAAAACTCCCCTACACACACCAAGAACATTCCACTAGTTGCCAATGATCTAAATGATTTTTTTATTGAATCGGTTGAAAGTATCATTAACAATATTTTGCCAGTTAGGAATACAGCTGGTGAATTTTTGCAAACGTTGCCTCCAACTCAATCCTCTTTTCATTGGGGCAAAATTACTTCTCATCAGATAACTGAAACAGTTTCTAAATTTTCAAACTCCAAGAGTATGGACTGCTATTGGCTGTCTAATTACATTGTTAAGAGAACCATACATCTAATTTCATCCCCACTTGCATTTATCTTCAATAAATGTATAGAGTTTGGCTGTTTTCCAGATGTTCTTAAAATCTCAAAAATTATACCTGTTTTCAAAAAGGGTGAAAAGACTTTGCCGCAAAATTATCGACACATTTCTATTGTGCCAATTTTTTCTAAGGTCAAACTCAAACTCAAACTCAAACTCAAAAATTTCTTTATTTCGCAAAACAGATAACACAAATAAAATACACATGATTGACTAAATTAAACATAATCAAGTACGGTACTTAAAACTAAACAAAAACAAGGTATGCGAAATTATTCTCACAGAGGAAATCCTGTGCGCGAGAATGAGTCAAATTAAAATATTTTGAGCTTCTTTGATTTTGTCTTTACAAAAAGAAAAAGAAAAAACACTGACAGACGGACGGACAGACTGCCCCCCTCCCCCCTTCCCTTACCGCCCTGCCCCCTCCCCCCTCCCCCCTCCCCCCAAACACGACATCCATTCAGGTACTCTCACACACACGCGCGCACACACACACACACACTCACACCACACTCACACCACACACACACACACGCACACTCACACACACGTGACCATACACACTGTCAGTTGCTAGTCAATGTCTGTATGTAGAAACCAAAATCCTTTCTATCCCTTCCCTTCCCACATCCTTAAGCCAGTTCAGAATGCGTTTTTTATGTTTAACCGTGTTGCCGTCAAAGTTACGTAGGTCGCGCGGTAAGTTACTGTATATTATGTGAGCAACGTAGAAACAATTTGTAGTTGAAAAAGTTTTAATTAGTCTTGGTAGGCGGATTCCTAAGTCAAGCGCATGTCTAGTTCTGTGGTCATGGGTAGGGCGTTCAAACAGCTCATTTGAGTGTTTGGAAATGTAAATTGTAATCGTTCTAACAATTATTTAGAGGTATTTGAATACCTCTAGGTATTTGAATCTTTAATGTACAATCAACTGAATCAATATTTTATAAGTCAGAATCTTTTAACTAGCAGCCAGTTTGGTTTTCGTAAGGGTAAAAACACAACTTCAGCGGTTCTTCACACTGTAGATGAAATACTTGATGCTTTCGAGGAGAGAAACTCAGTTTCGCTCTCTCTTTGCGATCTGAGTAAAGCTTTCGATTGCATCCCTTTTGATATCTTATTAAATAAGTTAGAGTTTTATGGAGTTAAAAATGAGTCTTTGAAAATTTTAAAATCTTACTTGAATAATCGTAAACAGTATGTATCAGTCAATAACAACTCTTCTGGTCTAAGGGATGTCGTGCGGGGTGTTCCGCAGGGTTCAGTGCTGGGGCCTTTTTTCTTTATTGTTGCAATAAATGACTTACCTTCTAATGTACGTGCCAATTCTGTAATATGTTATGCAGATGACACTACCTTGTTTTCCAAACATAAAGATTTTCAAGTTTTGCAAAATATTTCTGGCATTGCCTTAAGTAGTGCTGTTGACTGGTTTTCAGCCAACTTGTTATATTGTAACCAAGAAAAAACTCAGTCCATTTGTTTAAGTTTAAGTAGTAATACTGAAGATTCAGCTGTCAAACTTTTGGGCATTAATATTGATTCTAAATTGAATTGGGGAATTCACATAGATTTTGTCTGCAAGAAAATTTCCAGAGTGAGCTATCTTATTTGGAAGCTAAGAGATATTGTAACTAACCAATACCTTAGAGTAGCATATTTTGGACTTTTTCAGTCTCATATAGCTTATGGCTTGCTTGTATGGGGTCACTCTCCTTTAGTCAATGACATTTTATTAATTCAGAAAAGGGTCATAAGGATAATGTGCAGGGCTGGCCCTGTGGATCACTGTCGGCCGCTGTTCATTAGACTCAGAATTTTAACTGTAGTAAACTTGTATATTTTTTGTGTTCTCCTTCATGTTAAAATTAATTTGCAAGATTTTGTTACAAGATTTAACATACATAACCATAACACAAGAGGGAAATTAAGACTTGATATCCCTAAGCACAGGTTAGCTAAAACAAGCAATTCTCATAAAGTGAACTATGTAAAATTTTTTAACAAGCTCCCACTAACTGCTAGAACTGCACCTGTTTCTATTTTTAAATCTAGATTGTACAGCTGGCTATTAGAAAACCCTTTTTATAATATTAATGAATTTTTATGCTCTAGAGTTAATATTGATTTTTAACCTGTTTATGTACCTTGACTAAGCCTATTTCATTGTAAAATGATCAATGGTGAATAAAGATTTCTGATTTCTGATTCTGATTTCTGATTTCTCATACAATGCAGTTTACTTTTGCAATGGCTGGTTGACAACAATCTTTGTGTAAATGATGAAAAAACTCACTTCATTGATTTTAAGTAACGAAACACATTTGACTTCACATCTAGCATATTCATTGGTGAGAACCAGATAGATTCTCGTCCGAGCACAAACTCCTTGGGTCTAGTTGTTGATTCAAGTCTAAATTTTTCTAAACATATATCCAAGGTTTGTCGCAGAGTTAATAGTGGGATTTTTATTCTTCGTCGTTTATCAATGTTTGCTGATGTCGGTGTTCTCCTTCACGGGGAGCCGAAACCAAGATGTATAGAGTACTGAGGGAGGTGGGCCACTCAGCAACAATAGGTCCGGGCGCGTGACGTCTCACGGCTACCTGCGCCACGCATGCATCAAAGTACACGCCGTCTTTAACTCGCTATTAACTCTTAATATAACATATTTTGTGCAATAAAACCAATATATTCGTAATCTATATTAAATACAGAATTTAACAATATGAATTTATTTTAAAATAACTACATTTTTGAATTTTCATTTAATTAGAATATTTAGTCTAAAAAGTTACCGTGCAAGGATTTTGTCACTTTTTAGATAAATCAATCTCAAAACCCAATGAGATAATAAATATTAAGTACTCAAGGTTTTTGGAAAAATAATTTTTCACATTAAATTACTATAATTTTAAATGCGTGACTCTTTAAATGTGACTCGAACATGTCGTTTTGAGTTCAGCATCTTTTATTTACCGGGTGTTTCAAAAAGGACTTTAAAAACTTAAAAAAATTATATAAATTCACTGATTGAACCTTTAGTAATAATTTTAGTGTCATTTTGTAGGGAAACACTTCAGGTTTTTGTACACATAGTTCGTTAGTTCCGAATCTTAAAAGCGCTAGTTGGTATAGCATTAAAATGGCTTCCTTTACTTTGGCTCGAGAGTGCTAAGTGTATGTTATGATTTGAAGAGTCAAAGTTCTTCAAAATATTTGTTTCAATACCCAATAAAATTTTGTCATGTGTATTTTGGTATTAGGTGTGTTCGACAATAAGTCAGGCTCATTTAATATCAATTACACTTTTGTGACAGTAACCTTTTGTTTCAAATATTTTAGATATGTACTAATGCATTTTTTATAACCAGATAGAACGTTTAAAAATTAAAAATAAATTGTATTGCTTATTCTCCGGTGGTTTTCTGGTTTCTTTGACATTTAAATTATGAAAATGTCAGTTTCTAACTTATAACAGAGAGAGAGAAAACCATGCGTTTTTAAGTAACGGCTTAGTGCAAACATGCTAACAATAGTTGAAGGGTTTTTGTTTATACATCAAAGATAAATTATCGTTGGTTTTTTTTCAACTTATTGATCGTTTATAAAATACGACTTTTATTCGAGTTTGGTATAAAATTTTTTAGAGTTGAACGTGATCCTTCAAAGAAAGTAAAAATTTTAATAAATTATTATATGACGAATAATATATAAAAAATATAAAACAGCCATGACATACCGTACTTTTATAGTATATATCAAAATTAAATTTACTGCCACATTAAATAACAATGTGACACTTATAAGGTATGTTATCAGCCAAAGTGCAAACAATAATCATATTATTTAACATTTTAATGTGGGGCTACCTGTTATTTTTCTTAATTGCATTTTCTACTACGCAATTATTGTTAAACATTTCAAGCAGTATGTGTAATATATGTTTATCTTACATTTTTTTATTAAAACAAAAGGGAATATCGATGGCAAAATTTGTTCAAGGTTACTATCATTCACGCTTAAATGTTATTAATGATTATTGTAGTAAACGACTCATAGTAGGTCATAGTAGTCATAGTAGGTCAACTATTTCTTCTATGACGATTCTCAAATCACTTAATACCTTGTACATTGTCAGAAATGGTAAACTCTTAGCAACATTTCAACTTATTGTGATAATCATTTGCAAGAAATTAAATGTGAGGAACTAAAAACAACGCAACGCGGCGGACTGCCACACTAAAAAAATAAATAAATAAATAAATGAGAAAACAAAATTATTTTCCCAAATATTTTCAGCACCGTAAATAATATTAATTATCTCATTGGGTACAACTTAAACTGTTTTTAAGATTGATTTATAAAAAAAATGACAAAATTCTTGCACGGTAACATTTTTATGTTAGTATGTATTTATAGGACAGACTTAATATTTTCATCAATTTAAAATTCACTGCTGTTATTTTTTAAAAACATTCACACCATTAGAATCTGTATTTAATGTAGATGATTAATATATAGGATTTATTATACTCAAAACACTATACTTAGATGCAACAGATTTTGACGAGGCATGGTTTTAAGTAGTCATTCATGATAAAAATTATTGTTTCACCAAATATCTTGATTGCACATTATTAATGGTCTTATTAGCTAAAAGTTTTCCGCTTTGTGATTGTTTTTATCAGAAAAATAAAAATATCTCCGCTTAGTAACTTTTTATGTCACTTTAAGGTGATAATATATACTAAATATTTTAACTGGTTTAAAATTCAAGAGTGTAGTTATTTTAAAATATATTCATACTGTTAGATTCTGTATTTAATGTAGATTACGAATGTATTGGCTTTAATGCACCCAATAGGTTGTATTAGGAGTGAGCAGCGAATTAAAGATGGCGTGTACTTTAAAGCATGCGTGGTGCGGGTAGCCGTGAGGACTGCAGTGACGTCACCATCTCGGCCTGATTGTTGTCTGGCCCACCTCCCTCAAAATACTCTATACACATCTTGAGCCGAAACAACTCAATCAAACATGATATTTCGCCTTCAAAAGAAATAAATTAGATTAATTTTTTCAATGAGGTCAATTGGTTCATGTAGAGGGGTATTTTCAAACAGTAAACTTTTCACATTCTTCTCATTGTACATTTATAAAAGTATTTCCTTTTTCATATAAAAAAATAGTCACTTATTTCAATTTTGTAGTAATGATAATTAAACATGCAAATTACACTTTATCCATACCTCATCACAACACCACTTTTTTCAAAAACCAGTCTTTTTACAGTATTGTCAAGCTCTTCAACACATTACCCTCAGAAGTTAAAAAAGAGACAGACATGAACAGGTTCAGGAGCAAATTAAAATTATTTATGATCTTCAAGGAATACTACAGCATCCAGGCGTTTTTAACGGATAAGAATACTTTTTAGTTAGAAGTGTGATTTAATTTTCTAAATAACTTCTTGATTAGCATTATACGTGCTGGTACTGATATTCAGGTTGAAATAATAAAACGTATTCCAACACTATTCGATATATTTACACTTATACTGTAATTGTTTACAAGACGGTAAATATATATAAAAGATCTTATAATGGCGATCGATTTCGACCAGTCACACCGGTCATCATCAGGCCCAATCAGAGACTCTGATTGGGCCTGATGATGACCGGTGTGACTGGTCGAAATCGATCGCCATTATAAGATCTTTTATATATATTTACTGTCTTGTAAACAATTACAGTATAAGTGTAAATATATCGAATAGTGTTGGAAGACGTTTTATTATTTCAACCTGAATTTAATTTTCATTATAATATTAATTACTGATTGTTGTATGTTGAAAAACCAACAATCAACTGACGATTTTTCAATGCTAATTGTATAGTTTAAAGACAAATAAACATTCTTGATTCTTGTGTCTATGGTGAAGTTTGTGTCCATCAAGTGGGAGGCTGACCGCAGAGGTGGTTTTTGGGACCTCAATTGGCCCGCATTCTGGGGTAGGTAATCTTGGATGGGCAGCTTTGGAGCAGATAAGATCCTAGTATATGCCCTTATGAGTGCGTCCTCTTATCTTATTTAGAATTAATTAATGAAACGTGTAACTTATAATAATAACCATATTATATCTCATAACCAGATCTAATATGAACTAACATTTGATAATGTGTTTTTGTGGTCCGTACTTTTGTTAAATCAGTACCTATGGATTTTTTAATAGTAACTTTTTTTTTAATTTCAGTAATATCTTTATAGATAAGGTAGGCCTATTGATTCTTACATTTATTTATGAACATTTAATTAATTTTGTTGATTACCGTATTTGATTGATTGTTAATGTACGTTAATATAAGTTAAATGTATTGTTTAAGTTTGTTAAACTTTTTTCAGAATGGAAAGGCAAGTAAATTGCCCAAATATGTCCGTGTTGTTGAAGTTGGCCCCAGGGATGGCCTTCAGAATGAACCAGTTACAGTGCCAACAGACGTCAAGATTGAGTTTATCAATAGGTTATCTCAAACTGGGTTAAAAGTTATCGAAGCAACCAGGTAAGTTAACTTATCTTTGTTTTTTAATAACTACTGCTATATTTTTGTTTAAAATAGCCTAATGGGTAAAATATTTCCATGAAAACAATGTGTATATATTTTAAATACTTTTATAACATTTAATCTAAGGTATTGTTTTATTTTATAATTTTTATATTGCACATTTTTTTACTTGACCAATGCAATGAATTATTACTGGTTAAATAAAGATTTGATTTGATCTGAAAACGTCTTAGGTAAGCCTAATAAGAATTTATTTAGTTCATGGGTTAAAAATAATTATAATTATTTAATTCTAATAAAAATTTATGAAATAATATTTAATAAAGTTTGAAAAATGTTACTGTTATTTTGTTCTAAAGTTATAGTAAAGTAAAACCATGAACCACTAAAATACACTAACTTGTGATTTAGTTTCATTAACCAATTAATACACCCTTTGACTTCTGCCTAAATAGTTTCAGTAATGTATTAATTAGCCTAGCTAGCTGGTGTTCGTCACTTGTTTTATTTAGGTCTATGATTAATACAAATTTATTAATATAAAATTGTTTATCTCAATAACAGCACATAATAAGGAATACGCCTAGTTTATATGAGGTATACCAATACCTCCTAGAATAATAAGAGAAGGTCAAACGACTGAAATTCGTTACATCATATAAGTAGGCTGATGTGTTATTGTATGATGTAAGAAAACAGATGAGCTACTGTCAGCCGACGGGGTTACATCTGTCATGACTAACTTATTTGTTTACAAACAACGAAAAATCAAAACAAGATTAGATGTTTTACCGTTTTTGGGGGACAACCAGCACCCTCTAAAGCATGAGTTGGAACTAATGATTTAACACATCAGCCTACTTATATGACGTAATGATCTTCAGTTGTCTGGCCTTCTCTTATTACTCTAGGAGGTGTTGGGTATACACAGTGGTGTCATGGCAATTTTTACAGTGGCGGAACGGTAGGCCCTACACCTGGCCCAGATTTGAGGTAGGGCGTCCCAACGCCCCGCTACCCCCCCCCCCCCAAACTACATTTACAGAATTGTTTATATTATGATGTTAAATTTCCCAATTTAGTGTTATTACTTTTGGACAAGATTTTTTAGTTTATTTTTTTATGCTGTTTGCTAACTTTTTACTTGATTAAAAAGAAATTCAAAGCCGAACTCAGTAGGCTAGGCCTGTTGTAGAAGCGGCAGATGCCATCTTTCAAGCGGTATCGCCAGAGTTAGAATCACTCATGATTACAATTAATTATTTATTTACAACAAAACTATTTGTGCTTTACATTTGGTTAACTATTTAAATCCTATACTTATTTCATAAAACTTCCAGGTCGATGTATTAATAGGCTAGAAGGCCTGACTAGACACAGAGCAAGTGTAATAAACAATTCAACAAGAATAGGCAAAGTACAACGAGAAAGGAAACACCACAGACACAGAGTACGTTTATACAACATCTAAAGCTCTGCTTGGAAGAAAAATACATAGTAAAATATAGTTATTTTGAAAACATTGCCCATATTTTAAAAGCTAAAGTGGGTGTTGTAAACAAATTGAAAGATTTAGAATGTTTCTGGTTTTTTTAGATTTATATAAATTCATATGAACAAACAGCTTTGGACGGTCTTACTCTGCGCAAAGCGATCGTGCATCATTTCCAGAATGCATTCTTCGGCTAATCTAGGTCACTTTAGAGGTTATGACATATATTTTCAGTCAGCATTCGATACAATTCTCGTCACTTCTCATCAAACAACTGTCTATCTGATGATAGAGTCTTTGGTGGCAGGCATTCATATCACTGTAGTTTGATGTAGTTACCAAATGAGAGCTAACTAGGAGCTAACTCAGGAGATCGCCTCCTGATCGAAATTCGATCAAAATTTCAGTTGATCTGGACCGAAGAAGCTTAAAAACATTTTAGAACTAAAACATCTGTTCTTTCTAATTTTCTAGAAGTTGTTTTTACAACAGCTGTGCTAATGATTCATTCGATTCTCCTTTCTCCATAAGATTAACATTGGAACTTTGAAAGCCTGTGGGGCGTAGCCCTGGAGTCCGATGTGAATTAGAATGTGATTCTTCTCATCTACAGGACTATACCTTTCTAATGGTATGCATGGGTTTATCCTACGATGTACACAAGCTGAGAAAAAAGGAGGAAATGAAACATGCTTGCGTATTAATATATAGATGTACTTCATCAGCCGCTATGAGCGCTGTTACCAAAGATAACATGATTGGTGTTGGGCTGCAAATTGTAAACTGTATTCCTATCCGTGGACTCGGCAGTCGGTGAATGCTATATCGTTAGTTAACTTGTAATCTTGTTGCTTAGAAGATATTTATTTATTTACAATTAAATTTGTCATACCAAATTTTGTTAAATCTCCACTTCCGGCCAAAACCAGTGCCGGAACGGCGTTCCGGCGCGTTCCGGCACCATTACACCCCTGGGTATACCCACAAGGACATAAAAACTGAGATTCAAAGATCTTGGTTTTCAGATAATTGCAAAATTTCCAGATCATTTGACTTTTTATAACTATATGCCTACTCTTAAAACAAATATTACTTCAGTTTCATGTTACAAATCTTATTTGTTGTTTCAGCTTTGTATCTCCAAAATGGGTGCCGCAGATGGCCGACCACAGGCAAGTATTGCAAGGCATTGCCAGGCGGCCGGGAGTCAGTTACCCGGTGTTGGTGCCCAACCTCAAAGGCTTGGAGGCCGCTGTGAGTATCATATTGCATTCCCTACAACTTGTCTAATGTTCATTAGAATTCATAAGGTTTCAAATTAATTCATTAAGTTCATTAGACTCTTGCTAATCTGACATTGGATGTGGATAATGGCGTATTTGGAGAAATACCAAATTATAAAAAAGAAAATATCAAAGTAGGTACCATAATTATTTTTTAGATCAAATACTTTCCAAATGTCCCCAAAACTTTTAATAAACAGAAATATTTCACTCACTCTATTAATATGAACATATCCTATGATGCAAAGACAAAAGGGTATGCAAGTGGAATTAGATTGGTCGAGTCCATTCATAGCAATAACTAATCGGTCACTTCAGTGCCATCCCCGGAATCACTGGTGTTGTATGTTTGTTTCTGGACATGTTAGTCTCAAAGTGTAACTTTTAGGACATCTAGGCATGCAGGTTAACAGTTTTTATAAATATACACTCTTTTGGGGCTTTTGTATTTACCATGGCGGGAATGGTTACAATTTCATGAATGGTCAGCCCACTTGGTACCCAACTGGCCACAATCATTAATAAAATAAGATCACAACCTCTGTTTTCATCGGAAATAAACACAGGACATGTTGTTTCCAGACATTAGCTGGAGCTGAGGAAATAGCAGTATTTGGAGCCGCATCTGAGACATTCAGCAAGCGCAACATAAACTGTGGTATCGCAGAAAGCATTGAGCGGTTTCGAGAGATAGTGAGGATAGCACTGGAGAAGGGCCTGCGGGTGCGCGGATACGTGTCCTGTGTGGTCGGCTGTCCTTACGAGGGCGACATACAACCTGACCAAGTGGTCAAGGTGAGCTTTGATTTTCACTGGTCCTTTACAGTATGATTGAACCAAAACACAATAACAAATGTTGTAATTTTATAAGTTTCTTAGTAAAAATGAAGCACATGTGCCAGAACAATCGGTTATTTTATTTGTTATAGACTAATTTTTATGATATTATTCAAGCGTGCTGATCATTTTGTTCAATATTTTTTTACCAGGTTGTAGCACTCTATAGGCATCATACCTTCGTTGGTCCTTTAAAGTACGGTATGATTTAAAGATGACACAATAACAAATACTAGAGATCGCCCACTGGTCGAAATTCAACCAAAAATTCAGTTGATCTTGAGCCAATTAATTTTAAAATGTTTTATAAATTAAACATCTGTTCTTCCTAATTTGCTAGCATTTCTTATCACAACAGCTGTCTTATGACTCAATCAATTATCCTTCTCCTATAAGATTAACATTGAAACTTTGAAAGCCTGTAGGGCTTAGCCCCGTGGGCCGATGTGAATTAAAACGTGATTCTGCTCATCTGCAGCATAATACCTTTCTAACGGTATGTGCGGGTTTATCCTACAATGCACACAAGCTGAGAAAAAAGGAGGAAATGAAACATGCTTGCCTATTAATATATAGAGTACCAGGTTAACCGAGCCTTGCTCGTTGGTTTTGATTCAATTTTAATATTTTCACCAACAACCAACTATACCTCTTCACAGTTAACAGCTGTTTCAAAAGGTCTGCTTAACATTAATGTTCCTTTATTTTTGTTTACATTTAGTTGTTATTTCGTTACCAAAATAGCAACCCATAAGACCAATGTTAAAAATTACAATTTTTAAACTTAAACTTAGATAAAATTTGATTTTTCTTGGGATTGAGACTGTTTCTAAACTTATTTTTGGGCCGAAACACTCTTTAATGCAAAGTTTAAGCAAAATCTAACAGCTAGATTTCGAGATCGTGGAACACACATCCCTTCAGAGATTCCTCGTATTATAGTATAGGATATTACATTTCATAAAAGTTTCTTACTTACTAAAAATGAAAGTTAAATTTTAATTTATTTTTCAGGATTGAATGCATATTTTCCTGTAAAAAATAATAATACTACTAAAATTTAATAAGTATAACTGAACTAATAGATTTATCACTTGTTGAAGGTTGTGCAAGCAATGATAGATATGGGCTGTTACGAAGTGTCTTTGGGAGACACCATCGGGGTTGGCACACCTGGCAGCATGCGGCATATGCTAGAGGCCGTGTTGGCAGTCGTGGATAGTCGACAGATTGCGGTGCACTGCCATGACACCTATGGTCAAGCGTTGCCCAACATTCTTGTTGCACTTCAGGTAAGACATAACATTTTTATCTACGACCGTTGCAATCGTTTGCAATTTGAACACAAGCAAAGCAAGTGTTCTAAATTCAAAGTCTCAGTGGCGGATCTTACACGGTCAATACCGACCATGAACTGGATCGTGATAAATATAGTCAGTATTGTTTACTGGGCTTGAACTTCACAGTCAATATGGATCATACATCAATATTTGACTTTACATCCTCAATTGTGATCCAGGAACACGGTCCAAATATCGTGATCCGTATTGACTGTGTAAGATCCGCCATTACAATCATTGCATACTCTACTTAATCTTGAACAACGTAAATTTGGTGAATAACTGTGTTGAAAATTTATAAGGTTTTAAGCAATCATCCATCCAAAACGTAGCTACACTATTGGTCACTTGCCCTAATCGTTGTTGACACTCACTATGTAATGATCCACTCTCTTTGAGGTAAGTCACATAAGGAAACTAAAATATAAAATGACCTTGATTTACATTAATTATAATGCAAAATAAGCGTTTTTCTGCAGAAAAATCTCAATAACTCCATTGTTTGATATAAGATCTTTACAAACATGGTATTCGTTAGATGATTTGACAACTTTTTTGTCTCTCGGAGTTCTTGGAGTGGAGAAACTTTTAATAGATTCCAAGTTAATGTAAAAATGTATTCTATTACAATCTTGAAGATTGTTGATAAAGATAATTCTCTCTCTCTCTCTCTCGTCAAATATTGGTAAAATTTACCGGATTTGAGTTTTTCTGTTTAAAATTTTTAAATGGCCACCACTTTAAAAATATAAATTGGAAAAAAATGTTTTTCCTGATTACGGAACATTGGTATGGTAAAGGTTTGTGCCAAATATGAATGATCCAATGGTCCGCTACTGAAATAAAAATTGTTTAGTGTAAAAAACAAAATGGCGGATAGCAGCTAAACAAAGCCAAAATAGAAAAAAATGTTACTGAATATTATTGATTTATTTTGATGTGTAGAATACGAATATGCATATCCAGTCATGGTTTTTTGTGACGTCTTGTATAAAGTAGTGTATGCAACTATTGTATTCAGCCTTTATATCTCACTCGTGGCTTAACCCTTTCCGCTCGAAAGTCGGGGCAGCCCTGCCTGCCACATTTAGCGACTTGTCGCATGTCGGGCCTGACCCTACAAAAACTAGTTGTGTATACACTGGTCATAAAACACAACACGTATGTTCCACCACTTTGTAGCTCTATACTTAATTAAGAGTGTTCTCCATTGACAGATGGGAGTGAGTGTGGTCGATGCCTCAGTCTCAGGTCTCGGAGGTTGTCCGTACGCCCGCGGGGCCTCGGGCAATGTGGCAACGGAAGACCTCGTCTACATGCTGCACGGTCTGGGCATCGAAACTGGTGTGGACCTGTCTGCCCTCATCAGTGCTGGACAGGTGTGTGACAGTAGTTCAAGTGGCGAGAATACTCAACAAAAACATTTACCGTCCGGTATATGTAAAAATTCAGGATACAGTAGAACCTTGATAGTTCGACACAGTTAGTGACACCATAACTTGTCAGTGACGACCGATAGTGTCCATGTTGGAGAGTGACAAAGGTGAAAATGTAAACAAAAGTGGCGAATGATTTGAATGTTGGTTATGTTCAAGTTCAATTTAGTTATGATTTCAGTCAAATTTAGTGTTTCCTAAATTCAACTCATGATTTTTATTCTCCCTATGTTAACATTTCCCATATACTCCTTTAAGTTCGACATTTCAATACTTCTACACTCTCTAAGTCCACAAAGTGTCGAACTATCGAGGTTCTACTGTATTAGCAATTTTGTTTTACATATTCTGTACAACAGGGAAAATACTAAGGGTAAACTTGCTTTACTTCAATGATTTGTATAGAGATTCAAACAAAATTAACACCATCCTAAGACTCAAGATCTTCTAATTTTCTCACTTCTCAAGATCATTCTCATTAAAAATACAATAATCCTTAGAGAAAACACAAGAATCGTTGAATGTCAGTCATAATTTAAATTATTTTTTTCTTAAAAGTTTTTCTAATTTTCAATTTTTTGATACAGACCCTAATTTTTGCCTGCATTAGACATTTTCATCGCCAATGATCTCCAGTTTCACCTCTTGTAAAAATACAACTTTTTTTAACATAACTCCCAGTCAGCATGGATGAACATGGAAATTAATATCAATCAAAACCAAATCTCCTTTCTTACAAAATGTTCTGCACAGGCAAGATCAGCAAGAAAGACTAACTAATGGAGAATGTTACATACACAGTAGAGAGTTGATTATCTGAACTAATTGGGATCGGGGGTGATTCAGATAGTCGAGGGGCGGTTCGGATAGTGAAAAACAAAAATTATTTACTATTTTTAACACTCTTAACCAGTGTTTCTTAACGGGTGGTAAGCGAGATCATTTCAGGTGGTACACAAGAGGTTAAAGAAGAAATACAAAATTAAATACACAAAAATATTAAACGCAGTTTTGAGTTTGGGTGGTGCGCCAAAATTGAAAAAACATCAGGTGGTACGCGGGTGCAAAAAACACCGCTCTAACAGTTCATTGTCTGTTTTCAACAACAAAAGCTCCCAAATAATCTATAGGTTTTGATAAAAATGAGATAAAAACCAAAAATATTCACATTTCCATGTATTTATAGACAGTTGCACTATGTTTGTCATTTCCCAAGAGGGTTTTTTATATTATATACTTTAATTAGTAAGCCATTCAGGGGTTCGGATAATTGACGTTCAGATAATCGACTATGTACTGTTATTATTTCAACCAATCTAGGTTTTTAACAAAACAATTTTTTGCTTACACACTTCAACTTTTGAGGTTACGGTAACGTGAACATATTTTTCAGTACATCTGCGGTTTCCTGAACAAGCCCTCTCAGTCCAAGACAGCGCTCTCACTGACCAACAAGGTGGCAGCACTCGAGAACAGCCGAGCGCCTTGAATCCAATTTGGTTGTATTGTTTGAACAATTATCACTTATTATACTGTTTACTGTGATTTTGTAAATTTCCAATAAAATTCTCTACTTTTTTAACTTTGTTGAAAGTATCTCCCCCCTTGTTAAATTTATATATATTAGGCTATGTATATATATTTAGGCTATTCTTGGCTTCAACATAGACCTTTTTATAATATTGATGAGTTTTTAAACATCGAGATAAAAGGCTGTGATTTTACATGACTGAGTTTGTTGAATTTTACAGATTTTATTGTTGTTGTGATCTTAAATTTTAACTTTTTTTTATTGAGCTGAGCCATTGCTTTTGTTTAAATATTTTATCTAATGTTGTTATCTTTATTTTATTTGTTAATTTTTTTTTTTTAAGAATGATAAGTACAAAATAGTTGTTAGATAAATCTGTGATATTTTATTTATAAGCATTTTTTTAACCATTCAACATGGATTGTTTTTATTCAATTAGGCTAAAATAACTTATTTGACACAATTGGTGAATGTGACTTATGCTAAGAAGCACCGATTATATTCAACTTAGTTTTAATGACGATGTCCATTATAATTACAGTGTAATTATTGAACGACTAATAAATATTGTCTATTGTCTATGGCCACACATGGCAACCTAGTCGCCGCGACACAAACGCCGCGACCAAGAAAAAAAGGGTGATACATTGAATGTCGCGGGTTGCCTTGTGTGGCCACCTTCAATTGATTCAATGTATCACACTTTTTTTCTTTGTCACGGCATTTGTGTTGCGGCGACTAAGTTGCTATGTGGCCATATTAGGTAATGAAGTTCACAGGTAAGGGCTACTATAATTATTATATTTAAAAAATTAAACTTGAGTTTGTAGTGGTTTTATTCACTTACACATGTTTCGAAAATTATGTCCATGATCACAGTGAAGTATTTTTATTAAGACTTAGTGCTTAATAACTTTAGAAATTTGTTTATATTAAAATAATAAACAATTTTCTAAAGTTATTAGGTACTAAGTTTTAATCAAAATACTTCACTGTGATCATGACATACCCACTACAAAAGAGGGTACTCATGTAATTTTTTTTTTAATATTATATATATATAATAATCCAGTGTCTAATTTAGGACCTATCCCATAGAATTTTTCTCATTTTGTGTCGATTATGCAGATTATCTTATCTATAACAAGGAATTGTTCTGTTAACTACAAAGATTTTGAAGTGCCTAATGATATCCATTGTTTATGCAGAGTCTTTTCTTTGTAACCCAAACTATTTCAAGTGTACAAGTTGGTATGCTCAGCAGCTGGTCTTAGTGGCTTGAGACAGGAAAATTAATATTGCTACGATGACTCTTTTAGATCAATATAAAACTCATGCAATCAAGTTATAAATTAGTTCTCTGCACAGCAATCTGAGTCACAATTTTAAATTTTGTCTAATTTTGAAATAAAATTATAAAAGCAGACCTGTCAACCTGGCAAGATGCTGATACGGCAGATTTCCTAACCTGTTCTTGCACAAGTACCTGATACACAGTCTTAGGTCAAAAAAAATAATTTTATGTAATGATTAATAGTAATATTATGAACAATGTGCAAAAACATATAATCCATCACGTGCTTGCAAATAAACTAACATATTTTACATTAGTTTTGAGAGAAATTAGACAATACAAATTAAATTTTACAAGTAAACAAACCGGCTATATGATATGCTGTTGAATACTATCTAGTTGACAGCTAATTAAAACAGCAGATTCTCCCTGATTGGTTCAGGTAACCATGTTCTGGTTCTTTACAAAACAACCAATAGCAGAATCCCTTTTATCATCATATGGCATTCCAAAATAACCAATTGAGAAGGCTGTTTATTTATATTATTGTCACGTAGTTTGACCAGGAGCTTCACTCTCAGGCTTAGTTAAAAGTGATTACAGACAGATAGCATTAGTTGCATTGAGCACCCTCACTATGCGTGAGTTTGCGGTCGCTTGGCATGAGTGCGTGAGTCAACGATCAATTGCATGAGAGTTGACTGGTCTGTAAAAGACAATTGGTGCAATAGCGTACTAAGATATTTTATCAAGTTTAAAAGTTTATCATAGGGGATTGAAAAACTGACCTGATAATAAAAGACATAGACTCTGCCATTTATTGCTCAAATACAATCCTTTATTTCCATAGAAGTAAGTTAGAAAGATTTGCAGTATTTTACAGCATTGTACAAAAATGAATGTAAAAAATATGCCCTTACTATGAGGAAAAATGTTACACCACAAAACACTACTATAAACCTTCTTTAGTTATAAATTACTAATAAATATTAACTTTAATTACTTTTTATAACAATAATTTTCTTAATAATGTAGTAGGAAAGTAGGTTACAACAAAGAGAAGAATACTATTTTTTATATTTTTGCTGCTAAAAGTTATTTAGAGAAATTATTAAAAGTTGAAGCAATAACTAAAAGTCATAGTTTTCGTTTTAAATTAGATGAATAAATAATTTAACCTGAAGACTGACTGGAAACTTGTCAAATAATTTTACATTCGACTGTACTTTGCTGATGACTCTCAGCCAATGTGCATATTTGAAGTGTATGACAAAAAAAACTGCCAAGTCATTGTTTCAGTAATAAATAGAACTAGAGATCGCCTCCTGATCGAAATTTGATCAAAATCTTCATCTTCTTAATCTTCTTTGGGATCTCTGGGCCCAAAAAATTTAAAAACATTTTATAACTGAAACGTCTGTTCTTCCTATTTTCCTATAGGCCTATCAGTTGTTTTTACAACAGCTGTCTAATAGTTCAACCAATCATCCTTTCTCCATAAGATTAGCATTGGAACTTTGAGAGCCTTTGAGGCTTAGCCCTGGAGTCCGATGAGAATTAGAATTTGATTCTGCTCATCTACAGGGCTATACTTTTCCAACGGTATGCGCGGATTTCTCCTACGATGCACACAAGCTGAGAAAAAAGGAGGAAACGAAACATGCTTGCCTATTAATATATAGATTGCAATGGCGACAAGACATTTAAAATTATATAGCCCAGGTTGTGTTAGAGGAATTTAAACCTGTTATCACTATTGAGTGTAGCTCCTGACATGTTAGTGATAGTGATTCCCCTCAGCTGATGTAATTTTAAGTAGGTTTTAGGATACTGGTAATATTGATGAAAGGAAATCCCCCATACACTTCTTTTTTATCACACACTTATTCTGTATCACTGTATTCTGTAATCACGTGTAAAAATCTTGGTTTCAAATTAAATTGCAGGTCAAATTATTTGTTACAGTAGAAGCCCTCTTCTCTAGTATGGCCTCAGATGGTTCGGCCGCCGGATAATCCGGCCGCGGTATTCCGGAAATGAAATATTCAGCCCCGGACGTGTCCTACGGCAAATAGAAAGGAGTAAACTTGTCCCATGTTATATCACTAAAATAAATCAGTTCAATTGATAATTTCTGGACTATTTGGTTTAGAATATCTTCGAAAACTTTTTGTTAGTGTTCTATTTATGATCTTTATCTTTTTGTTGGGTGTTTCATGGTACTATGGTCGAGATTAGGTCACTAGACAGATTCTGTTGCTTTTACAGTCCCATTTATATGTTAGGGCCTTCGTTGACAGAAGACCAGTATTATTGTCTGTTAAACGCAGGTTCATCGCTAGGGACCCCTTGTCCGGTTCCGATCGTCATTTCGGCGCAACAACTTCTAAGGAGCAAATCATGATCGTTAAAAAGCTGATACATTCAATGATACCCTTCATTTTTTACTTACATACATCCTAGTTTTTTGTTTATTGTTGGAACACACATATAATACATGTTTAACACATAATATACAATATATACATAATAACACATATAATACAAGATTAACACGTTTAATAAATTGCCGGTTAATCCGGTCATTTTGAAATCCGGCCGGTGGTCCAGTCCCGAGGAGGCCGGAAGAAGAAATATTGTTAGATTTGAGGGCTTCTACTGTACCTTGATTATAACTGGAGTTAAATATTTTTCTTAATGGTGCAACCTTTTTTGATGACCCTGTTTATGTTTATTACACATTTAAAAAATTTGGCCAGTTAAACCTACGTGGCCTTAGAGTTCCATAGTTTCAGTTTTCCGCAGTTTAGATGTGCTAATAAAGATAGTACTGAAAGACAAACAGCTATGAATGGTCTGTGTTTCCATGTGATAATGAGTTGAATGATCTGCATTGTTAAGAGTCTGTAATGCGACCTTGATTTGAAACACAGATAAACATTGTTTGGCCTCACCCATTCCACGGGGGAAAAAAAAAAAAAAAAAAAAAAAAAAACAATTGCTCTGTTATAAAACGTTTGACTAAATGAAAGTACATTTCCTGACAGAATAGACCAGTTAAAAAGTGGTGGATTAATAGTGTGTCTACTGTTATCAATATCAGGGTATTACACAATTTTGAGGGAAAAGATTAGGATTAGGCATTTTTTTTTTGGGAAAGAGATTGGAACAGGGCTAACTCATGTTGTAAAAAGTTGAATGTGTTGACAGTACACAAAACACAAAAATAAAGTTGCTGACTCTTTCATCTGAAAAATTCTCTTGTAAATATCTATGCATTATTTTCTATTATTTTTAATTTGTTATGTACATGACAATACATTTTTGACCCATCACTTAACCATTAGGTTTGCCATTGAGTTTTGACCATTTTTGCCAGTGTCATTTTTTTTTTTTTAACATTTGAAGGGGAACAGTCTAAACCCAGTATTGTTACTATGTTGTTATAAAACATCATTAATTAATACAGTGGAAGCTTTCTTAACCGACCTCGGATCAACTGCCTATCGGATTAACCGACCGTTTTCTATGAATATACAAACTTCCGCCATGCAAGCCGATTTTGCTTACTGACCTCTTTTTGCCTTACTTTGCCCCGTCCACATAGACTATTGATCTGTGCATGGATCGTATTATACAAAGTAAGGGGGTGAGCCGCTTCAGTACAAGGTGTAAGGCACTGATAAAAGTCACTAGCAGAACGCGGATTCAAACCAACGACATCGCTACCATGGTCCCGAAATCCGGCGCGCTAACCACTACGCCACCGACTCACCCAAACCTCGTGTATATCGTGTGAGATTGAATATACCTTGTTCATTCAGTTTTACTGCCCTGAGTTTGTTAATATTATTATTTAACAGTTTTTTTTTTTTTTTTTACCATAACTGTCTGTTTACTTTATTAACTAACTGACTGTGTTGGAAACAAATGCAACAATTTTTAACATTTTTCACTAGTTTTGTCAATTTTAATGTGTATTTCTGGTATTATTCAGTTTAACCAACCTTTTTCGTTATCCGACCATTGTCCGGTCCCATAGAGGTCGGTTAAGAGAGCTTCTACTGTACATACAATTGCCCAGATTGTACAATACAATTAAACCAATATACAATAAAACCCAATTGTCATTATTTGTTAGTAATTTAACTCTCATCAAAGCTGGCAAGTGGTCTGATTAAATTATTGGTGTTTGCGTAATCTCTGTCAGGAACCTTCACGGGTCCAATGCACTTCCGCCTTGGTTTCAGACCAAGAAGGCGTGCCCTATATGCCGCAAATGACAAATGGAAACTGGGTCCGGAATCGAACCTTAAAAAAAACTATTAACTTTTCTCAGGATTAAACCGGCAACCTTTTGATTGAAAGGAGGAGCACTATAACCACTCAGAACCCAGGCTTTTTCTTTTATTTCGTGTTTTGTGTGCTATCAACTCATCCAACTATTCACAATGTAAGTTGGCTGTGTTTCCATCTCTTTCCCTAAAAATATCAAGATATTTTTAATCTTACAATATTTCAATTACCTTCAGTCTTGAACATTTTAAAAATAATTCTTGCTCATTTTATGTGTGAGGAAAGACAAAATATTGTAAGGCTGGATAGTCGGATGGTTTTAGTAGACGGGAAAGTGAGGGTCGACAGTAGCGGCCCAAGCGAGCAGGCCTCCCCGCAGGTCTCTCAGCTGGAGGGACGGGTCACTCAGTAGGGCCTTGACCTCCCTCACTGCCAGCTGCGAATCGTTCCCCCGTCGGCACACCATGCACACTGCCCAAACATATCTTTGAATCAGTATAAATTAACTTTTTATTCAGAATATTCTGGTCTTACAATATAAAATATCCAAGTGATATATTTATGTGCTTTTATGTCAGTTTCATGAGATCATTTTCAATAAACTTGTTCTAGACTGCCAACAAAAGGAGAGATAATATGCAGAGTAATGTTAATATTTCAACAGCAATTCCAAATTCGATTTATAGTTTTACCTCATGGGGTCAGGTTATTTTAGCCTCTATTTTGTTCCACAAAATTAATTTTTAGAGGATTATATACAAACTGTTCTACACTTGGTTATATTTCAAACACTGACTGTACATGGCATTGGCTAATTTGAAAAGATTCATGAAAATTTTCAACATATATGATACCAGATTTGTATGATACGCTATTTATAAATTTTAACATGTATAATGCTGGCATACATTTTAGGGTCTTCTGAACCTTATGTATAAAAAAATGTAAATGCTTGTATGCTTTATGAGTTGTACTTTGTATGATAGTAATTTGTACCCCCAAAAAATACTAAGCAAACCCACTTCGTTTAGCCTAAAATATTAGCAAGAATGGTCGATTACCTAAGACTGGTGTTGTCTGTCCAGAAGCCTCTGCTTTTCTGTTGGCTAGCCTCTGTATTGTCTCTATTTCTTTGGCAAGAGTAGGGAGTGGGATGTTGATGGAGTCTGGGATGGAACACATGTCGAACTCTGCCGATTGTCGAACATCCACAACAACACAAGCACTGTTAGCTTGTCTCCTCCTATCAAGTTCTTCGGCCGTTATTCTTTCTTCATCACTCAATATGCTCAAACTCATATCCTAAAAAATTAATTGCATTTTAGTAGTTACAAAATAAAAAAGAGAAATAAATTTAATTTTGGGATTATTTACAATTGTGTATATAAAAAATACAGTTTTATGAAATTTTTTTGACTTCCCATCAAAGATATTACTAAGAACAACTGAACAACTGAAGTGGTGGAATGTGGTAGGAGCGAGCCGGCTTCCCCCATCACTTTAAGGTGATACCCCCGCACCAAGCCGTTTGTCGTATGTCAGCTTAATTACATCTTTATTATTGGTGCGTCCACTGCAATCTTGTAAGCTTACATTCTTTTATTTACCAAATAACCTGGTGTTATTGGTGCGTCCACTACATTCTTGTATGTTCACATTCTCTTATTTACCGAATAGGTCGTTGTTATTGGTGCATTCACTACATTCTTGATTGTTTGCATTCTTTATTTACTGAATAACCACCTTACGGTGGTGGGGATAACGGCTCGTCCTCACAGCACGTATAAGCGATCCAGTTGTTCTTATTTACATTTATGCTTCCCATTCTTTACATCTACCACTACTATGATGGATGGTCCTCATAGCCAAAGTAATAATAATATTTATTTGATTTATTATTTATTTTAATTTTTTATCTATTTTGATATATTACCTTATCGTTAGCCTTAGCACCACAGAATTGTTCATAATCTATCAGATGGGTAATGGAAGGATTCTTCCCGCACACAGGACAGTCTTCATTCCTCTTCCTCAGCTTTACATTGCGAAACACGGAATCTTCACCATCAAACAGCAGCAGTCGCGAGCTCAACACTCCCGGCAGTCCCAGTGCGATCTTCACTACCTCCAGAGCCTGCAGGGTTCCAATCACTCCAGGAACTGAAATGTAAGTTCAAACTTTTATTTTATTATTAAATTTATCTTTAACTATCTTTAAAGCTGATATAACATTGGTGTTTCATTCCATTCTCATTTTTAACCAATGACACCTCTGCCATCTTACACAGGTACTTGTTTATTATACAGATGCCAATAGTTTACGGTGAGCTGCGCTGGTTAGGTTAGGTACTTTGTCGTCCAATTTTTCTGTAATACTTTCCCTAATTCAAAACAACGCTCCTTATTGCGATGAAACATTAATTCCTGTTTGGGGAGCTATTACTAGGCCAAGATCAGGGTCGTTGAAGAGAGCACATTTCCGCCACTATTTTCTCTTTGAATAACTTTTAAAACTATTTTTGACATATTCAGTTATAACATACTCGACCTAACTATCGAAGCGCAATGTAAACTTGGCTGAGTATGTGTAGCGTGTTGGGCCGATGTCGCGGCCATGGGTGTGGGGATGCATTTGCCTAGATGTTTGTGGACATGGCTACCTTTTTGGGAATCTGAACTCAAAAATTGTTCAACAGAGAACCGTGCAATTTTCACACAATGATCATAGAATACTCTGTAAGATTCAAATAAAAACCTTCAAAATCTAGTAGCATCCGGAAGAAAAAAGTACCTTTATGCATTTAAGGTTCATAAGTACTCTCAGTCTGCTGTTTATGGCTAAATGATATTCTTAAACTGAAAGTTGCAATTCATTATGTAAAGGAGAGTATTAATTCTTAACAATCGCTTGCATAACATCATTTTTTTCAACTTGTTTTGTATATTTTTGTCCGCATAATAAAAAATATTATATTTACTGTAGATTTTGTAGAATCTTGAAGAAATTGCTTGTTTTTGAGTGAGATCTAAGCTTTTTGTATTTATGAGTTATTGTTAATGGTGATATGTATAAATTTTGTAAATGGCTTTCTGTTGGAAGAATAAATAAAAAATAAATAATTACATACCATAGTTATTGTATAACAACAATTATATAACATAATTATAATGTCAAATTCAATAAACAACTATTCCTTTAGGTATAGCAAGAATAACAGTCTTAATGTTTTAACCATTTATCAGACAAAAACAAACATATATTTTATTTCAAGAAAAATTTACGTAGTTTCTGGTTTCTGAATCACTTACTTCATTAGAAGAACTTTTATGTTGACGTAATAGTCACATGACATGATTTTTTAACTTTGATTAATGTTTGTTGTTGTGTTTTTCCTATGCTGAATAATTTACGCCATTCTGTTTTGGGTATATCCTTTTCTTGACATGACTGTACCTGCCCCTAGGACGCCAGCATCACTACAGTTGGTAACCGTGTGGGGAGGGGGTGGCTGAGGGTAGAGGCAGCGGTAGCACGGACCCCCGCCGTGATTGTAGACTGTCAGCTGCCCCTCCATCTGCAGAGCACTGCCCGACACCAGCGGCCGGCCTGCCAGTACACAGGAGTCACTCACTAGGTACCTGCACAGTCAGCTGCATGGTAACAACACTATGGTTGGTAACCGTGTGGGGAGGGGGTGGCTGAGGGTAGAGGCAGCGGTAGCACGGACCCCCGCCGTGATTGTAGACTGTCAGCTGCCCCTCCATCTGCAGAGCACTGCCCGACACCAGCGGCCGGCCTGCCAGTACACAGGAGTCACTCACTAGGTACCTGCACAGTCAGCTGCATGGTAACAACACTATGGTTGGTAACCGTGTGGGGAGGGGGTGGCTGAGGGTAGAGGCAGCGGTAGCACGGACCCCCGCTGTGATTGTAGACTGTCAGCTGCCCCTCCATCTGCAGAGCACTGCCCGACACCAGCGGCCGGCCTGCCAGTACACAGGAGTCACTCACTAGGTACCTGCACAGTCAGCTGCATGGTAACAACACTATGGTTGGTAACCGTGTGGGTGGGGGTGGCTGGGGGTAGAGGCAGCGGTAGCAGGGACCCCCGCCGTGGTTGTAGACTGTCAGCTGCCCCTCCATCTGCAGAGCACTGCCCGACACCAGCGGCCGGCCTGCCAGTACACAGGAGTCACTCACTAGGTACCTGCACAGTCAGCTGCATGGTAACAACACTATGGTTGGTAACCGTGTGGGTGGGGGTGGCTGGGGGTAGAGGCAGCGGTAGCAGGGACCCCCGCCGTGGTTGTAGACTGTCAGCTGCCCCTCCATCTGCAGAGCACTGCCCGACACCAGCGGCCGGCCTGCCAGTACACAGGAGTCACTCACTAGGTACCTGCACAGTCAGCTGCATGGTAACAACACTATGGTTGGTAACCGTGTGGGTGGGGGTGGCTGGGGGTAGAGGCAGCGGTAGCAGGGACCCCCGCCGTGGTTGTAGACTGTCAGCTGCCCCTCCATCTGCAGAGCACTGCCCGACACCAGCGGCCGGCCTGCCAGTACACAGGAGTCACTCACTAGGTACCTGCACAGTCAGCTGCATGGTAACAACACTATGGTTGGTAACCGTGTGGGGAGGGGGTGGCTGCGGGTAGAGGCAGTGGTAGCACGGGCCCCCGCCGTGGTCACTCACTAGGTACCTGCACAGTCAGCTGCATGGTAACAACACTAAGGTTGGTAACCGTGTGGGTGGGGGTGGCTGGGGGTAGAGGCAGCGGTAGCAGGGACCCCCGCCGTGGTTGTAGACTGTCAGCTGCCCCTCCATCTGCAGAGCACTGCCCGACACCAGCGGCCGGCCTGCCAGTACACAGGAGTCACTCACTAGGTACCTGCACAGTCAGCTGCATGGAAACAACACTATGGTTGGTAACCGTGTGGGGAGGGGGTGGCTGCGGGTAGAGGCAGCGGTAGCACGGGCCCCCGCCGTGATTGTAGACTGTCAGCTGCCCCTCCATCTGCAGAGCACTGCCCGACACCAGCGGCCGGCCTGCCAGTACACAGGAGTCACTCACTAGGTACCTGCACAGTCAGCTGCATGGTAACAACACTATGGTTGGTAACCGTGTGGGTGGGGGTGGCTGAGGGTAGAGGCAGCGGTAGCACGGACCCCCGCCGTGGTTGTAGACTGTCAGCTGCCCCTCCATCTGCAGAGCACTGCCCGACACCAGCGGCCGGCCTGCCAGTACACAGGAGTCACTCACTAGGTACCTGCACAGTCAGCTGCATGGAAACAACACTATGGTTGGTAACCGTGTGGGGAGGGGGTGGCTGCGGGTAGAGGCAGTGGTAGCACGGGCCCCCGCCGTGGTCACTCACTAGGTACCTGCACAGTCAGCTGCATGGTAACAAAACTATGGTTGGTAACCGTGTGGGGAGGGGGTGGCTGCGGGTAGAGGCAGTGGTAGCACGGGCCCCCGCCGTGGTCACTCACTAGGTACCTACACAGTTGGCTCCGATGAATTTACTAGTTGATACTAAAATATCCTTGATGTTCTCATAAAAAGTCATCATAAATAGTCTGGTGTTTAAATTTGATTTGGTTTTTTAAAAACTTAAAGATTCAAGGTACACAGTAGGAATAAAAATTACTGTAGGTTAGTAGTAAAACCAACATCGGCTGCTTACTTAACAAAATAAAAAGCTAAAACTTAGACACTCTTCGATTATTTAGCTAGGCCTAGGGAAATCATCAAATAAATTACACATTATCTTTGAACATTCTCATGGCTAAAAACAAGATATAGGGTAGTTATTTTAATTATTCGTAACAAAGAACAATGGAAGAACATCTAACAGGTTGCAATTATTATTCTCTAAATAAAATTGAAACCTACAAATTGTTTGAAATATCTAAATAGGCCTAGTATTTCTTTATTTGTGTGAAATCATAAAAATTAAATCTTATAAATATTAAAGAACAGCTATGTACATGGGAGCTCGAAAAAATCTGACAGGGAAGCTGAGATGGTTTAGTATTCACTTAATATTGAATTTCTTAAATTTGATCCCTTACAGGATAGATTTCAGACAGGTTTTTTTGCTTGTTGCTCATATAAATGTTAGGCATGATAATTAACACAAAAATTTAACAATGAGCTTATATACATTTTCTTCTTACAACAAAACAAGATTAATTACAAACAATACCGGTACTTTTAGCGAATTTACCTTTGGGAGGAAGCTATTACCGTAGGTCTCATGGTAAGACCTAAGCCTGGGACTATGTTAGTTTTTTGTTTTGAGGTGCCCAGAGACCAAAAATAATAGTCATTAAAATTTATAGACCGTAAAAACGGTCTGTCCAAGACCAAATTTGATAGAGATGTGTAATCCTACCATTATTTGGATGAGTTCATAAACCAGCTATATCGAACTACCGAAAGGGGTAGTTTTGGGGGGTTTTTTACCCAAAAATGGAATATTTTGATTTTTCATATGTAATTTTTTTTTATTTTAAATTTTGATTTTCACTGCTGATTTAGCTAAAAACACACACACAATTTAGTACTTTAAAACTTTGCTCTATCTCCATTGGTTACCAAGATTTTAAAAATAATTTTATGATTTTTATTTTTTTTATTATTATTTTAAAAATTATTTTTAAAAATAATTTTACAAAGTCTAAAGACAGTACATTGTATTTTGGGGCTCCAATGTTAATCTTATGGAGAATAAGGATGTGTTAATATATGTATCTGTAAAAAGGCCATCATGCAATTTATACAATTGTCAATGGTCAATAAATAAATAAATAAATAACTCACCTAGTGGCCACATTATCACTGGCATCCACAATAATTGTGTATTGTTTTATTATCTGAAGGGCATTGCTACTGTTCAGTTGCACTTGATGTTGATTTACTTTTAACTCTTTATTTATCCTAAAAACATACAATAATATTAATAACGACAATTTTGTTTTAGTACAAGAGAAAATGTTATAGAGAGCCTACTCTAAAAAAACAATTCTAAAACAGTTCTTTATGATATTGTGGGTCAGGTATATTTTACATCCAAAAGTGAAATCTCTTAAGATTAATGATTAATACATTTGATATATTTCTTGTGGCACAGACACACTCTATGGTGCATATTTTATGGTAACTGAGGGGTGAGTGTGATGGCTGATTACCGTATGACAAGATGACTAAATTATTTATGACAAAATTATTAAATGTATTATAAAGAATCAAAAGGTCAACAGAGTAGAATAAGACAATAACAGGCAACATTTTAGTAACACAGAACAAATAACAGCACTTGTACGAATGTTAAAGTGTGGCACTATCGCCATGAAGTAATGGTTTTAATAGAGTAAAAGTAATTTAACAAAATAGTAATAATTTCTCATTAATTTTTCTGCATTCTGTAAGCATCTATAGTTGATTAATTTTACACCCAACTATAAGTGGACAAAGGTGTGTAATTGGTATTTAAATTATGATTGGATACCCGCATGAGCAGCAGGAGATGGGGAGGTAAGGAATACAAATCCAAGATGGCAGAGGAGTGTTCATACTAGTTGAAAGAACCTTTTTGAAAACCTCCAAAAAATAAATAATAGCAAGAATGCTATATTATGATGGTCTTCATTTGTTTGTTAAGAAACCATTAAGGTTATTCATGATGATTTGCCTCCTGGATTGATATAAGACTATTGTAGTAGGTTACAATACCTCAGACCATCTTCAATCCAACTAGTTTTCTTGAGTGATTACTAGTCTCGGGTACAATGTCTCATTGTCAAATCTTCAAAATGTTGAAGTTGAATTTACTGAACATCTTGTCGTCGTTGAATAGTTAAAATGACACATACACAGATACATTTTTTAAATGTATCGTGTTTTGTGTTCTGTGTATGTGTCATTTTAACTATTCAACGACGACAAGATGTTCAGTAAATTCAACTTCAACATTTTGAAGATTTGACAATGGGACATTGTTCCCGAAACTAGTAATCATTTAAGAAAACTAGTTGGATTGACGACTGTTTGAGGTATTGTAACCTACTATAATAAACCATTAAGTTTACAATACACTAAAAAAATAAATAACCCACATGGATCATACTTTTTTCTTTTTTTTTTAAGAGGTTGGCGAACCTTTTATTGCCTTACTTTGCCTTGTCCACATAGACTATTGATCTGTGCGTGGATCGTATTAGACAAAGTAAGGGGGTGAGCCGCTACAGTACAAGGTGAAAGGTACTGATAAAAGTCACTGGCAGAACGCAAATTCAAACCCACGACATCGCTGCCATGGTCCCGAAGTCCGGCGCGCTAACCACTACGCCACCGACTCACCACCCTAAATTTATGCAGTGTGATTTTTTTTTTTTAAGTTTAAGTCCTTTAAAGTTTTTAAAATGTTATTAACATAAGTTACATACTTTGTTAAAGCTCTTGCAGCAGATTCAACTTTTGGTATCCCAACTGAATCCTCACTGTGTAAAAGTTGACGGTGAAGATTATTTTCTTCAACAACATCGTAATCAACAAGTCCAATACACCCTGAAATACAAACAGAAAAAAGAAATAAACACTGAATTAATTGAGGCATTGAAATGAAAACCAGGCTAAAAGCCAACTATGAACCTCATGGATATTTCAATGGTTATTTGAGGTTTTGTGCCGGGCAGTGCTGCATAAACTATTTGCTATTTTTTTTTTTTTTTTTGCGGACCTCTTTTTGCTTTACTTTGCCCCGTCCACATAGACTTTTGATCTGTGCGTGGATCGTATTAGACAAAGTAGGGGTGTGAGCCGCTACAGTACAAGGTGAAAGGTACTGATAAAAGTCACTGACAGAATGCGGATTCGAACCCACGACATCGCTGCCATGGTCTCGAAGTCCGGCGCGCTAACCACTACACCACCGAATCACCCAAATTTGCTATCTATCAAAGACAATAAATTTTTCCCAGATCTCCAGTCTGTCCACTATCTAAAATTTGTTTTAACTTCATTTACTATTATCTCTATCAGCGTTGGGGATACGTACCAATTCCAGCGCCAGCAAGGTACAGGGCCGCGGGGCAACCCAAGCCTCCAACTCCCACAATGAGCACCGACAACTGTTTCAACCCCACCTGACCTGCAACAATGGGGTTTAATCAGCTGTCTGTAACAATATTTAAAAGTCAATATTCCTTAAAAATTCATATTAAATCATTTTTATCATTATAAACTAATATATATCTATATATTAATACGCAAGCATGTTTCATTTCCTCCTTTTTTTTCAGCTCGTGTGCATCGTAGGATAAATCGGCGCATACCGTTAGAAAGGTATAGTCCTGTAGATGAGCAGAATCACATTCTAATTCACATCGGACTCCAGGGCTACGCCCCATAGACTTTCAAAGTTCCAATGTTAATCTTATGGAGAAAGGAGAATTGAATGAATCATTAGACAGCTGTTGTAAAAACAACTGCTAGAAAATTAGGAAGAACAGATGTTTTAGTTCTAAAATGTATTTAAGCTTTTTGGGTCCAACTGAAATTTTGATCGAATTTCGATCAGGAGGCGATCTCTAGTATATATTAATAAACAAGCATGTTTCTTTTCCTCCTTTTTATCAGCTTGTTTGCATCGTAGCAGAAATCCGTATATACCGCAATAAAGGTAGTGTTTTGTAGATAAGCAAAATCCCATTATAATTCACAACAGCCCCCAGGGCTACGCTCTGCAGACTTTCAGAGTTTCATTGTTAATCTTATAGAAGATCGGTAATTGATTGACTCACTACACAGCTGTTGTAATATCAAATGCTAGCAAAATTGGGAGAACATATATGGTTCAGTTAAACAATTTTTAAACAAACTGGATTCAGATCAACTGAATGGTTTACCGAATTTTGACAGGCGGCAATCTCTGGTTTTTATCATTTTAAACTAATTTATTTATTAATATTACCAATATTAAGTAATATTACCATACTTATTTATTAATATCTATTTATTAATATTATTATTTATTAATAGGCAAGCATGCTTCTTTTTCTCTTTTTTCTCAGTCTGTACATCTTAAGGAAAGCCGCGCATACCGTTAGAAAGGTATTGTCTTGTAGATGAGCAGAATCACCTTTTAATTCTCACTGGCCTATGGGGCTATGCCCTACAGGCTTTCAAAGTTTCAATGTTAGTCTTAGGCCCATTCTATACGGACCGATTGTCGGCGGCGGATCTGCTCATGCGAAATCTGCCGTCCGCTGGCCATTCTATACGAGCAATTAATCGGCGCAACAGTGTTGCCAACCATTCAGTTAATATAAAAAATACAGAATTAAGTAGCATTTATTTCTGACCTTGCTAAAATTGTTTCCACTTATATTATAATGCTTTAAAAATTATGTAACACGAGAAAATACTCAATTGCGACCAATTAAAATTATAAAATGATTTACAAATAATGATAAAAACATAAATATTGTATAAACATACGACATAACAATTCAAATTAGAAAGGAAAAAGTCTTTTTCCAATTAAGTGATGACGTATTTATGTTCTTAAAAAGTGACTTTACATGATTTCAATATTTCCAAAATACTGAAAATATTACAAAGTTATAATAAGAAGGGATAATGTATGGCCTCAAACTCCTACGAAACATGTATACTAAAATACAAGATTGGTCAATATTCGATAATTTATTTTTTAGAGAGAAATAAATGTAGAGATGACTAAATAATACAATTAACTTTAAGAAAGAAAATAATAGATATAGGTAGGCTTATACCTACCTATAAATAATTAATTGAAAGGGCCTGATACATTTTGACCAGTATTATGACGTAACAACTTGACATGGCCTTTGAACTGTATGACCGTCGGTCGAGGCCTATAGTAATCATTTAAACTTTTTTCATGTAATCAGTAAGTAACCAATTACACTAAAGTAGGCCTACCGGTATGTAATTGAAATGAATAACCTCTGCGTCATTGAGATAAATATAGTTGTATTTGTTTGTTTTCGTGAATAGTGAATGCAGGCAAAAACTAGCTGTACATTGAATTTTTACCTCAATCCAACTTTAAGATTTTTAACCTTGTCTGCGTTTTAATCTTTAGATGTCATTTCTTATAATTTACAATGTTTTTCAATTTCTAGAAAAATGAGTTTTTCATGACAAACATGTTTTCTAAAAACAAAATCAAAACAAACTGTAGGATGGTGAGAATAAAAAGGATCAGGAAAGGCAGTGGACGAGAAATGGCGAGAACGAGAGAGAAATTACGATATTTGGCGTGAGGTTGCGAGATCGGCGGCGGAAGCAGAATATACCGCGTCATAGGGCGTTAAAAATCTGCCCGTATAGAAGCTCCCATTTAAACTCCATTGTTCGGTAAAATATCAGCTGATCGACGCCGACAATCGGCGGCAGACAATCGGTCCGTATAGAATGGGCCTTATGGAAGAAAGGTAATTGATTCAATCATTGGACAGCTGATGTAATAACAAATGGTAGCAAATCAGGAATAACAGATGTTTCAATTGTAAAACACTTTTCAATTAATTTGATACAAGTTCAACTGAATTTTTTGTCAAATTTTAACCATGGGACGATCTCAAGTTTTTATAATCATTCAACACCAGAAAAAGGAATGCAATAAGTTTTTTTTACCAACAAGTTCCAACTACATAAATCAATTATTTTCTCCCTCTATTAAACCAATGTTAAATTTAACTTTTTTACTTTCAGCATAGGTTTTAACCCCATGAATGACACTAGAATGTCGACCATGCATAAGAGTTTAAGGGTTAATCAATCTTTATATATACTATATTCTCTCAGACATGCGTATAGTATTGTTTGGGACATGATAAACCATAAAACTGTAGTAAACAGTCATTAAAAATAGTTTATGATAATTTTTTTAGGGAAACTGATTTTTCACAATAAAAATAATTAATAAATTTTAAAGAATACTAGTTTATATTCTGCCAAATTAGACAAATTTGATCAAAATCTAATTAAATATCTAGTCCGTCCTTAACTTTATACAGCTCTGTTTCTAATGTGGCCCTCACACGTATTTAGATTGGGTCAAGGAGAGAGATTAATTTCAAACACTTTAATCTTCTCATTCTGCAAGGAGCACAAGTAAAGATCAGCAATCAAAAGTTACTTAGGATGTGGAATTTAGTGAAACAAAAGTGGTCTACATTATAATAATAATTGGTTGGTTGTACAAGTAAAAATACATTACTACCTTTAACTCCAATCTGAGGAATGATTATCTGTCTAGAGTAACGAGTTATATCTCGGTTTGAGAGTTGTCGATTTGATTGGTAGTTCAACTGTGATTCCTGAAATGTAAAGTAAAATAATGAATTGAGTGAAGTCTTAACATATTTGTAATGGTTTTTATTGTCTCAATTGAATGCCATGGAGAGGACAGTCCAGACTATTTGACCTTAAATCCATTGTCACGTCACAGGAGCAAGGGGGTTCGCTCTGAGAAGTCAATTGATTGTCTGCTGTCCGTTTCTCATCTTGTTTCCTTTTCTTCAATACCCTGTCCTTCCGCGGACTTCCACAAATTGCCCATTAAAGGCAGACTTGTTTAGTAATGGTTGGGCCAGGGTCTCTTTTACACCAGTAATAACAACTCTAAAACGTTATCTTACTATAAAAAAAAAATAGAATAGCCCTGTCACTAAATTGTATTATAAGTTTAAATTTTGATTAATTTAGTGTTGGTATAACAAACTCTTAACCTTGCAGGGGTAATATTAGACTAGGCATTAATAACAAAAATTAAAAATTGAATAATTACCTTCTAACTCAAAAAATGCCTAAGCAAGTTGCCTACAGAACCAAAATGCAGTATCATAACAAGAGATTCTTCAAAATCTGTGTTAATTTACAAAACCTTGGGCCTAGTGGAGGTTGTCACACGGGTAAGTTATACGAGGATGAGACAAAATTAATTTTAGGCTTCATGCCTGAATTTTCAATTACCAGTTGTTATCTCACTGCACTTACTGTTATCTTAGGTACTGCTTTAGGAGAGTAATTAGATATCATTTATCAAGTGAAACTAAGATTTTCAGAAGAATTCTGTAGAGACCATTTTAAAAACTTAAGAATTCTAACACTCACCGGACTGTATTTATATGAAACATTAACCTATATATATTCACCAGACAAAAATGTCTTGCCTGACTCTGTTAAATTTTGACATAGTTACGAAATACTGTAGTACTAAATATGACACCATCTTCAGACTTCCAAAGCACAGATTGATTCTTTTTTAAAAAAGATCTCTATACGCTGGTTTAAAAATGCACAATGAATTGCCACTAAATTTTAAATTCATGGGCAATAACCATTTTAGAGATACTACTTTAAAAATGAACTTACCAACAGAGCTTTTTAGGCTATTCATTGCAGGAATTTTATAACAATTTTTTGGTTTAATTAATTGTATTTTTATATTTTATATGTGCAGGGTGTCTACTGATATCTGATTTTGGAATTCCAGTATATTTCCAGTATTTCCAGTACTTTTTTTTCAAAAAATTCCAGTATTTTAATAGATAAATAGATTTTTGTATTAATAGATCGCCACTGGTCGAAATTCTACAAAAAATTTACATGATTTGGGTTCTAATTTATTTTATAAATACCCTTCTTCCATGATTAACATTGAAACTTTGAAAGCCTGAAGGGCTGGCCCCTGGAGGCCAAAGTGAATTATAATGACATTCTGTTCATCTACAGGATGAACCTTTCTTACAGTGTGCGCGGATCTCTCTTGATGATACACACAGGCTGAGAAATACCCCCCGTCGCAGCAGACCTGCGTACTCAGCGAATTTCCAAATTAGTAATATTAATTTTGACCAGCTAAACTTGTAAACAAAATTTCATCACATGCTCATAGTTAGGGAAATAAATGTCTATTCTCCTTAAGATAAATATAGGGAAAGAGTATGCAGGTATGCTGCCATGGGGGACACTAAAAGTAGGTTTTTAGCATAGAAAAAATTTATTTCGACCATATAAAGCCATATAGTAAGTTTCATCAATATCTGTCCATAAATAAAAGAGTTTGCCTATTCTCCATATGATTAACATGGGAAAAGAGTATGCAGGTTTGCTGCCATGATAAGTACAAAAACCAAGATTTTTTACCTTAAATGGATGAATCTTAACCAAATGAAGCTAAATACTAAGTTTCATCCAAAAATATTGGTTAATAAGTGAAATATTAACACATCCTTATTCTCCATAAGATTAACATTGGAGCCCCCAAAAGACAATGTACTGTCTTTAGACTTTGCAATATCTCGGTAACCAATGGAGATAGAGCAAAGCTTCAAAATACTAAATTGTGTGTTTTTTTGAGCTAAATCCAATGGTCAAAATAAAAGTTTAAAATTTTTAATAATTACATATGAAAAATGCAAAAAACCCATTTTTGGGGTACAAAACCCCCCAAAACTACCCCTTTCCGGTAGATCGATATGTCTGGTTAAGAACTCATCCGAATAAATGTAGGATTACACATATCTACCAAATTTGGTGTCGATCGGACCATTTTTACGAGAGTTATCGTGTCTAGGGACATATATATATATATATATATATATATACATATATAAAAATTTTAATGACTATTATTTTTGGTCTCTGGGCACCTCAAAACGAAAAAGTAACATGGTCCCGGGCTTAGGTCTTACCATGAGACCTACGGTAATAGCTTATTCCCTATGGGAAATTCGCTAAAAAGGAGGAAAATAAACATGATTTAATATATAGATATACTTATGATTGTGATTAATAAGGACTTTAGAATGATAACACTTTTAAATATTAATATTGTATTAGGCAATTTTAACTCCCCTTAAAGAGCCCTCCATACCGCCCACTTTATTTTGTATTTTTTAAATACAAAAATTATAAAAAAGTACATTTAACTGAAAAAAATTAAATAGACTAATACTAAAAGTAAAATAAAAACTGACATTATCAATAAAATTTAAGAAAGGAAACTAAATATTTAGTACAAAATCCAACATTTTCTAGGCTCAATCTTCACATAAATGTTTAGATTTCTAATTGCTAAATTTATTTGATCAGAACTACAAGTTTTCTGATTATGGTTTTCAAACATACTTGAACAACAATAATGACATGTGAAATAATTTTACATCAGAATGTACGGATCAAATTACAAAATCTACATTTTATGCATTTTAAAAGCAACAATTTATAGATTGTAATAAAATTAAATTTTTACAGTATCTAATTTGAAATTCCAGTATAATTCCAGTATTTCCAGTATGGAAATAAAATTCCAGTATAATTCCAGTATTTCCAGTATGGAAATAAAATTCCAGTATAATTCCAGTATTTCCAGTATGGAAATAAAATTCCAGTATAATTCCAGTATTTCCAGTAATTCCAGTATCAGTAGACACCCTGTGTAGGCATAAGTTTCGAATTTTTTAGTTTTATTTGTTTTTGACAATGCACCTATTCTATATGTATAAACATGTAAAGAATGTTATGTGCAAATAACGAATGTCTATGTCTATGTCTATGAATGTAGCCTATTTGAAAAATCAACTACCAGTACTCATTACTCGTAAGATCGTTAGATTCGATATTACAAAATTCAATAACAGCGATTGAGTTGGATAGTGAACTTTATTCTGTAAATAACTTGGCGAAACTTCTTATCCTCCTCCACCTTTATTATCGATGTTAAAATTTTTATTTTGCGACAATATTGCTATTTTATTGATGATACAATTACACGATACTGTTAAGATTATATCACCTGATATAGGCTTCTAAGATAATTGAAAATACCTTTTGGCAATAAAACTAATATAGGCCTGCGAACATAACAAAAACAAGTTTTAATTAATGTAGCCTATAGGCCTAATATTATCTAAGAACATCACAAAATAAACTAAAATAGCCTATCTAAATTTTAAGTTTATTTTGTAGGTTTATCTTATTTGCGAGCAGATGCAGACTCGTATAGGATAACTGTTAACCCTTTTACTGCCGACGAGCGCAAATGCGCACGTCGGGGTTTGTGCTAAAATTGCCGACGTGCGCAATAACGCTCGTCGGCTATCGAGCGAAACCTGCCGACGTGCGTTATAAAGCACGTCAATATATATATTTATTTTAAATATATATATGTATGTATATATTTATAATATATATATATATATATATTTATTTATATATATCACCCGATTTATTTTATTTATTTATTTATTATTTATTTATATATATAGGTCACCCGAGCGATGACGTCATCGAGGTCAATGACCCCACCGATGACGTCATCGCCAAGTCATTTCTGCAACGTCATGGGTGTGACGTCACAGGATGACGTAATTGGCGATGACGTCATCGGTGGGGTCATTGACCTCGATGACGTCATCGCTCAGGTGACCTTGAACTGGCCCAGCACCCCTACTTTGCCACTACTTATATATATAATATAATATATATATATTATATTTGTATATAATATATATAAATATTATATATATATATATATAGCCTATATATATATATAAATTATATTATATTAATAAATTATAAATAAATTATTAATTATAAATTATATATAAATATAATATATATGTAAATATATATATACATAATATATATAATATATATATATTATATAATTTTTATATATACCGGTAATAATTTTTTATAGGTATATATAGGGAATATATAATTTATATAATAATATATAATCTAATATATAATTTTTCTGTTGGTTTTTTGGTTGGTTTTTGTTGGTTGTTCACAAACTCTTAGTGTGAAGTGTTTCTACCTCGATTTTACAAAATTTCAAAAACTGATAACAACTTCTTCAATTTTCAAGATAAGGGCATGAAAGTTTGTTTATGTAATAACATATGCATGCTCTACAAACTAAAATAGTTAGATTTTTGCATGTATTTGTTTTAGGTATAGTTTTTATAGGCCAAGCCTGAAAAAAATAAATATTTTTTGTTACTACATATATTTATGAAAAAAAATAAAAAAAAATATATATATATATATATATATATATATATATATATATATATATATATCGTCGCTTTCCAGGCATATGGTCGTATCTCATTTTCAGTGATTTTTCAGGAGAGCACAAAAACAAAAACCACACCTACATTTTGCTTCAGAGATTCTAAACGAATGAACTTAGAAACTTTATTTTTAGGCTAGTAATGCATGATAGCCTACCCTAAAATTTAAAGTACACGCCAAGAGATCTGAAAATATATATATATACTTAGAAAGTTATATATATAAACAAGATACGACAGTTTGCCTGAATACATTATGCAAGGTTATACTAGGCAAGGTCAAAATTATAGTTCAGACGAAAAGTCGTATCTTTAGATACGACGCCTTTTTTGACTGGGTTGTATCAGGCAAACAGTCGTATCATTAATTGATACGACCTTTCGTCTGATTTAAATTTAAAATTTTTTGAGATACGACTCATAGGACATAGCCCGTATCTTCTAAACTAGGAGGGATAGACATACGACGATTCGTGTGATGTGTAGAGGCTGTCTGGGAGATTCAAAAACTGTCGTAACCTAAAAATCCATTTTTTTGAGATACGACCTTATGCCTGGAAGGCGACGATATATATATAATAACAACCATTTTATGTTTTTATCAAGACAGGCAGTTTATTAGGAACAAAACTAGGCCTAGACCTTATTTATTAAATTCTGATGAAAAATAAAAAACATACTCCCTTTTTTGTGAAATATTGAATTTTCCTCAAATCAGGCCGGGCAGCCTTCGCATTATACTCTTACCACAGACCCGGAATTTTTCGCGCCGTGCGCACTTGCGCGCGTCGGCAGTAAAAGGGTTAACATAGGCCCAAAATGGCATCACACAAATGCTGCAAAAAAAACGAACCGGAAAGTTTTTTCTCTATTGTATTGAGGAATAATGCATTTTAAATGTTTCTAAAAGCCATCGACTTTTATAAACATCGCTGTCAAGAAAAGTGACGGAGGTTTTGGGTTAAAACTTAGATTGGTGGGCTAGGTTAGATCTTTATTATGATACTTCTTACCTCACTATCATTGATGATTCGATTGTTTTTATCGCACAATTTTAATCGCAAAATCAAAATTTTACCAGCAATAATAACAGTGAAGGAGGATAACGAAGTTTCGCTAATAACTTATCACAGTTCATGTGCAGTCGACAAGTGTCTTTAATTTTACATAATGTTTTATTTAAATTGTTTAGGCCAATCATAACTTAAATAAATTAGAATAAAGAAAAGAACTGTTAACTTACTGATTCCACCTTTAATTTTAACAATTCACTTTCCTTTTCAACTATGAGTTGTTTGAGTTTTAAAATCTCGTCCTTCAATGTCTCTATTTTATTTTGTATTGTAATCATTTTCTAAAAGGTATCCTTTAATTAAAACAATATTGCAATCAGAAACAAAGCAGGGAGTTTAAAATTAAATTTAAGGTTACTTAAGTTGAGGTTAGGCCTATGTTTGTGAATTTCGTTTTTTCTTTTCTGCAATGCAGGCTGAGGCGTAAAATCTATGCAACCTCGAAGTACTCTATTATATGTTTGTGTATCTACATTTTGTTTCGTTTATCACTTTATGGAACACTTTAGACAGCATTATGGAACAAACTAAGTACATGACACAAAAAGTCAAAATATGTACAAATGTTCAGTATTGGTTATATTAGTAAAGTTCATAAAAATGGTGTTAACTGTATGTATGTATGTACTTGGAAATTTGGAATAATAATAATAAAAATAAAGAGTACGCATAGAACTCTGGATACTAGCATTGACTTTACAATCTAAAATTTTAGTATGTAAAGTCAATGATACTAGGCGTAGACCTAGAATTCGAAGAGGCCAGTAGCATTCCAGTAGTATTAATATGCTTAGTAATAATGTTATAAACTGCATAGAGGGCATATCAATACTGTAATGCTTTTTATACTAACTTTTGTATTGACATTGACGTTAGATACTGTACTATCAATTGATTGCCGTAGCATTGACTATCAAAGTCAATGGTATTGACAAATGGTAGCATTGTCTATTGCCGTAGTATCCATAGTCAAGTCAATGGTATTGACATAGTTTAGCTTAGTTACATGGTTAAAGAATAGCTTGCGAATTAGTTAAGTTGTTATGCAAAGAATAAGAAGGTGGTTTGTTTTCATCATTTTTCAATTTGTAAACACGTCGAAAATCGAAAATCATTCATTTTTATGTATGGTTTTGGTTACTATTGGCAACCACACACAAATTAAATCGTTCATAACATAAGGATAGTCGGTTCTCTAGAGGCTAGAGGCCAACCAAAGTTTTCTCTGTAGTAATTTTAAGTTATGGATAGACAGTATTGATTTGTAAAGTGGTGTTTATAAACTTTCAATATGTTTAAAAATACATTTCAGAGCGGCTTCTTGTCTATTCTCTACAGCATCGGAAGTAAACCTCTACAAATATGGGACAAAAAAGTACGCAATGGACACATCAAGCGGATTACAGATAATGATATTCAGTCACTTGTTTTGGAAATAGTCGGCACCAACGTGAGCACTACATTCATCACTTGCCCAGCAGATCCCAAGAAAACCTTGGGTATTAAGTTACCTTTTTTGGTCATGATCATTAAAAACCTGAAGAAATATTTCACTTTTGAAGTACAGGTAAATTGGCTTTACTACAAATTGAAATAAGAACTAGGCCTAGGCCCAGGCCCAACAGCACCTAAGCCTATCCCTCACTAGCCTACCCCACCTTCCAATACCAAGGGAGCGGGAAGGTGGATTTCTCTTGGTGTTGATCGAGTCTAGGTTAGGCCTAACCCCTTTAGGATGTAGGCCTAGCCAGAAAGTCAGGTCCTATAATTTTAACCCATTGGATTATGAATATATTTGCGTACGGTCTTCACTGAATCATCCGATTCAAATTTTTTAAATGGAAGGTTTTGAAAAAAAATTTGGCGAAACTTTGTTATCCGACTCCACTGTTATTAACTTATCGATGTGGAAATTTAGATATTGCGATAATAATGCTTTTCTATCGATAATACAATTACACAATGCGATTGATTACAATTTAATCACGTGATTTGTTCTAATATAATTAAACATACCTTTTGACGACTAAACAAATAGGCTATAGGCCTATTGCAAACAAGTAAGGTAAAATGCCTAAATGGCGTGACCTTAAGGGAAGCCCATCTCTTTTTCTGTACATGAAAAAATAAATAAGTTTAATGTTTAAAAAAAACTTATACCATACTACTAATTTTTTTTTTTTTTTTTTTTTTTTTTGAAGTCTGAACAAATCTAGGATGGTTTGTTGTTTGTAACATTATATGACATTAATTTTACTATCACTCTGAATAATGCCGTTTCATTGTTTTGAAATTCTAACTCCTTGATTCACGCGACCAATGATTGTGCTGCTAAAATCCGTAACTTAACTCCTAATTTCAGAGGATATAATAATAATAATAAAAAATTTTATTCCTCTGACTATAATTAACATTGTATGGGAATTTACATTTTAAGAAGAATTCACATAAAGTCTTTCCATCTGTTTCACTTAAAAAATTTACAATTCCGGATTTTTCAACAAGATTTTTGTTAATTTATTTAATAGTCTAAACTTTCTTCAAGTCTTTTCAATTATTTTTAAATTGCTTTTTTCTTCTTTCTTCCTTATAAATGTTATTGACATCCCTAAAATTACTGAAAAACATCGTAATATCTATACATATAATACGAGAAGCCGTTTTTTGTAAACACTACTCCTCCCTTATTTCTGGACAAAATTCAATGTTTGAGATGTCATAAGATTCGTCTCACTTCATAGTTTTGCACTAAGATTTTAGATTTTCTTATATTTGTACTATGAAGGGCATGGGAAGCCCTTAAAGTTCATATTTTGTCCATAAGATTAACATAGGGAACAATTTTTAGTAAATTTCAAATCAATCAGCTGTTCATAGTTAAATCATAAAAACACGTTTTAAAAGCTAAAAAGAACTTTGAATTTTTTATACGAAGGGGCAAGGTTTTATCACAAGGTACTCACGTAAATGCAGCGCATTGCGCTGCACAGGTTCCCTTAGTTACTTGATAAGTAATGAGAAGTCATTTCTTAACCTTAAAATGCGACTCAAGATAGAACGGACGACAGCTGTCTGCTGATTTCACAACTCATCCATAGAGGAAGACCCTGATGGCGATTTAAATAACTGGTAGGCCCTACTATGTAGTTTAAACATATTTAGGTTACTTGTTGAATCTTAGTTTCAGAAAAGAAAAAGAAATGTTTGCAACACTCAAAAATATATTTATACCTATACTGCAAAGATTACAGATGGTAAATATATGAAAAGATGGAAAATGGCAATCAATTTCAACCGGACACACTGATCATCATCATCCGGTTATGATGATCGGTGTGTCCGGTCAAAAAGCTATTTCTGAGTGATGTAGACTTTTGTTTTTAATTTCTGATTGCAAACATTCGTCATGCTAATAAAGAAAGTGTTTAGTTGTAGTTTATATTTTTTATTTTATTTCAGGTCTTGGATGACAAAAATGTAAGACGAAGATTTAGGGCTAGTAACTATCAATCCACAACTAGAGTCAAGCCTTTCATTTGTACAATGCCCATGAGACTTGACGATGGATGGAACCAGATCCAGTTCAACCTGGCTGATTTCACAAGAAGAGCATATGGGACTAACTATATCGAGACACTGAGGGTACAAATCCACGCTAACTGTAGGATAAGAAGAGTATACTTCTCAGATCGCCTCTACTCAGAAGATGAATTGCCTGCCGAATTCAAACTGTTTTTACCTATCCAGAATAAAGTTAAGCAGTAAGAAACTATTTCTGAGTTTTATTTGAGCTCCTCTGACTTAATTTTAAGCAATTTAACAATTGAACTCGCTCACAATTCAGCTGTGGTGTCCTGGTCACTGGTTGAAACAAACGTTCACAAACTCTTAGTAATAGACAAATGCTACTTAATAATTAAATGTCATGTTTCATACCGTAATGAAAACATCGCTTCCTAAGATGTTTGGGCCCCAATGCACTTATACTGATAGCGCTATATTTTCCTCTGGTTTTCGATTGCAAAACCAACATTTTTTAACAAGGGATGTCCCTACTTATTGTAGCTATTCATCTATGAATCCAATGAAATCAAACAATAACTGTTAGAAAAAAGCTCTAGAGTTTCACATGGCTCCCACCAGGTGGCTACCATTTGAGGGTTTTTTAGTGGTAGTCTTCCTCAAAGATTAATCGGCCGTACTAGACCTAACGATTCTGCGTTACATCACTAGCCGCCAAGGTTACCTGACTTGGCAGTTAGTGATTTCTTTTTGTAAAAGACACTGTTTATATGCCTCCCCTTCAAACAACATTGGTTGAACTTAAGAACCACATTAGATAAGCCATTAAATTCATCACTCAAAACTTGCTAACTACGGTGTGTGATGAATTTGAGTATCACCTAGACATGTGCTGTGCATCTATAAGTGACCGTATTGAGCTCCTGTAAATGTTATGTAAAAGAACTACTAGTTGTCCTCTAATTAATATAAAAATAACCTCATATCCATATGATCATTAGTTTTTTCATTGTAAACCTATAAAATCTAATGATTATTTTTTAAACACCCTTATAACCACTCAGCTACCCAGCCAGTTAAATTATTGTGAGTCATCAATTTAAATGTACAAGATAAATATTTGATAATAACAAATTATGTTGATCAAAATTGTATTGTTCCACAAAGTGTGCCCAGCTATAAGAAAATTATATTCCACATATTATTAGATACAGGATTAGTGGAATAAAACTCAATGGAATAAATTTTTTATCCAACTAAAATATAAGAAAGAATAAAAAAGGAGTTGCTCAGGACAGTATATATAAGAACCAATATGTTTTTAATAAAGTTCTTTCAACTAATTATTTATTTTTACATTTAAAAGTTTTGTAGAATGAGTTGATGAACCTCTCTCTACTCTTAAAGTTGACCATTCATCCCTATTGATTTTATTGAACTTTTAATAATTGCTGGAGTTGAATTGCTAGTCTACATATTTGAAGAGAGTACAGTAGACTTGATATTCCGACATTCTTTGGTCCAACACATTCTGTAATCTGACAATGCCTAGGCTGTGAGATCTTTTGTTATTTTGATGTTTTCAATTTTTGCAAAGCATTCTCTTGATAAATTTTCAAGATTTAAATTGGTCTCCCATGTTAATTTAAAGAAATTTTTTTAATCAAAGTGATTTGTAACAAGTTTAAGGATTTTTAATAATATCGATATTATATCCAAGGATGTATCATACAAATCATATAACTAATCATTCTAAATGACATTTACCTTGTTTTATCATCTATCAAAAGATTATTAAGCATTTTTATAATAATGATACCTCCTGGAATCTATTATCTGATAAGGTCCTGGTCCCGGATGTGCTGGATCAAGAGGGCTGCATAGTTTTCTCCTTACATCATGTAAATCTTGCTTGGAATTAAAACTTGATCAGGAAATAGCCACATTGAAAAGTGCCTGTCAGTGTATGTGTAAACTTTGCCCTTACACAAAGAAAGGAAATCAAATTAAATCCGAGTCATCTTCTAAAGGTATCAGGAGCTTCTCTTGATTGTTATTTATAGCCAAGTTGTCTATAAAACTGTTTTAGTAAGAGGAAAACTTGAGGACGAAGCAAAATTTTCCGATTATTCTTTAAATATTACATAATGCTTTTCCAACAAGATTGCTACCTAGTTGTCTAAAACTTTAAAATGTGATAATCATGGAGCACTGTTCTTTTTTAACCCTTCATTGGGCGCTTGAATTCTGAAACTTTTTTTCATCTGCTCTGAATTCATTTTTTTTAAGAATATTTCTTACACACACATTTTTATTAAACCAGATTACTTTTAACATATTTTAACACATATAAAAATATTCGGGTTACTTTAACATGTAGTAAAGGTAATATTCTTATACAATACTAATATGCAGAAGTTACTAATATATCAGTAATTTACTATGTACCATCATTATGAAGAACGGATGCACAAAGTACAGTACACTCTCGTTCATCGGACTCGGCGACATCGGAACTCCGCTTCATCGGAACTGGAAATCTGGATATAATTTTTTTTTTTTCTTACGAAATAAATGATTTTTCCGTTTTAGCGCCTTCAATTTCTATTCGTTCTATCCGCACAACAGTGAAGCATCACATTTTGCATCAAACGTCATGAGGCGTTTTCCATAATCTTTACCCATCGCTGTGATTTACGAGGCCGTGGAGTATTCGCACAAAAATAGAAAGAGGAAGGGGGAAGGAAGTGAACATCTGTTTCGACCGCTTCCCAAACTGTCAGTCTGTCTCGCGTTGCGACTGCACCTGTGTTACGTGGAAGTCAGTTGACTGCTATATGAGTGGAATATGAATATGGAATATGAGAATAACGATTTTGGATCTTTATTTCCTGCGTTGTTTTTATTCCTATAGGTTCATTGTTGCCATGTTCAAAGTTTGAGTGCCTCATTTTTATAAAATTTCTTGTGTTATCTTAAAAACAAGAGTGAATACTTTAGGTCACCGTACGGGCGGAAATGATGACTCACGACGGACTCCGCTTCATCAGAATTTTTTTACATCCGAACCGGCCGTCCGCCACATTAGTTTCGATGAACGAGAGTATACTGTATAGTCTTATTGCTTTTAAATTCTTACTAAAAGGAAAATTATTTCAGTTACGGTACCCTTTATTCCTAATAATACACCATAAAATTTATACCAGTGCGTTTATAAAAATACACTATATGTTTTGAGGGCAAAAAAGGCACTCTATAATATTAATTATAAAATAAAACTCCTAATGTGGTTTAAAAGCTAGAAAGAAACAATTGCCAAACTACATAAACAATTTAGGAAAAAATTTTGGAAAAAAAGAATTTATTTCGGTAGCACAATTGGGAATTGGGGGCAAGCGGAAGATAACTCCGCTCCGCGAATCAGAGTTCAGACGCAACGCAAAAGCAACCTCAAACTCAAAAAAAAAAAAAAAAAAAAAAAAAATCCCAGATCAATACTACAATTGTAAACAGATAATCCAACGCATTACACATCAAAGGGAACTTGAAAGCCAGCTGTAAAACAAATGCTTTCTACATTTTTTACTTATTTTTTGCAAGTACGGAGGTGACCTCTGCTATGCGCCCGATCGAGGATTAATATCCAGATGTTGCACGATAACAGTTTTTAAATTTTTGTTTTTTAAAATGAAAAAGTCTTCATTCTTTTTTGAAATTAAAACTTGTTGAGGTTAAAAAAACATACAACTGAGCAAAAAAAAATTAAGGATATTTTAAAGAACTAGCTCGCTTACCAGACGGCACGAAACTGAATGTGTTGTTGATGTCTTAAGATTGAAGCCGTTTGTTCTTAATAAAGTGCAAGGCCAAGAACTCTTAGATATACATTTTTCCCACTTAGTAGCTTATAAATGTTGAATGCAGTGGACTCCTGTCATTCCTAGGACCAGAACCATTCCTGATAATAGATTTTGCTGGATAATCAAAAGCCTATAGTTTTTAACAAAAATACTAAATAAATAACCTTTTTTATTGGGCAAAAGTTGTAGTCCTCATCATAACAGCACTATGTGAGTGGTGAACGAACTGTGAATGACAAAGAAAAAGGCATGTACAGCTCAGCGCACTGGCAGCGCATAGTGGTCAAGGTCGCTGTGCCCTCAAACATAATCGGATAAAGCAGAACTCGAGTGGCTCGACTAGTGCTGGTTCTTCAAATGTGGTTAAAAGACCCACTGTATTTCCTTACACTTTGTTGACAACTTTATTTTGTTTGTCTCTCTCTTCTCTCAAGGTTCTTCAACCTGGTTCTTCAAGGCTGTCTTTTGTTGGTCTCTCTTGGCTTTTTATTACTCATTAAAGCTCAGAATTTATCCACAATCATAGCGGTTTATTTAAAAAATATATATATTTCTAAATACAAGGTTAATTAGGGTTCATATAAATCACACATTGCACATATAATGGATTTATTCATAATATTACATGAATATATTTTAGAAAAAGGCTTCTGTAAAGTAGCTTGCACCGAAACCATTCAAGACTCTTTGACATTGAACAACGACGATGAATATTAACTGAATAATGCAAAAAACGCACTACAAGCTGGCAATAAAATCTAGAATAATATTATACGATATTCTAAGATTTTATTAAACATGCAACCCACTTTAGCGACCTTTGACTAAGACAATAACAAGGGTAAAGAACTATACCTGTCACATCGATCGAACAGTATATAAATATCTACAGAAAAGAATTTTCACAAAATAAAATATATATGTTTTTTTATAAAAGATATAAAATACGTCTCAACATAAAACTCGATCAACATAACTAATACAGAAATGTACAACAGAAAATAAATAATGATCTATGGGGTGCTTGCACGGTAAAATGTAATTATAATATAATAATATATTATGTATACGTTAAAACTTTAAAAGCCACAAATAAAATGTATATACCTGACAGTGGACAGGTAAATTCTTATTGCTTACAGAAATAGACAGTTGTATAAATAGACAATAACTTGACCTAGGGCAAATAACATCATATGTTACTCACTAGTGCACTTCATAATACTACTGATCCGAACATTATACAAAGTAGACTAACTTATCATAATAATTACAAGAATTTCTACACGAGGGACACGCCTTACTTGTTGGGGTGGCCCCCATTGACATAGTTTGTTTTGATCACGTTTCCTTTGCTGGCGTACATCACTTTGCTGCAAAAAAAAAAAAACATCACCATTTTAGAATGATAACAGTTGCAATGACATTGTGGAATAGCCTCCAGATCACTTAATATAAATCGAATAGTTTAAAATACCTGGATTTCTGCCAAGTGATCATGTTGTAGTTTTGTTGACTACCAGTGTTTTCGAGCACTTACACACTTATTTTTGTCTTTAAAACACCAAGCTTAGAAGTCTTCATTACATAGATGTAGATCAATCGTCATGAGGTAAGAAATAAATATTTAACATAAAAACAATACACTTAAGACACCGATTTGAAACAGAGAACAGGCCACTCATCACCCGCCGGCCATCATTCGAATGTTCCAGGTATTTTTACTTGGCAAAAATCCAAGTATTTTAAACTATTTGAGTTACGATGACTAGTAACTTTAGATATTTTTGGCCATTGGGCTATTGATTAATGATACTAACAAATGAATCACCTGGTATTTGTCAGTAACAAAGCTACACCTCATCTGATCCATCACACTCAACCTTCAGTCATGATCATTTTAAAATATGCACAATAGAGTGCGTCGGTTTATCAAGAAATTATATCAAGTATATATTCCAATCAGTTGAAGCGGGGCCTACAAAAACTAACGGGACTGCATACTTCCCCCCACTACCAGTCATATGACTATATGCGGCCAATCTACAGCATAAGTTTCCATAAGATAACACTTCCAAAGATTAGGGATTTTTCCACTCCCATCAATGTACATTTTCCAATGTTTCATCTTCTTAAAAGTTAACTCCGATAAATTCTTCAACAGAAACCATCAACACAATCATTTCACTATGAATTCTTCTTTACTTCAATACTCTCTTCACAGGACCTCTTTTCTTGGAGCTGTGCCATTGTACAGTTGTTTGAGAATATTTAATACCTTCCCAACTTCCATAAAAAATGAACCTTGTTTAAGAAAATCTAAAAAAAAGCTTTTGAATATTTGTCCAGGCAGTCATTTTACAGTGTGAGTGAGTTTCTCTCACCTGCCACAAGAATTGACACACACTAGGGATCCAATGCTTGCTCATAATCAAGCGGGAATAGATTGTTTATGCTTTATTATTGCTAGTCATGGTATTATTATGTTAGTCATTATTGCATGTCATGTGGTATATTTTGTTGTAAGTTATTTTATGATTTTGTTATTTTATGCAAGTTATTTTATGTTATAACCATGACGAGTCTTATGTCTTTGCACCTCTGTGCATGTACTAGTATTGGTATGGCAGAAAATTGTAAATAAATAAATAAAACATTGTGAAAATGGGGTATCCTTCACTTATTTACCATCGTTTAGGATATTAGATCAACCTTAGGTTAAAAAATATTTTAAAATAATCATATTACAAAATATCTTATAAATTCATAAATATTTTAATATATTTTACTACGAGATGAAGTAAAAACTTTTATTCGATTTATATTTTTGTTTACACTTTTCATCAGCTGTTATCATTAAATTACATTTCATTGCTAATGATGAACTTAAAGCAGTTAACATGTACAATTTAACTTGTTTTGTTCTAAAATAAAAAGTATAACCAACAAACTACTTTAGTAAGACAGTTATTTCATAAACTGTTTCACATTTATTTACTTACGTAAATGGCCTAAGGTGTCAAACTTCTTATATTCACGCTGAACGCCTTTTGGTCCTTCTACCGCCCATCTTCAGCAGCGTCAAAGTTCAAACATGGTGGCCCACTTTTCATGGTTGTCGAATTTTGCAAACATAGGACAAGGAATTCTTATATACATAAAGTTATATTTACACACTAACACACATGAACAACGATTAGAACTAATGGTGCACCACATACACAGAGATCTATACCGGTAAGTTTTTTTAGGCCTACTGAATCATCAAAGTAGCCTGGAGCAGACAATCACCAGTCAGCTGATAAGGTGATGCAACCTTGACCCCCGCTACTTTGATGATTCAGTAGGCCTACGAAAACTGACCGGTATGGATCCGTGTGTCCAGGGTGCCGCTAGTTCTAATTGTTGTTGTTAGTGTGTAGTGTGTGTGGTAACTTTTGTACGGAAGAATTCTGGGTCCTGTGTATGTAAAATTCGACAAACATGATGAATGGGCTATATTTTAACTTTGATGTTGCTGAACATGGGCGGTAGAAAGCCCAAAAGCGTACTGAATGAATATATAAATTTTGACACCTCAGGCCATTTACGTAATTAAATAAATCTGAAATAGTTTACACAGGTGTCAAGGCAGTTTCTGAATTGAGTTATGTAATGTCTTATCTCCAGAAATAACATCGCAAAAAAAATTTAAAGAAAATTTTTTTCTATATATTGTATAAAATTGTATATGAAAGAAACAAGAAAGAGAGAAAAACAAAAAACATGAAGACCAAGGCACGAGATGTTTCAACAAAGTATAATGAATTTATCACAAAACAAAAAATTAAATCTTCTTTAAAAATCAAATTAACACACAGAGTTTGATGTAGTGGATCATTGGTATGTACCATATTTATTGATACTCAGTTCCCGTGGCTACTCAAAATTCATAAATAGTTTCAGAAATATGGAGCTGCAAAATCGGATGAATCTTTTAATACAACACCAGCATAAAAAAATAAATAGAGGTGTGCGGATATCCGGAAAACCGGATCGGATTCGGATCGGATTCGGATATCCGATCCGATCCGAATGTACAACAGGCGTCGGATAGGATCCGAAAAATATCCGATTTCTTCGGATAGATAGTGTATATGAGCATAAAAACTTTTAAACCCTCCAAAAACTACATTTGGAATCATACTGACGATCGCGTTCGTTCTAGGTATGAATACAATGTTGGATTAAAACACGACCCAATGAATAAATTAATTATTATTATCATCTCTCTCGAAAACTTGAAAATTGAAGACAGTCAGTCAACACTAGTATTGACACTCCAGGCATTAGGGTGTCCCCGAGATATAACTTAGCGCACTCAAGGTAATGGTTGTCAAAACAAATCTGATAATTAGCGACTCAAGCGGATGGAGTAAACAACCCATTCTAACAGTGGTCGTGATTGGCTGTAGAGTTAGGTTCCGATTCCAACCACAACGAGCGCTAGTGAACCCTCGCTAGCACTCCACAGCCACCGATTTGGAATTAACTGGTATGGGGAACACCAGAATTGAGCGAGTGTCACGATTTTAGTCTGTGGTTATTTGAGTCTGTTGTCCTGCGCAGTAGACGACAGTGTTTCCAAGTACACGATAATAATTTGTTATTGTACTCATTCTCCGATGTCACACTGATTTTCCTCCCAAAGATTTGTCGTAATTTTTCAAGATAATTAATGATAGTTTTGGAAAATGATTGATTTTGCGTGCCTAAAATATTACAAAATCAAATAATTCCCGACATCAATCACTAATTACATTGATAGACACGAAATTTTTGTGGCGGCGTGCAATAATAATTTATTATCGTGTGGTACGATGTTTTGAAGTCTGGGAATACTGCTACAGCCGACAGCGTACGAGATAAAATTTGAATTGAAGTTACGAACTTTTAATGTGATCAACTTAATTTTCTAGAATCGGATAGGCTAGTTGTTAACTACTCAGTTATGGAGCCAAGAAGGAAAAAGAGTTTGATTCGGAAATCTTTTGAGAAAAACCAAGAACAGGCGGAATGCTAATTGTGCAAGCTGGTTCTAAAGGTAGGCCTAAGGGTAGGGTAACTAAGACATAATAAAATGTTCTTTGTAGAAAAATAAAATAATGTAGTTTTATTATTACTGAAATTGAGACTTGTGACTAGCTTCCACTTCATAAATTCTTTGAGATAGGAATGTTTTTATTTTAACTAAGCTCATTGTAATAGGCCTAAAACAAATTGGGATGTAGGCCTAAGTTTAAAATCTAAATTGTTAAAAGTATTAAACATGTTACTGCATTATTGAACCTAAGTAAGCTTAGCAATCAACTTTTAAACATCAAACAAGACTGTAGCCTACATGAAGGTGTAGGCCTAGACAAAACTTACTGTTAAGCAGTAATGTCATCACAGTGACTCAAAGATATCAAAACTTGCATATAGCCTAGGCCTAATGAATGAAATAGACCTTATTTGGTCATAACTCTTAAGTTATTACTCAAAATATTACTATCAATGTATTCAAACAAAAAATGAGCCTGAAAATGACCTAATTCTGAGAGAGAAAATTTTATTTAGGTTATATAAGCAAATTTGTAAATAAATATCGAAAAAGATTTTCTCACCATAAACAAATAGTTATAAATGTAGCCTATTGATTGACCGACTCTAGAGCTAAACAATAGGCCTACCTTATGTTGAAACTTGGTTTGATACCGATAGCCTTGTAGTGAATTTATTTTGGATGAGACCTACTGTAGTTAGTAGAATATATTAAACTATATTATATAGGCCAAAATATATTATAATAGGCCTATAATACACAAAATCATACAAATATGAAATGGTATTATACTTAACATAATAACTCAAGGACAACATCAAACATGCACATTAAAAACACACTAAAATTCTTTATTCATCATTGTAAAGTATTTGTCCAAAATGTAAATTATAATTCTAGTTTTGAACAAATACTTAACAAAAAAATCAATATATGCCTACATTTCTATATTAAACAAAAATAAAATTATCATTTTTCATGCATTCCTAGGAATAAAGTGCTAAAATTTTACTGTTAATTAATTTGTATTTTAATTCTGAGTAATATAACAGTTCACTCTGTCCGCGCGAGTATCCGAATCCGAATAAAATCCGATCCGAACTCCCTACTATCCGATCCGAATCCGATCCGAAACTAGACTATCCGATCCGAATCCGATCCGAAGTCAAATTTCACTATCCGCACACCTCTAAAAATAAATAAATAAACAGGTGTGTATGAGTAAAGATTGAATTTTCTCTATTAGGCTAACACCAATTTCCATTTACTACCACATGTAGTGGTAGATATACCCTTAAGATAGACCACTCTTGGTCTTCCATGGCGAGTAAGGGAGTTTGGTCACAGTGGATGATAAAAATTTAGCATAGTATGTATATTAATGTCTTAATCTAGCACAGAGGAAATTATGTGGAACAGTCTAGTTTCACCAAAATATTTTAGAATGTTCTAGGGAAACCTTTAAAGGTTCAGGTACTTGGTTTGTTTTCCTTAAGTTCTCGAATATTATACAATGTAGTTTAACATTGCTGAACGATATATAAAATTAAAAGACGTTATTAAGGCAATGAAATCATTCATAATAGTCTGATACCGTTATGAATAATCTCAAAAATTCTAAAAAAAGTTTCATATTCTTTGTCATTAATAATGCAATGTAATATAACTAGGTCTAACTTGGACAATAGCAGATTTTGCAGCTAGTATTTATTAAAATAGAATAGAGGCCTAAAATTGTTTAATCTTCATCAATGAAAGTTATTTAAAAATAAGGTTCCTAAACCTCTGGATGTGAGAAAAATCAGGCAAAGTTGGTGAATGATCTTCTGCACCATTCCCCTGTCAATTCAAAGCTTAGTCTCGCCCTAACAGCCTTACGAAATGGAGCTCCCGATCTCCTTTACCGCCAAATATACAATCCGCCATATATAAAGTTTATTAATCGCAAAAGGGATTTCACCAAAAGTAATTCACATCGGTTAACCGAATCACAATTAGTAAACTTGCTGATAGGGTTCCTGGGATTTTCAATTTCAATATTCATAAGATTTTTACAAAAAAATTTAGATATCACAAATGCTAACCCCACCAAAAAAAATTGAATAAATTAACTTGATAACAATTTTTTGGATTTAAAAAATTTACATTTTAAGCTGTTTTCCATAAGTGACGTTCAAAATTTAAATAACCATTAGCTATATAAATAAACAGACCCATCGTTGGGCTTCGGAGGTGGTTCCTTCTTCATTGGAGTGACTGAGTCCAAGCCCATTTCGGAGAGAGCTCGCAACGCCGTCAGAGCAGCCTATGGACAAAGCAGATTTTATAGTGACCTGCCAATTTTATGTTTATGAGGTTTCAAGATAGTTTGAACCTCCAGCACTGTAATAAATATTGATCGCAAGAGAACCCCTAATATTTGGCCTAGATTTTCCTGGTTGCCGTTTTATACGGCTTCTACTCCAAGGAAAAATTATTTCCTACATCAAAAACCATTCTCCCAATCTGAAGTTTTAAATGGTCTTCCTCCTTGAGAAATTTCTAATGATTTTCTTGGAGCTAATAAACTAGAATTATTTTTTTTATCCAAGAATATTACTCAATCTGTTCTTTTAATTTTTTTTGCACGTTAACCTTACAGTTTTCACATCAAGCGTACACTGTTGTTAGTATTAAGTGTTGAGTCTCAACAGACAGATAAGTTACACAAGACAGATAATGTTTTAAATCAATAGGTATTAACACAAAATATTTTTCACAGAATTAACAGCTGGGTCGATTATCATCATTACAAGTAGGGTTGTGTCGGTACCAAAATTTCAAAGTAGGTACCGGTTCTTTTAAAAGATCAGTTCTCGGTACCGGTACCAAGTATTCATTTTTAATGTTCGTTTAATAGGAAGTATGAAAAAAAATTTGTACATTGAGGTGTTATTTCAAAAGTAGAGAGAAATTGGGGATTATATTAACCAACATATGCAAGAAAAATTAGGATGTAAATGTGGAGCCATGAGAATGTGTGAGTGGCATTGAAGGAAGGGGCAGTGTTGGGGTGTGTATGGGAAAACAAATATCAAGAGGATATGTGACAGAAAATAATAAAAAATGGTAGAATGATCGTTTTAGAATAATTTTTGTTATGCAGTACAGATCTAGGAGCCCGCAGGCCAGCTTTTAACTCTAACACTTCGGGTCGGGTCTGGTAAAAAATGATCACCCATAGCTCTCAAACCAATAAACAAGTTGGGCTGAAAAGTATTTTTATTCTTAATTATTAATTCTTCAAATAATCTCTGTTTTAAAAAACTTAACTGATTTTTACTATGCAAATAAAAATTAAACAATAACTTCATAAATAGCTATCAACCTAAGTTTTCAAGTAACATTAATATGAATGTAAGTTAATTTAAATTTTAATATGTGCTAAATATAATTATGACTATTATATATTTCCGTGCTTTTCCCCACCCTGCATCATAGTTTAAAACTAGGGATGGGTTGGTTGTTAAAGTCATTTATAGGTTTTATCAGTTTTTGACAAAAAGACCGGTTTTATCAGTTTTCTTTTTTTTACGAACTAAAGATTAAAAAGTTAAAAAGAAATCAATTATAAAGGACCTCCGGTTGTAGGAAGAGAACAATACAATTGTAGTGCAGAACACTGCCGATTGTTTGGCGTCCGGCCGGTCGCTTTTCTGATTTACCTCCTTATCAGTTCCCTACAACCTTATATTTGGTTTCTGATTTCATTAATTGTTGTACAAAAACCAATTATAGCTCATTTTTTGTCTGATTTTCACAAATTGAATAAAACTTTAATCAAAGTTGTACGACCTATGGTTCAACCTGTATAGGTAAATTAATGTGATTATGATGTTGTTTACAATATTGAACTAAAAAATACTACAACAGTCCTTATTTTTTCATAAATAAGGAATTATTATTTCACTGAATTAAAACTAAAAATAATTATCTTAACAAAATGCATTTCTATAACACATAATAGCTACGGTAGCAATTCTAAAAAAAAGACATGGAATAACAAAACATTTCTTATCCATAATTTGTATCTAGATTTTTTTTTAAATGGTTGGATTTTATTCTATACTCCCACACATTTAATTGATTCCTACAAAAAACAATACAGTCAAAATTTTTATCTTTTAGTTTTAGTTTTTGATGAAAATTGCAAATTTGCCCACTATAAGGGTTGTATTGCTTTTTGACTATTTTCAGACAAAATATAAGGCCAGTTATATAGTAGGATAAACATTTAATATTTATATTTTTTCTTGCAATAACTAACTGGTCTTATTTAAAAAGCATAAATGTGTAAAAAGTAGAAAATACAAATCACGAAATCAGCCTGATTTTAGATAGTAACGTTGAGTAGTATTTTGAGTTGTTTCATGTTTACATCTAAAATAAACTGAAAAAAACCGACAACCGGTGCCAGTGAAAAACGGAACCGATAATTTTCCAACCGACCCATCACTATTTTAAACTGATAAAAAAAACTAACAGAACAAATTTGAAAGAAGAAAATTTAAAATTAATAATACAAAGAAACATTTTTTTTCTTTTCATACTGGTTATAAAAATTATTAACAAAAACCAATAATTGAAAACAAATAAGCATACATAATACTAAGATGGTAAACAAACTTGAGAGGATTCATTGCTTCTCCTCAAAATCTTTGGTAGTACCGTTTTGCGTTTTATTCTTTTCAGTTCCGACCTGCAAATAGTAAACAGAGCAAAGAAAGTAGCTTGTAATTACGTCTCATACTACAGATGTATGACTCAAACTGACCTGGTCATGAGACAGTTCTGTTGTAAGTCCTGAGCCATGGCAGACTTGCGGTGGATCAGTCGATAAAGAGACTAAACTAAGAAACTCACTGTGGTTTCCCTGAAAAGCAAAATAACAAATTAAACAGGATTTCAGAAAAGGAGTTAAAATACAATAGTTGAAAGGAGTTCTCTACAAAAAAAAAACCTAGGGTAGAAAAAAGCAAAGTTTGTCATTTTCAGTTATACAAAACATACCATTTATCTGCACTGAACGTTTCTTTATTTTATTAATTTTTTATTTTATGTATTTTTAAAATTGTAATATTGTTATGATATTTAACCATTTTTTAAATATTGTTGCTGATTTGTCAAGTTTTTTATAAATATTTTATATGGTAGTTAATTGTTATGGATGATATTTATTCTCTGTTTTGGCCACAATAGTACATGTTATATAATCTTTTTTTACTCGTTGGTTATGTTTAGGGGTTATAAGTAAATGATTGTTACAATTACCAATGAACAATTTCATCAACTTCACTTATAGAAATGACGAAGCACCTGTACATTTACCGTGAACATTTTTGTACAGTTTTGTGGTAAAAAAATGTGTAGAATGTGTAAAATGTAAAAATGTTGGTACCACTGAGTTGGAATGTGGCAGACGTAATTTGTGGCCTCCCAGTTTTGAGAAGTTTTACTAGTATTTAATTATATTCACAAGGCTTAAATCTAATTGAAAGTGATTTTTATGTGTGTTTTTATATGTAGAAGTGTTTTTTATAATGTAACTATATTTTGTACAAGTTATCTCTGAATGTACAATACGGCATAACCTCAATCAACCGTTCAACGTCAGCCCCCGTGTTGAAGGACTTATAAGTAAATTAAAAACTGACTCACAGATTTTAGTGTAATATGACTGGAAAGGAATTAACTCCCAAGTCTTATAAAACACAATCTGACAAGAAGGTAACAAGTGGCTATACACTAAGGAATAGGCCTAGAATGAACACGTCTCTTGGATGTAACAGCAAACCATTGAAATCTAAAAGCTTTACTGAGTCAAAGCAAAATAATAAAATTAAGAGTCCTAATGATAATTCCAGGAATATAGTCAAAGTTAAATCTGCAGATTTTAGCTGCCAGACTGACATAGTTCCAAACCAAGTAGAGGAGCCTAAAATTGGCCTAGGCCTAGATCAAATAAGTGTAAAGGATGATACAAATGAAAACTTAAGCTTAAAAACCCAACTGGAAGAAATCACCAGTCTTAATGAAAGTTTAATAAAACAAATAGCTATACAAGAAAGTCTATTGAATGATCCTCAGAAGAGCCCGGATTTTCAAACCCAAATATTAGTAAATGAACTTAAGGCTGCCAAAGAAGAAACAAATAGCTTGAAAGCAGTAATTGATGCCCTTCAGGCTGATAAGCATGAGTTACAGACGTTGCTTGATTCTAAATCAGCAGAAAATAAGCTTTCATGCTTGAACTGCTTTCCTTCTTTAACCTCCGAATGAAAAAAATCTACAACTAGGCCTAAGTCAGCAAGAATTCAAGAACCCATGGAGTGGAACATACCTTTAGCTAACCGATTCAGTGTTTTAGCGAATGTGGAGAAAACTAATGAAGAGACATGTAGCAGTAGAGTACAACAAAATGTTGCCCATGCCCGGTGTGAAAATCAAAAAACTAAACCCAGTGGATGTGATAAAAAGAACAAGAAAAGAAGAGTTCTCATACTAGCCGACAGTCATGGAAGAAGATGTAACAATCTACTTCAAGATGAACTCGGCAGTGGTTTTAATGTATCTACAGTTTTTAAACCTAATGCGGGATTTAATGAAGTTGCAAAGGACATTGACAAAGAGTGTAAAAAACTTACTAAAAAGGACTTTTTAATTGTGTTAGCTGGAACTAATGACTTTTATAATAATCCGGTCCACCACTTGGTAAAATCTGTTAAGCCGGATCTTTCACAGTTTGGTATTGAAGGCCTTCTAGAGGCAACAAAACACACAAACATTTTGATCAGCGGAATTCCACTTAGGTTTGATAAGTACGGTATTAATTTCAATGAAGAAATAAAACAAACAAACATAATCTTGTACGAGAAGTTAGATAACCTTAAAACCTGTTATCCCAATACCGTAACTGGAAAAAAAACTGTCTTCTATAGGAGTGACCATACTAATCATGGACTACATCTCAACCATTCCGGTAAGAAAAAACTCTGCAAGATGTTTGCTCAGTCAATCCTTCATCATCTTGACCTACAGGAGAAGAACCATAATTGTGAGACTTTTGATGAATTAGAAGACCATAGTATGACTGAAAATCAACAACTCCATGACAACAGAGTGATGAGAACTGCTGACTCGGAACTTCAAGACCTTAACAACATTAGCATCTCTTCGGATTTTGACAGTGGTAGTGAGTTCTTCAAAGGATTTTCTACCCCTGAAATAGATAGCTCAAGATCTATTGAGGTCACCATGTCAAAAAACTTGGAAACTGTGAGTCTATTAACTGTAATGTAACTACCGGTAGGCCTACTTTTAATCTTAGCTTATTTTACTTAAATATTCAGGGCATTAGGGATAAACTTGATGTTCTTGAAGAGTACCTGCATGACAATGTGGTTGATTTTATATGTTTAAGTGAGCATTGGCTTGTAGATCAAGAAATTAAATACTACAACTTTAAAGATTATTATTGGGGGAGTAGCTTTTGCCGATCTGGCATAACAAGGGGGGGTGTAGCCATTCTTGTCAATAGTTGTCTTAAGTTTTCCGAGGTTGACTTAAACTGGTTGAATGTCGAGTCACATTTTGAAATAGTTGGTATTATTGCTGAGAACTTGAAAGCTGTGATAATTTGTATTTATAGAATACCAGATGGCAATATAGATATTTTTTTTAATAACCTAGATAGACTATTAAATTTTTCTAAGAGATGGTCTGGTTATAAAATAATGATTGGGGGTGACTTAAATTCTGCTTTTGACATTACAACTAGAAAAAAGAGTGTTCAGGATTTCATCAACCTAATTGATCAGTATGGGTTTAAATGTGTTAATTATAAGGCTACTAGGAATAAGGCATGTTTAGATAATATGTTTACAAATATGTGTCTTGACAACTGTGAAGTTGATGTCAATGAATGCCTCTTTTCTGACCATGACATTCTCAGCATTAAGTTTAAAAATATACAGCCAATTTACAAGTGTGCTGATAGTAGGCTTGAATTAAATGTCAATCAGGAAACAAAATTTCCAAGTTTCTTTGTTCCAAAGAAAAAAAATAGGCCACATAACCAAAATATTGTCCATGTATGACTGGGAAGCTTTATTAGCATAACCCAAATCAAAATGCTGAACAAACTTTTAATGTTTTTTTTTAATGCAGTTGTAAATAGTGTTAACTCAGTTTTGGAAATAGAGAGTAAGCCTGTACCTAGAACTAAGACACATTGTAATAACAAGTCCTGGTATACTCCTGAACTTGCTCAGATTAAGAATAGAATTTTATTTTACAGTAATATGTATAAGACTACCGGCCTTAACACAGCCAAAACCCTGAGAATAGAAACTAGTAAACTGTATAGGAAGAAAATTATGGAAGCCAAACAGAGTTTTAATGCCAGATTTATTGAAAACAGTGACAATAAAAGTAAAGCTGCATGGTCCGTTGTCAATATGATTTCAGGTAAAAAAAAAAGGAAAAGAAAAAAATACCTGTATCTCCCCATGATCTCAATGATTTTTTTGTTAATTCTGTCAAAGAAATAAAAACTATGTTAGACTGTAAGGCTGATGCCACTGCCCCTGAACTTGTCAAAAATCAACTAACACTAGATAGGCCTATCTAGATAGGCCTAGATAGTGCCTTTTTCCGGTCGTGTCAGCATGGTGAATGAACTGAGTGATGAATGCTGCTACATTTGTTCTAAAATTATTAATGATAGTGGTGAAAGTTCTATTGAGTGTGATGGTTTTTGTAAAAGCTGGTTTCACAGTGAATGTGTTGACCTAAGTGAAGATGATTTATCCATGATTGGTAAGCTACATGGCAAAGCCAAATGGTACTGTGTCGCCTGTAATAGCCATATTGATGCTCTAACGTGTAAAGTTACTGACCCTTGTGAGTTCTTAAATATTGAGAAAACTTTTTTCTGTTGTCAAAGGAATAGTGTCGGACAATATTGACATAAATAATAAACTTGACAAGGTTATCGATGATAATAACCTAATACGTAAACAGGTGTTATTTGACACAAGCAGACGACAAGAAGTAGGAGAGGACGCATGTACTACCAACAGTGTGAGACTAAAATTTCCAACAAACGAATCTTCCTGCTTATCTGGTTCTGACAGTGTTCCTGCTGGTCTGTCCTCTTCTAAACCGACCGCGGAGTTTTACAAGGGTGGCAATCCTGCTGTGTTGGAGTCGGCTGCTGCTGACGAATCTGATGTTTTGACTAATCCTAACCTAGTAGCGGGTTTCGATGCCAGTGATTTCCCCCCCTTAAATTCAGTAAATAATAACAGTAGTTCTATTAATAACGTTGACAATCCACCAAATAATAGTCAATCTTGGCAAGTATGGACCAATAAGGGTCATAAGAATAGAGCTGGTAGGTCTAATAATAGTGGTAAACATAGGCCTAAGCCTATCATAGGGACTAAATCCACTACTGACTCTAAGGTTAAGGCCATCTGTAAGCTTAATTGGATTTTTGTATCCAGACTTAATAAAGAGTGCACAAAAGAAGATATTGTGGACTATCTTAAGGATATGGGCGTTGATGGTGAGTGTATCCCCATAACACCTAAGCATGACTCTTACTCTTCTTTCAGAATCGGAATCGAGCCTGATGTCACTTCAAATGTTTTAAAAGAAGACTTTTGGCCCTCTGGTACTCTTGTTAAAGAATATGTCTTCAAACCAAGGCCTAAATTAAACTTTGAATTTGTACCATCCCGTACTTTTTTAGGGAGCCACTCTCAACATCAACCGGCGAAGTAAGCTTAATCATGGGGGAAACTAATAATAGGCCTACTCCTAGAATTTCAAAGACTATGTCTGCCATTGGCCTTCTTGCTTTTTGTTTACTTTTTCTCAATGTACAGTGTCTCTCTAATACCAGAATTCTTGAACTTGATGTAGCTCTCAGTGCTAATGAATATAGAGTTCTGTGTTTATCTGAACATTGGCTTAATCATGACCAGATCAGTTTAGTTAACTTAAATGGTTATAGCCTAGTGACAGCCTTTTGCCGTACAGAGGTAAGACACGGTGGAGTTGCACTTTTTGTCTCCCCAAACCTTTTGGACTCTTTAAGTGTAATTGATGTAAGTAATTACTGTAGTGAGTTGCATCATGAATATGTTTGTATACACCTGCATGCCTTAAGGATAATTTTGGTAGGGGTGTACCGGTCTCCTAATGGCGACCCTATCTTGTTTTTGGAGAGCTTGGAAAAATTACTGCTTTTCTTGAGTGATAAAAGAAAAAAGAACAATTTGGTATTCGGTGGTGACATGAATATAAACATTTTGTTAAAGAATAGGTTATCTGAGGACTTTATAAATCTGCTAAAATCTCTTAATCTGTATTGTACTGTCATGCAACCCACCCGTGGAGACTCTTGTATTGATAACGTGGCAACTGATCTTCCTCATAATTATTTTGAATCTGAGGTTGTTCAGTATGCCATTGGTGACCATGATGGTATCAAGTTTAATATATACGTGCCTAACTCCAGTAAAAAGTCTAATAGTAGGTCTACACTAAATTTTTATAGACCTATAACCACATCTAAAACTTTGAACTTTATTGCTGCACTTGAAGCGATTGATTGGTTCCCTTTGCTGGCTGATGGGAGTGCTGATGAACGCTTCAAACAATTTCTTAATGTTTTTCTTATGTCATTTGAGGAGTGTTTTCCAAAAAAAGCTGCTAGGCCGTCTCATTGCAGGCCAAACAAGTCATCTCCAAGCGGGGAGACCGATGCAGTTGCGACCTTACGAAAGTGGATGCTTCTTTCCTATGACTTTTACAGGCAATCCAAATCCCCTGAATCTAAAAAGCGATATTTAGAGTTAAGAAAGGAATATCAGCTTTGTTTGAAGGAGTCAAAACAGAAACAAAATGCAGAATTTATCGAGCGAGCTCAAAACCCTTGTGTTGCTGCATGGACCGTTATTCGTCGCGAAGGTGCCCCTGCTAAGTCAAGAACCTCCACCAATCTCTCAGCTGAGGTTCTTAATAATTTCTTTGTGCATTCAGTCCAGCGGACCCGGAACGCCATTGGTATTCCACCAACTTCTGCCATGGACCTGTTGCTGGGTCAGCCAGCTCCCTCGTGCACTTTTTCCATAAATCCAGTCCCTCAGGAAAAGGTTCTTTCTATTGTAAAAAGGCTTAAAAGTTCTAAATGTAGGGACATTTTTGATGTTTCAGTTGACCTGGTTAAGAATGTCATTGATTGTATTGTTTTACCACTTACTTGGTGTATAAATTCCTGTATACAGGAAGGAATTTTTCCTTCAGTCCTTAAGACTGCTAGGGTTGTCCCCATCCATAAGAAGGGGGATATCAATTTACCTGAGAATTTTAGACCAATCTCAATACTACCAGTTTTTTCCAAGATTTTTGAATGTGTAATAAAGGATCAACTTTTCCCTTACCTTGAAAACAATGGCTTGCTCGCTTCCGCCCAGTACGGTTTCAGGCCTGGGCGTTGCACTGTTGATGCAGTTGAGATACTTACGGGGCATGTGTATGATGCTTTTGAGGGACATGGCTTTGCTGGGGCCACACTCTGTGACCTCAGCAAGGCGTTCGACACAGTCGACCACAAAATTGTTGCATCAAAACTTAGTTTCTATGGGGTAAGAGATAAAAGTCTGGATTTGTTGGAATCTTATTTGGCCGGACGCGGGCAGCTAGTCAGTATAAATGGTCAGAATTCTGCTGTAAGACAATTGACTCATGGCGTCCCACAGGGGTCTGTTCTTGGACCCCTCTTTTTCAATGTAATGATAAATGACCTGCCCCACCATCTGGGGGATGGTGTGGTTTGCTATGCGGATGATACCACCCTCTTCGATGTGGGGAGTCAAATGGATGAACTTGGGGTAAAGTTGTCCCTGGCTCTGGATGATGCCTCTGCATGGTTCCGGACTAATAGCCTTTTCTTAAATGAAACTAAAACCCAGTCATTATTTTTTAGTCTTAGACAGATTAATCAAGAAGTTAACAATGTAAAACTATTAGGAATTTTTCTAGATCCTAAGCTTGATTGGAATTGTCATATTAGTTTTGTTTGTAGCAAACTCTCACGGGTCATTTATCTGTTGAGGAGTTTAAGAGAACGTGTACCTAAGGATTGGCTCAGAACAGCCTACATGGCTTTTTTTCAGAGTATTTTACTGTATGGTTTAAGGCTCTGGGGTGGGTCTCCAGGGGTCGAGAGAGTCCTGCTCCTTCAGAAGAAGGCAGTCCGCATCTTAGCTGGTGCTAACTATTTAGATCATTGTAGACCAATCTTTGTGTCAGAGTCAATCATGACAGTTGTCAACTTGTACATTTTTCAATCCCTTTTAAGAACCAAGAAGGAGCTGGGCACTCTCGAGCTCAGGGGTGACATCCACTCCCACAATACAAGAGGGAGAAATGATATTAACATGCCATTTGTAAGACTTAGTAAGGTTAAGCAGAGTAACAATGTTTTTCGTCTTCAACTTTTTAACCATCTTCCTTGTACAGTTCGGAACCTGTCAGACACAAAATTCAAAAAAGGGGTGGAAAAACTGCTATTGGCTAGTCCTCTTTACAAGGTCCAAGAGTTTTTTGTACTATCCAAGTCAAATGTAAGTACTTTTTTTATTTAGTTTTATCTGAGTGCTGTTTGATTTCTCTGCATGGAGTGTTGCAGGTTGCTAGATTTTAGAAACTATTCAACATGTTGATATTTTTTTTTTTTTCTCTGCACGGTTGCTGCAGGTCTTAGGTTAAGTTTTTCTTTTATTGAATTCATGACGTTTTCCTTGTGCCTGTACATACCTGCTTTCTGGAAATAAACATTCTCATTCTCATTCTCATTCTTGTTTGAATGGAAATATGTTGAGTGCAATGACATCCTTAAGACAGTGAGTAATTTGAAAAACTCCCACAGTCAGGATGTTTATCATATCTCAAATTGTTTGGTTAAGTCTGTTATTGATTCCATCATTCAACCGCTCACTTATTGCATCAATATGTGCCTTTATGAGGGTATCTTTCCGGATAAACTTAAGACTGCAAGAGTGTGTCCTGTCTACAAAAATGGGCCTAAGAATGATGCCAAGAGCTATCGTCCCATATCTCTCATTCCAGTCTTAGGTAAGGTTTTTGAGATTGTAGTTTGTAACCAATTAAGTCATCACTTTGAAAAGTATAATTTGTTTTGTGACTCACAATTTGGTTTTCGAAAGGGTCGATCTACAACTCGTGCTGTTGATTCTCTGATCAAGGAGGTCTATATGGCATTTGAGTCGAGGGACTTTGCTCAGGCCACCTTTTGTGACCTGAGCAAGGCCTTTGACTGTATTAACCATGATGATCTCATAATGAAGTTGCACTACTATGGTGTGCAAGATTGTCACTTGGATTTCTTTAGGTCCTATCTTGAGAATCGAAAGCAGTTTGTATATACAGAATCAGGCAATTCCTCTGTTGTAGACATAAGCTTTGGTGTTCCCCAAGGATCTATATTAGGCCCACTCTTATTTTTGATTTCAGTAAATGACCTACCTTCCAATGTAAATGTTTGCTGTGTAATGTACGCTGATGATACTACTTTTTTGTGTATTGATAATGATATCAAACAGCTTCAATCTATCACCGATGAAACACTGTCGAAGGCATCCCAATGGTTCAGGGCAAATGGCCTACTTCTCAATAGCTCTAAGACTAAGAATCTCACTTTTGGTCTAAGGCATAGATCTATCGATGCTTCATTTCATGATTGTGAACATGTAAAGTTTTTAGGCATTATTGTTGATAAAAAACTTACATGGAGTCCTCATATTGATCACGTTTCCTCAAGACTTTCCTCAGCTATTTACTTAATAAGACGGCTTGTCAATTATATTCCACTAGAATCCATAAAGACTGTTTACTTTGCCTACTTCCAGTCCATTATTCAATATGGTTTAGTATTGTGGGGTAACTGTGGCAGGATCAGTGACATTCTCCTCTTACAAAAGAGGGCCGTTAGAGTCATGACCAAATCTAGTCTTCGGGCACATTGCCGGCCTTTATTTGTGGATTTGAACATTCTGACTGTGATCAACCTTTACATTTATGAGCTTGTAAAATACATTCAGGTTGAAATAATAAAACGTCTTCCAACACTACTCGATATATTTACACTTATACTGTAATTGTTTACAAGACGGTAAATATATATAAAAGATCTTATAATGGCAATCGATTTTGACCAGTCACACCGGTCATCATCAGGCCCAATCAGAGACTCTAGTCTCTGATTGGGCCTGATGATGACCGGTGTGACTGGTCGAAATCGATCGCCATTATAAGATCTTTTATATATATTTACCGTCTTGTAAACAATTACAGTATAAGTGTAAATATATCGAGTAGTGTTGGAAGACGTTTTATTATTTCAACCTGAATATCAGTACCAGCACGTATAATGCTAATCAAGAAGTTATTTAAAATACATTGTCAATGAACTGCCTAACCTGACCTTAAGAGGTGACATTCACTCCTATAACACTAGGAACAAGAATGCCATTAATTATGACTATTGTAGGTTAAGTAAGACTCTTGGTAGTCATTTTGCTATAGGCCTAAGAGTGTACAATAAAATCAACCATAAACATTCAGACTCGTCTAGGACAACCTTTTATCGCAAATTTTATACATGGCTTCTCAGAAACCCTTTTTATTCCATTCAAGAATTCTTGACCCTTAATGGCTGTGATATTGACTTTTAACTAGTTAACTGTTGTCTTTTATTATTATTGTTTTTTTTTTTAATTTTATTTTAATAATTGTTATCCTATTAATTTTAATGTTTTTTTATCCTTCAAATTTTAATTATTTGTTATGATTATTTATTTAAGCTATCTATTTTTATTCTAGTCATTGTTATTGCTGATTGTTACTGACTGTCACTTTTTAATAATACTAAAAATTTCTAAAACTCATTTTATACCAGTGTTATCAACTTAATCACATTCCAATCACTTGTATGCTGTTAATTGATTTTATAGCCTAGATTATTTAGTTGTTTACTTATTTAATTTGACTGGGTATGTTTTTTTGCCTGTATTATATGACTTTGCCTATTGTACAAACAATGTATTTAATGGCAATAAACATTTCTGATTTCTGTGTCTATGTGTATTTTATTATTTCATGGCGCTGAGGATGTATTTATTGTTTTAAAAAGAAATATAATTTGTTTAGACTTTACAATTCATTATATGTTAAGTTACTTTGTTAACCTGTTTACTGTTAGGAATCGATGGAATCGGAATCGATTTCCAAGAATTGGGATTGGAATCGGAATTGATAAAAAGTGGAATCGACACATCCCTATTTTTTTTTACTTACAGGTAAGTTACAGGAGGGCCTATTATACGTCGATGGTATCGGTATCAAGAATCGATAAATTTTGGTATTAACGCACACAGTAGTATAGATTCTAGTGAAAGTATCACTAAAAGAATATTTATCATAAATCAGCTGTTCCGATTGAAACTTACAATATGTTAAGGATGTATTGGTGTATTTTAATCTTTAGAAACTAAGCACCAGCAGGTTATTGTAAAAATTACATTATTTATTTAATTTAATTATCATACTGTATGATGAAAATTATTTGTTTATGGCTCGAGTCAATAGGTTTATTCCATGTTTTTAACGGAATTCTAGGAACTCAATGGAAACCGCCACTAATAACCCTTGTGATGAAATATCTTACAATTGCAAAATAAGTATTTTACATGTAATTATTTAAACTACAACATTATTTATTATGGATGAATGACATTTTCCCATTGTTACTAAAGCAATGTCTTTTTACCGCTTACATAACAGAAATGTCAATTCCTGCAACTTAATTATTGTAATCTACACTTTATGTATCAATTCAGAAAAGTAAGATTAAAATTTTGCTCAAAATTGATAGATACAGGTCTTAATCAATATTAAGTATCGTAACAGACAATACAAATCTCCAATTGTTAAAAGTAAGCTACAGGCTCTCCCAGCGTCTCTTTTTAGGTTAATGAAAAAAATTTTAGATGAAAAAATTGCCGATTTGTTTCCAATGAGTTAGCAACTAACTTATCAGCAACCTGTTATACCTAAATTTTAGGTTCGCCAGCCATGGATAAAAACCAGCTACAAGACAATTTGATGATCTTTGTAGTCAAGCAACTGAGGGAAGCAACATTTACCTTGGGGAAATCTGAGAATTGTACGCGGAAGCCGAGGAGCTGAGCAAGGTAGAGAAGCTGGTCCTTGGGCCGCACGGCGGGGGCGGTGGCAGGGGCGGAGGTGACGGCGGAGCCATCCACACAGCCCCCGTCCACGCCCAGCGGACTGGCCCCGTTGAGGTACTCCTTTGCCATTGCTGCTGTTGCTTGCAGGTTCACCGCATGGCCTACAACAAAGAGAACAATGATCACCTGTCCAATACAAGTAATTTTTTCCAACAATATATTACAAAAGTTTATATTTATATTAGTATGGTAGTAATAAAAAATGCTTTATAATCCTTCAAGAGTCAGATCACATTTGTGCTGGATACTTTATGTTTGAGTGTAACATAGGCCTACGGAGTTAAAACTTCAATGGGGTTGGGTAACCGGTTGGCTTTATTTACATAATAGCATTGACTTACTACACTACGAGAGTAGACTTCTCATAGCATAGGCGTGTGTGAAACCTATTGACGGGGGCGCGATCTCGTGCGGCGTCCATCGAAGTACACGTAACATATGATAGATAAATCAGTATTACCACTCTTCTAAACCAAGGATGAAACATTTTATAACTGAAAGTTTTGTTTATGTTTTGGTAAATGTTTTGGCAGCACTGTAAATTCAACTGAATAATAACAACATTGATGGCAGCGACTCTGGTGCGGCGTCCACCGAACTTCCAAATTTTTGCCTCAAACTAAATGCATTGGATGAGAGGTCTATTCACGTTAGTGTACATAGTCAATGATAATAGTGATAAAGTGTTTTGATGTTTATTATTAGTATAACACTTAAACCATTTGTTTAATTTATATTTACAAAACAATTAAATAAACGGAGTTTCAAACTCATGCTACAGGTCACACCAAACCAACAAACAACTAAAACACACATACTGACAGGTTAGGTTGCAGAATGTGTGTGAAACCCCCGTAACAACCAGTAGTTTGAGTGCTAGCGACAATCCACGAGTTCTCAATTTGATTGGTGTCAGAGTTTGAACTCAACACAACCAATCAAGACTTCGATACAATCCGGTTGATTCTATTTCATTAGCTTGAGTCGCTAATGTTTCAGATCTGTTTGGAAAGTCGTTGCTTTCAGATCACTGATAGCTTCACACACTAATACGAGTAATTTCAATATGAGTATCGAGTTTGCATAGATCTGACTGTGGTATGTTTACAAATCTACGACTACACGGAAAGACCTGAGGAAAACTAGAAGTCCCCGAGTGTAGACAAAAATATCCATTGCCACTCAAAACGTTTCTGTACTTTTTGCAGACGGCTAGTTCAGTTTGTCAGCACATGCTTTTGAAAGATTATTGCGTATAACTTGCACAATAAAAATAATAATTTTAATGATTACTTCAAGTATTTATCTAACTAAATCTATTAATTACCAATATTTGTACTTTCCTTTAAAGAAAAACAAAAGTTAAGCATTTTATTAGTCTGCTTCGTCCGGAAAGTAAAAAATGAAAGTTTAGCTTAGAGTGACCTCGGATAACCCGGGGTTTCAGGAGTGCAATGCACTGTAGTACCTTTAGGAGGCACCCTATGCTGGGGTGGGTAGCCGGAGTTGTTGTTGGCGGTGGCGACATGGTTGTCGGACATGAGCAGCAGCCCCGGAACTAACTGGCGGCCGCTCGAGCCCCCCACCGGCACCTTCATCTGGTTGTCTGCCTCCACAAATGCCTGACACAGACGGTACAAATGTCACATGCTCAACAATGTTTAGAGACTATAAATCTTTAGACGACCTATGTGCAGAGGTAAAAGAGGATGTGCACTTGAGTAAGACAAAAAGATGTATTTTGGCCCATCTCGATTTTGTTCAGTTCTCGTGCTTACTCTAGCTGCTGAATTCTTTGAATCTTGAGGCTCTGCATTAAACATAGATACCTACTAAGTTTTGATCACTCAGGGATCCTTCTCGATTGATCCTAAATCACAGTTAGACTGAACATTCAGAGGAAGAACACTACTTTCTAGATTCCAATGGAATTATTTATTTAAGGTTACAGAAGTGTCAAGTATACTCCGAGGTGAGGAGTTCTTCTACACAGTCTTCACAGTCTACACAGAGGAGTTCTTTAACTTCCAATGGAAGAAAAAAAATTAACAAAAAGAATATTTTCCTAATAATAATTGAAAAAAGTTGTCAATAAAAGGTGAACTATCTAATCTAGTTTGATGAATTAAAATCTTAATAGAGAGACACAGCTAACTCTTATTTTGAATTGAAATGGCAATAATAACAAAAAATGTATAAGTTGGACTGCAATTTAGTTTCAAAATACAAAATTACTTATTTAAGAATAACTCAAATACAAACCTTTCTACTCAGTTCAGCTGAGGATAACCTTTGTTTACCAGGAACGTAACTGGAATATCCTAATTTTTGTAATAAACCTTCAGCTGCATTTCTTTTGGCTATCTTTTTGTTTGGCCCAGACCCAACAAAAGAGTGTTCACCGACAGTAACCTGAAAGATAAAACGTAAAATATACTATGCTTTAAGGACAAGGGAGATTTAATTGACAGTGGATTGAAAGAGGCTATACCACATACAGATAATTAATGAAATTAAAATTTTTACAGTTTTTAAGGATAATTAGTGTACCTGTTGATTGAAATAAATTAGTTTAGTTTAGTTTAAGTATTGATAAACATTTGCATTTACTATAAATGAAATTTCGTTAACTATAATAACTCTTGGTAACCATATTTTTCATGTCACAATTGGTCTTGGCTTCTGCATTTTAATGGCTTAATCCCTTGATGGTTAGAGGGGGCTGAAGCCCCTCATTAACTGTCATTATAAATTCTTCACAAAGTAAGAGTTAGACCATAGCTGATCACCCGTGCTTCGCCATAGAATGTTAAGGGATGAATTTTCATTTCATTATTCCTATATAATGCAATACATTTAGTGAGCTCATTTTCCTCAACCTCTCGCCTCGGAATTCAAAACAATATGTTTGTAAAAATATAAGTTTAAAAAAATACAAATTATTGTATCATACTATTTGAGTGTAGAACACTTAATAACACAACCAATGTGGTGGCAATTGACCAATACCCAGCACTCATTTCACAGTTACCTACTAAACTTTTATGTTCAGAATACACCATGGATTAAATTCAAACATCTTAATTGCCTAGTTATAGATGACGACAGTACAATGAGCTGTTAATTTTTTCATCAACTAAGTTAAACAAACAGCGGCACTCCTAGCAGGTTTTTTGGCAATATCCACACCAAATTTTAGTTTAGCAGCATCGTTATAATAAGTTACTAGATCACTGATCGCCTTCACTCGTTGGCCGTCATCTGGCAATGATTTTAAAATTAAACCAAAACACGAGTTTTAATGAAAACAAAGCAAATGTTTTCCTAATGCAATTTGAGTGAGACCACTCCCATTGTTCACTTGTTGATAAACCCTCACAATTTTTCTCCACATTATTTTTTATTTATAATTAATTAATTATTTTTTCTTTGCTTGCATACTTAATGCAGTTGTCAACCAGTGTGTGCACTGTGGTCTGACATACATCTTTGGTTTGGATATAGATGCTTTTGCTGGTGTTCTGCATTTATTCTTTACAGCTGTTAAACTTGAATATCAATATTTTTTACCAATGTTAATCAAATGGGGAAATTACAAACTTTAAGGTAGGGATGGTTCAGTTGTTAATGTCGGTTGTCGGTTTTATCGGTTTTTTACAAAAAAACCGATAACCGATAATTAATAACACATGTCTGTTTTCGGTTTATTGGTTTTTTTTACTAACTAAAATAAAAAAGTTGAACAGGAATCAATCACAAACGAAAGGACGTCCAGTTCTAGGAAGATAACAATACAATTGTAATAAGAGACGATAGATGGAATGCGGAACATCTGCCGATAAGTGCTCTATTGTTTGACATCCGCCAGCCAGCGATCGCTTATCTGATTTACGACCTTATCAGTTCCCTAGTACAATATATTCGGTTTTTGATCTAACAAGTTGTTGCCAGTCGATACTCGATGAATACAGCTCCAGTCTGAGCGCTAGGCAGATGGTGTGAAACTTGTATAAAATAAAAAACAATCACATAATTAAATAAACTAATTGTCACTCCCTAATACTCTTAATGAAAACCCATTTTATCAGTCACCGTTGTATTTGAATTTGAAAGTTAACTGATAAGTAAACAGAAAAACTAAATAAATTAAAATGACAGAAGAATGGTTGTTTTTATGAAGAAATTTTTTTTTTTTTTTTTTTCTTTATTTCGGCTTTAGGTTAAAACCATGTTAGGCCCACTACAACAAAAAAGAGATACAAATTAGTACTTAAGAGCAATTACAAGAAAATGTTGTTAAACACTATAAATTTGAAAATTTCGTCCAAAACTTTGTCATCCATGTCATAAAGTAAAGTCATTAAATTTACAGGAAATTGAACTTTAAGAGTTTTCAACACTTCATAAAGAGAATTTCTTGAATTAACGTCACACAAAGGGCAAGCAAATATCAGATGGTCCAAACTTGCCTCATCTTCGCCACATTCACAGTTTGGATCTTGAATCACTTTAATTTTAAAACAAATGCATTTTAGTATAAGTATGGCCAATTCTCATTCTGCAAATAGTTGTTATGAATTTTCTTGATTGAGCAGAAAACTTAAACCAAGGAGCACTTGAAGCAGATTTTTTCAATTGAAATAATCGGTTTCCTTTAAATTTTGAATGGAAGTCCCAATCATTTTGCCAATTTTTTAGCGCCTTTGCTTTAAATAGCTTCTTTATGTCAAAAAATGAGGGACAATAGAGGTGGTTTTCTGAACATGCGGTTTTTGCTGCTTTATCAACAATTTCGTTACCCGTTATTCCGATATGAGAAGGTATCCAGGCAAACTTTATAGTGTATCCGTTTGAACTCAAATCAAAGTATTTTTTCCTAATTTGAAGAATAAATGGTGAAGAATTGAAGTTAAGCTGATTGTTCATTAAAGCCATTAAAACACTTTTAGAATCTGACAAAATGACAAACGACTTCGAAGAGAGGTTTTCTATATAATATAATGAATGAAGGATGGCAATGGCTTCTGCAGAATAAATGGAAAACAGTGAATTAATCTTGAAAGCGTGCAGAAATTTTCGCTGGGAGTGGAACACCGCGCAAGAGGTGAATGAAGTTTCCAAGTTTTTAGAAGCATCAGTGAATAGCAATTCAAAGTTGGGCCACATTTCTCGTGTTGCTCGGTTAAACTCGTGCATCAAGCACTCATTGACATAATTGTTATTTTTACCCAAGTCAAAGAAGTAGGGCTCTATTTTGCCAATTAGGTATTTGTAGTCGATTTGGAAAGAAGTTGGATGAAAGAAGCTGTTCTTATTCACATCGAGAGTATTGCAACAAATAAAGTTTTGATAACTTTGGAGGAGTAACGGAATTCTTTTGTTTTCCCAATACGTAGTAGTATTTACTAAATGATTAAGTTTTTGTATTTTTCTCTTTAGAGGGTGTTGAAGATGGAGGAACATGCATTTTGCTAAGTATCTGTCACTAAGCAATTCTCTTCTTATTTCTAGAGGCATAACACAAGCTTCAACTTCCATAGCCTTACATGGAGAGGACCTCATTAAACCAAGGCATGACCTAAGGGAACTATACTGAATACGATCCAGAATGATTTTATTTTCATTACTTGTATTTCCGAAGATAAAACAAGCGTAATCCATAACTGATCGAATCAGTGACATATATAAAGTTATTAAGACTGCTGGATCTGCTCCCCAATTCATGCTAGAAACAGACCTAAGTATGTTCATTCTTTTGGAGCAAGACTGAGATATTTGTGTGATATGGGATTTCCAGCTGAGTTTTCGATCAAAAGTAACTCCTAAGAATTTATGGGCTTCTTTACATTGAATTTCTTGATGTTTGTATAGTATCCTACAAGATACAGGATTACGTTTACGTGAAAATACGCAAACAGCTGATTTTGAGGAGGAAACTTCCAATCCGCTATTTACTGACCAAGTTGATAGATCACGAAGAGCGTTATTCAGCAGTCCTTCGCACGCTTCAAGAGATTTGTGGTTTATATAAATTACAATGTCGTCAGCAAATTCGAGTAAGTTAATGTAGTGGTCTAAAGTCAAACTGAGATTTCTGCAGTAAAGTGAGTATAGTATAGGGCTTAAAACTGATCCTTGAGGAATTCCTTTACTGGTAACTCTACCCTCCGAATAAATGCCTCCATTCTTTATGTGTATAATCCTTTCCTGGTAAAGTAAAGAAATAAAATTTACAATTTTCGCTGGAATGTTCATGGAAATGAGCCTTTTTGATAGGATGTTAAGATTAACATTATCATAAGCACCGTCAATATCTAAGAATGCAGCTACTAAGAATTGAGATTCGGTAAATGCAATTTGAATATCGGTGGAAAATATAGCCAAGTTGTCTGCACAACTTCGTCCGCAGCGGAAACCAAATTGGGTAGGAGAGAATAGAAAATTTTTTTCTGCCCACCACTGTAGTCGAAATTTAATCAGTTTTTCAAAAAGTTTTCCCAACGAAGATGATATTGATATTGGACGATATCCTTCTGCCAGGCGAGGATTCCTATTTGGTTTAGGAATAGGAACAATTAAATACTCCTTCCAAGAACTTGGAATAAGATTTGAGCTCCAAAGTTGGTTAAAAATTGATAATAGAGTTGTGATGGCCTCTTGTGAAATATGCTTTAAAAATAGGTTGTGGACATTATCCTTTCCTGGACAAGTTTTATCTTTTAAATTTGAAATGGCTAAGTTAATTTCTTCCATACTAAAATCTTTAATGAAGTCCGAATGAATGTGTTGTAAATTGTTGTCATTAAACAAAGGAATTGGTAATTCTACAGAAGGAGGAGAGTACTTGATGTGAAAATCTTCGGAGCACTCTGCAAAATGGTTTAAATTTCTTGAAGTATTACCATTTGACAAAAACCTATACTTCATTCTTTTAACTTTTTCCCATACATCGGATATGTTGGTTGTTCGGTTGATCTGGTTACAAAAGGAAATCCAGTGATCCCTTTTACAGGATCGGATAAACTTTTGGGTTGTAGCTGCAACTTTCTTATAATTAATATAGTTTTCCAATGTCTGCTTCTTCCTATACTGTGAAAAAGCTGACCTTCGGTGTTCAATATGCGCCGTACATTCCGGAGTCCACCAAGAGCAAGGTGAAAATTTCTTCGAAGGAGGAGATGAAACAGGGATAGCTATAGAGGCAGCATGTAATAAAACTTTACAAAACTCATCATAAGATACAAGGGGGTGTTCTTCAAGAGATATAGCTTTACATTGATTATCAACAGTTTCAGAAAATAACTTCCAATTTGCTTTATTAAAACACCAAAGCTTTCTGGATGAATTCCCCCGAGGGGTGTACATTCCCTCTGAATACCCAATACTAACTAAGATTGGTAAGTGCTGATTACTAGTCCAGTCTTCAACAACAGACCAGTCAGAAATAGGTCCAAAAGTAGGTGAAACTAATGTCAAGTCTATAGCACTCTTCTTTAAAGGGAAACCACAAAAATATGTAGGAGCACCATCATTCAGGAACACTAAATTGTTATCCTCAATAAAATTGTATAGATTGTTGCCTTTAAAATCAGTAAAATGATTGCCCCACGCAATATGATGAGCATTGAAGTCACCCAAAATGATAAGTGGATGACCAAAAGAATTGAAAAAAGAAGACCACAAATCATTGGTCAACTTGTGGTGAGGTGGAGCATATACAGAGAACAAATTTACAGACTTGCGTTGAAATAGTATTTTAATTCCCACGATGTTGATTTCGTTTTCTATAAATTCCCCTGGTAAAGCGAAATCCAAAACAGAATACTCGATATCTTTTCTTACCAAAAGAGCAGAGCCTCCACCAGTCCTATTTATCCTGTCGTCCCTGACTATAGAATAATTATTGAAAGTAATATTTTTAAAAGGATGAAGTCTGGTTTCTGAAAGTGCAGCAATGTTTATGCCATGAGTTGTGAGTAAATACTCTATTTCCCCTTTATGGCATATCGCTGAATTGCAGTTCCACTGTAAAACATTCAACTTGTTCAAACTAGCCATTAGAATAGTAAAAAATAGAATTAAATTGAATGATTTATAGGTTACTAGATTATTAAAAGTTATCAGTCTAGAGTGATTCACCAGATGAATATCCATCTTCGATAGTGGTTATGAGTCTATCCAAATCGAAATTCATCATGGGTTTGAGCTTCTCAATGACGCTTTCCATACTGATTTTGTTTTTCTTAAATGAAGTTAAGATATTATAAAAGGTTTCAGCTGATTTTTCACTGTCATTTTTTGACACTTGTTGAAGTTGATGTGATTTTTGAAGATAAACTGGTTTACTAGGAGAAGCTATTTCATTTTGAAATTGTTTGTAATAATTGTTATTATACCTTGAAGGTAGCTGAGATTGACGTGACTTAAATAAAGTGACATTTTTATGCAACTTACTAGGGTGAGTTGAAAGTGTAGCCTTCTTTGAAGACTGGATATGATGAACAGGGATTGGAAGTTTTTCTTTAAGGGGGTTAGGATTGGCAGTGGATGATAGAGCTGGGAATGATTTGTCATAATTGGGACCTAACACATTGGAATACGATTCATATTTCCCTGTATCAGGAAATAAAAATAGTTTAGCGTCTCTGTAAGAAAGATTACGATAAGCCATAACTTCCTTAATTTGTTTTTGCACATTATATTCAGGGCAAGACTTACTGAAAGAGGAATGGGAGCCCTTACAGAATAAGCATGATGGATTTTGAGCAGTACAGTCTTTTTGTAAGTGTTGTTCGTGACAGTTAGGGCATCTAACCTGACTTTTACAGTTCCTCGAAGTGTGGCCATACCTTACACACTTGTAGCACAAAACAGGGTTTGAAACATAAGGCTCAACGGCACACCTATTATAAAACATAAAAACATAGTCTGGTAAACGTTTTCCTTGAAACTTAATACTAACTAGAGGAATAGGCTTAGTTACCTTCTTACCATCTTCATCGGTCATTGTTTTGGTTAATCGCTTAACTGACAAAACCTTAAAGTCGTTGGACGTATTCAAGTTCTCTAAAATATCGTCCTCACTTAGAGAAGTGTCAATGTACCGTACTAACCCTATCCTTTCTAATTGGTACGATGGAATATAAACATTAAGATTGTTGTCCGTAGCAAAAGTGGAGTTCACAAATGTATTGGCTGAGGAAGCTGATTTGAAAGTGCAAGTAACCCTATTTTTATTGGAACGTTTAATTTCTTCAACACCGTCGACATTTGTACCAAATATTTTCTTGCCTATATTCAGGGGATGAAGATTCCCAACGTTACCTGCTCCAGGAAGACTCTCAATGTGGACGATAAATGGCTCTTCATCATTTTCATTGTATAGCGGTTTACCAACATCCTTCTTGGATTCCATTTGAGTGGCCGTTAAATCGGGCAATTCAATTGAATTGTCAGTTTCTAAATGAGGATTAGACATGTTATTGCCATCGATTACTTCATCGTCAGTGAAGACGTTGTCAACAGTCAAATTGTCGTTTTCCATTGTTAAATCTTCTTGATGTGGGTTGTTATCTTCAACATTGCAGGATTCTGGCTGAGTAACACATGCATCGTTCACTTGAACTGTGTCGGAAGACTTCCTTATTTGTTTACTTTCTTTGTTTCTATCATCTTGGCGAGACCTTCTTTTCTTTATAACGCGTGACCACTGGTCAGAATTGGCTTTGTGGACGAAAACCGGTGGAAATGAATTGCCCCTCCCGGGACTAGGAGGCATAGCAACCAAAACAGAAACCAAAACACAAAAGAGAAAAAAGATGAATATACAACCACTTGAAAAAGGTTAAGCAAACGTGTCTTTATATATGTAAACAAACACTAGAAACAAAGTTTATAAGAAATAAAAAATACACTGTCAGAAAAGTTACATTGTTGAGTGAATTATTCAAAACAATATCAAATAAATATTACATTTCACGTCAAAGAAGGAACAGTTAAGTAAAAGTATTTAATTGAACTTGAAAATAACACAAGATCAAAATGTAACCTCCAATTCTTTAATTCACCACTTCAACATCTTTATGAAGAAATCTGTTTGTTTTCATGAAATAAATCATATGTTATAAGGTAAACTTACTAACTTTTGTCTTATATTTAAAATACATGGAAACTTTTAAGTCCTATGGGGCAAAGCACATTGAACTGAGAGCAACAAAAATTATTCCATTATTATTCCATTAATTATTCCATTCCTACAGAGAATTCCCTTTAATTTGACACCTCAATCATCACAATCGGTTCATAAATAAGAGTTTTGCTGCTCACAAGAAATTCCTTACGGAATTAGTAAGATAGATTATCGTACAATAACAAATTATAGCTCATTTTTTTTGTCTGATTTTCACAAATTGAATAAAACTTTAATCAAAGTTGTACGACCTATGGTTCAACCTATAAAAGGTGAATTAATGTTATTATTATGTTGTTTTCAATAATTAACTCAAAAATACTACAACAGTCCTTACTTATTATAGTAAAATTATTATTTTACTGAATTGAAGCTAAAAATAATTATCTTAACAAAATGCATTTTTATTACACGTATTAGCTAGTAATTCTAAAAAAATTAGACATGGAATAACAAAACATTTCTTAAACCATAATTTTAGGGTGTTTCTAATTTTTCTTTTTTTTATTTGTATTTTATTCTATACTCCCACATATCTAATCAATTCCTACAAAAATACAATAGTCAAAGTTTTTATCTTTTAGTTTTAGTTTTTTATTAACACAGAAAATTTGCCCACTAAAGTGGTTGTATTGCTTTTTTTGACTACTTTCAGATAAAATATAAGGCCAGTTTTATGGTAGGATAGACATTTAATATTTATATATTCATATAATTTCTTGCAATAACTAACTGGTCTTATTTAAAAAGCATAAATGTGTAAAAGGCAGAAAATAGGCATTAGCCTGATTTTAGATGGTAAAATTGAGTTGTTTCACGTTTACATCTAAAATAAACCGAAAAACCGACGCAAGTGAAAAACCTAACCAAAACTGAACCGATAAATTTTGCAACCGACCCATCACTACTTTTAAGGGCTTGTGGGTTCCTTCCTTTAGGGTAGATATTTACCAAATTACTTTTAAAACAACAGCATGCCAAACTCCATAAAAATACACTAAAATCATTAATATAGAATGAAAACTGCAAGTGGAGTTCCTTGTTCAAAAGACCATGTCTTTGGTTAAAAATTTGATTTGACAGTATTATTCACATTTACAACAATTCATGTTTTTATTATCGTTCCAATTTTCTTCCTTGAGTCATATGGAAATCCACCAATTCAGTTGAGTATAAAAAATAGTATAAAAATAGGCTAATTAAGAAATACTCCATAAAAATCAAACTCCATAAAAATACACTAAAATCATTAATATAGAATGAAAACTGCAAGTGGAGTTCCTTGTTCAAAAGACCATGTCTTTGGTTAAAAATTTGATTTGACAGTATTATTCACATTTACAACAATTCATGTTTTTATTATCGTTCCAATTTTCTTCCTTGAGTCATATGGAAATCCACCAATTCAGTTGAGTATAAAAAATAGTATAAAAATAGGCTAATTAAGAAATAATGTAAATGTGCATTCATTCTTACTTCCATGAAGAACTCTCTTCTTCTCGTCTGACCTCTTTCTTCCATTAAAGTATATACTGGTTCTTTTTCTTTTTTGGCTTGTTGAATTTGCATTAGCCTAGAAATTGGGTTGATTTCATCAACCGTTTCAGCGTTTTCAGAGTTATTTTCCTGTAACAAAAGATCAATGACTAAACTGTAATACATATTAAAAAATTTTAACTTTCTCTTCTCAACAAGAGGTTTTTTCTTAATACTTTTCCCACACTGAATATTGCTTGAAGAATACACTGGAGAGCAGGAAACTGTGGAACTGACTAACTAAAGCTGCAAGCCAGTTGCAGTAAGTCATTTAAAGATAAATTATAAATCAGTTTTTCAAATGATGTATGACAGTAATTAACATTTTAATCCTTAGGTAGAAAGTAATTTTATTAACAATGTGCTTAAACCACATTGTGACAGTGACTATAGCATATTATAGCACTGTGATGTCACTCTCTGATGAACTACGCTTCATCATAAGGAACGTGCATGACTGTTCTTAAACATTGGATATTTAGAAGCAGACCATAAGATTATATACACTGAATTTACTATGAAAAGGTAATACCAGGGCTTGTAACTGTTCTTGAGGTTAATAAAAAAAAAAAAAAAATAAAATAACCTTGAATAAACCCAAAATGTCGCTAAAACTTCCAAAAACCAGCATTTTGTCGGGATATTCAAAATATGTACCCAATAAAAATGGTGTAGGATAATTTTGAATTAGGTAAGTAATCATCTACTAAAACAATAATAATTAAAACAATAGAAAAAATCCTCCCCGATTCATTTCTTACTTTTTTCCATTTTTTTTTCTTTTTTTTTAACATTTATTTAGTTTTTACGAGCTTCATCCAAATCAATTAATAAAAACCTAACTGCCTAAAAAAATAAAAATAATAATTAAAATCCACAAAAAATAACAATAATAACCAAATTCCAAAAGAAATAACAACAAACAACCAAGAGCAAAAAAATAAAAAAAAAATTTTAAAAAACCTGGTGCAAGCCCTGTAATACAGGTTTTTATTGTTCATAAATTAAATTTACGAATGGTAATTTAAATAATCCAACAAATTAACCTAACATTACAGTACCTTATTAGAATTGGAATTAGTAACTTTAATGAGATTCCTTGATTTCTTCTTGGCGGGGTTAGGCTTGCGTTTCATGCGGATGGTGCCGGCGCAGTTGGCTGCCGTCACGGTGGTTGTGGGCGGCAGAAGCTTCAACTGTTCCAACATCTTCTCCGCCGCTCGCTTCTTGGATATCTGATGGAAAACCACAACCATGTCAAGGCTATCGTAATGTAAAATGCAGACATACGTTAGTTGTTTAGAGGGACACAACAGTGTTGCCACACAGTGTGGTAACTTACTGTGGTTATAAAGAAGAAAAAAATACAAAATCGAGATTTTAAAATTATTTTTTTAAAATTTAATCCTGATAACTGAGCTGGGTAAGCTAGAAGGCCAGAAAAGTCCGAAATAACTGTGAGTGTATACTGCAAGGCCTACCTGTTTTTAAAGATTATACAGGGTGAGTTTTAAGTCTCTTCCTCCCCTATTTATTTTTTATTGGTGCACGTGTTGCTCGACATCGAGCAATTTATTTTGACATAATACAAAAGTTACATTTAGTTCTAAATCAATGGCATCCGACCAATCCAATATTGTGAATACCGTATCAGTGATCACCAAAAACTACAGCTGTAAGTAAACAGATGTTTAAAATTCTCAAACCAATCTCAATGTTATTCTAATGGGAAAATTTCAAATTTAATTTGTGAATAGCACCCTTATTTTTAGTCTGATTTGGCGGAAACAACTAAAGACCAAGCCTTATCCAACCACTCCAAAAGCTTGAAAATTGGTTGATAATTGTAGGAGGAGTTCTCTACACAAAAAAAACTTTTAGCGTATTAAATAAGTATAGATACGGTATAAGTTGGAAGGTTAAGCCTCCGTATATCTATGTTAGACCTAAATATCTTACTTTGCACGGGTTCATTGAATCTATTTTTACCTCCAATGGGGGACAGTCTACGAGGCGTAAGCCGAGATTCAAATTTAAATTTGAAGGTCTGTAAGCCGAATCTGTAAGTAAGCCGTAAGTAAGCCGTAGTAAAATCTGTAAGCCGAGATTTCAAAGGTCAAATTTAAGGCCTAAATTATTCTGTTAGTAGAATACAATGCCGAAAACCGGACCTCAAAATGATAACCGAGTAAAAAATTGGCAGGCGGTCACACTTTTCATTAAAATCATATTGCTGAAAACAAAAAATGCAATAACTCCCGATCCACTTAACCTCTTGAGGTCAGGTTTGTGTCAAATTGCTCAGAATATAAAGCCCTTTAAAATTATGTATGATATGAGGTAGGCCAATAAAGTTTTTCCCAAGACTTCCTTTAGGGACATCCGTAATGGAAATCGCCAGGGAAAGTGCATTGGCCTTCATCATATGATCAATCATTTTAAAGGGCTTTGCAACAAATTTGGCAAAAGGTGGAATGTATCGGGAGTTATTGCATTTTTTGTTTTCAGCAATATGATTTTAAATCAAAGTTTAATCACCTGCCATTTTTAACTCGGTCATCCTTTTGAGGTCCTGTTTTCAGCATTGTATTCTACAAACAGAGACCTTTAATTTGATGTACATATCAACCCATGCATACTTTTAAGAATTTCGGCTCACTCTTCGTGGACTGTCCCTCATTGGAGGAGGAGAGGCAATGAACGCATGAAAAACAAGATATATTTAGGTCTAACATAGATGTGCGGAGTTTAAACCATCCAACTTATACTGTATAGAAAATAAATATTGGGGGAAGGGACTTAAGACTCACCCTGTAGAAGAACATTTTATATCAACCGACAAAGAATTTCTTCTAATCTTGGTATTCTAAAAACCACAGATCCAAACTGGATCTGAATATACCTATGGGCAGGGGAAGGTGAGCCTAAGTTGAAATTCATTTTGTAAACACATTGTTACACGAATTCTATTTGAAAATATAAAAAAAACTTAAATTCAATGCATCTTGTGACGTCTAGCAGACAGCTCTTGCTTAAAATACTTAATTATAATTATTACAGTTATGAAAACCACTTACTTTTTTGCCATTGCCTTCACCAAGAGTTTCAAAGTTTTCACCCACACAACACCTAGTCACAAATGTTCTCATGTGCGGAGGGCCTTTTTCACTGATCACATCAAAGAGCACTGTAAGATTCCGCTTGAGAGCCAGTTCGTGGACCAGTGAGATCGGGGACTTGAGTTCTGATGACGAATCTGCTTCAATATTCACCACATTCATGTCACCATCTGGGCAAAAACGTTTAGCTTTAGACTATTTGTTTAATTTGCAGCTGGTCTTGAATATATATAACGGTAACTAGTTCTTTAAATCATTATTGAACCTTTTAATCCCACATAGTGATAGTTTATGGTTGCTTGAACACACAAAATAGTTCAATTATTTCATTATAAAATTATGAAAACTTTCAATAGACTTTTTTTACTTGTAAGGTCAATGTATAAAGCTTGATTACCCACACTGTATTTTTTCTTTGAACCGCAAACCATGACTAATGTGAACTGAATGGTGTCCAGGTTATCAGGAAAGGAGTAAACATAAGAAAAAGTTATGTTTACTTTATACCTATGAAAAAACATGTTTTTATTGAATATTGAACATAGTACAAAAACTAAACACTTAAAACTCATCTGTTAAAACAACGTCCTGTGAGAAAAAAATTAAAACACATTATGCTCCAGCTGATCCACTTCGCCTGTAGCTTTGAAACCCTGTGCACTTTACTGTTCTGGCAGGCTTTCCAAGTTATCCATAATAATTTCTGGGTTATCGTAGTTTGGATTTGCAGGATTCTACTGTCTTGACAAGAAAACAATATATATGATATATATTTATTATTTTTTGACCTGAGCAATGTGTTGGAAAACTTAGGATACTCCTTCCCCCCAATTAATCATGGATCACTTAGTAAGGTTTAAATTACCTGGATTGTCAGCAAAGTGATCCTATTTGCTTTATATTTTAACTCTAAAATGAACCCAACAATGGTTCAAAACCAGTTGTTTAACAATTAAAACAGGATCTCTTGACGGACAATGAAGGTAATACAAACATTTAGACTTTCAATTAAATAATTAATCAAATCAGTATACAAACTTTACCGAATAACTAAAACAACAAAATAAGCACTTAAACCAGCCACAAAAGTTGTTAGATCAGACTATTACAAAATAACATTAAGCCACACCCAACTCACAAACAACATACTTTTGAAAGCAAACATAGATAACCGTGGTAATAGAAGGCAGTCACAGAAGTCACTGATGTTCAGAATACTATTGCAAAATAAATAATCATTTTTTTTATTTTTGATTAAAAATGTTTGGATAAGTAAAAAACGTGTTGGTAACCGAATACGTAAGTCTATGCAAACAATGCCATTCAAGTAAAAATTTATTGATAAATTTTTTAAGACAGACTGCTCATCGTGATGTTTACAAGGGCAATAAACCGAACCGTTCAGTTTAAAGTAAAATAAGTTTCACTGATACACATCATTGTCCAGATTAAGATCATATAAAAAAACTCTTGACTGATTCAATAAGCTACTTATTGATTGTGGTTGTCCAGCACTACTCTACTGCCACCGCCAGCGCGTTTGTACTGACTTGCGCAGTTGTCGACCATGGAAGGCTCCAGTGGCAGGTTCCGTAGCACTTCAAGAGCCTTGGCCGCTGCGTCGTGTCGCGCCGCCTGCGCCGTCAACCCCTCGCCACTGAACTCCCGTTCGCCCACCTTCACCGTCACTTTGTAAAGCGACGGCGGCTTGTACCTCTACAATAACACAACCATCAACCACCCAACATACAACACCCACACAGCACTTCCAAAGTGTTAGTAGCTTAGTAAACACAAGAATATGTTATTATTTGTGTAGTTCTGGAAGGAGCAGCGACAAACAAGAGGATTATTTAACGATTTCAGAAAGTTACTTTTTGAGGAATAAAAGGTGTCAATGAAGTGTTTGGGATAGAAAAGAAGTTTTTAATCAAACTGAGCCATCCTACTGACGTTAATCCTTTTTTCAGATATTAGAAAAGTTAAGAGGAGAACTCTTCTTTTACTTTTACCTCAGCTGGCATAACATTCCACATTATGTTTCTAGCTCCTTTTGTTTCCTTCCAATCAATATTCTTCATCAAAAAGCATATTTGGAAATCAGTAAGACTACAAAGATGCTTGGTTATAATTAAACTAGCTTAACCAATAAAAATGTGATTAGGGATATATGTGTAGCATGACTAACAATTTGGCGGGGGAGAAGACAGAAAAAAATCAAGACTATGAATAGGTTTTCTCCACAAAATATGTGTTAGTAGGCTTTTATTGATTAAAAGTACCAACCGTTCTAATCATAATGTAGTTTTACAATAGGAGAATTATATAAGAAGAAGAATTATTAGGAAAATATAAATTATATGAAATAAATGTACATTTGAGAAGATTTTACAAATAAAAATAATAGCAATGAAAACATATTTTTATTTTACAACAATACACAACAATTTGACAGGAGTCCCAAACGGCTATGATTCATACCAATAAACTTTTTAAAACAATAATCATACACCCTTAAAATTTAAAAGAAGAGAGACAAATTAAGAGACCCAAAAAACTTGACTCACATATCACGTAATGAACAATAAAATTAAAACTAATAAAACCCAAAAATATATTATATATTTAGAGTGAATATATATATATATATATATATATATATATATATATATATATATATATTAGAATGACCAAAATATATTAGGTAGAGTGAATATATTACTACGCCTAATGTCTATCTCCTGTTTTTAAGTCCTAAGTTTTTTAATATAGTTTAAATTTTTTGTGGCTAAATGTGTTTTAAATCAGTGCTTTTTGCAATTATTATTATTTGTGAATTGAAGTGACCATGAGGTTTTACTATTAGTGGTTATTTATTCTAAAAAACAATAAATCTTAAACGACTAACACTCACATTTTAGGCACATTTTTAGTCAGCTCACGTATGAATGATAAATTGAGTATATAGTTTGTTGATGGAACACTATTTTGTTTAGAAACACATTTTAATTAGTATATTTGTAATATACAAAACCTAAATATTATATTTAAAAATTAAAATGAACTATTTTAATGAATGCACAAGTTTGCACAACAAATAAAATCATTCTACAGGTTTACTGAAACAGTGCTGTGGCAAAGACTAAAGAATCATCAAAGGCTAGCGAACTAGCGCTACTATATTGATGATAACTGGTTTACTCCTTATCAGACGCCAAGGTTCAACTCCGATAATAAGCGGCTTTTAAATTGACAATATTGGAGCATTGAATATTTTAAGGACTATTAGTGCAATAGAAAAGATATATTCTGGGTATGCCTTTTCATTCAAAATATTATTTAAGACCACAGGAAATCAAAATGTTTTTTTTACAATTTCTGAGGGTATGGATGTAAAATATGTGGCACCTAAAGTTCAGGATCTTAGTGTTAAACTTCATTATCAATTGAAAAATATCATTCATCAGTATTGAGTCCATCACATTGAAAAACTGGTTCAGACTGTCAGTTTAGTTCTGGATCAGTGGAATAATCATGTGATTCTAAAATGTGAGTTAGAAGAAGAACATCAAGCAATAAAAGTAAATCTTGTAATGCTGAAATGAATGTCAAAATGAGATGTCACGAAATAGATCACTCATGGAGGAGCTATTTGAAATTGACAATAACAAATTGCCCCCCATAAAATGCAATAAGACACTCTCAAAGCATAATACACAGGAAAATAATGTAAAATTAGAAAAAAAATTGATGAAAAAGATTCAGAGATTACGAAGTTAAGTTCACAAATTCAACAGCTTCAAAATGAACTAAAACAGATGAAGTTAAAGTGCACTCAACTTGAAACCAGTAACAAAGGGGCAAATACAACGATACACGTAAACCATATTACCCCAAGCAGACCTCTGTTTAGAAAATTGAATATCTTACCATTGCCCTGCATATACATCCTATATACTCTCCTGTTTGTGAATAATAATCTGCATAAATTCATTTTAGTCAAATCTCACCATAACTACCCAACAAGAAACAACCAATTTCAATATCCACTTCATAAGTCATGTGCCTTAGAGATATCTCCGTCATACCAGGGTATTCATCTTTAACTTCCTTCTGAAGTAAAAGATTTCTCTCAAGTAAAGTTTAAAAGAACCCTCACTAAATACCTAGCTAATAATATGTTTTACAGTGTTGATGAGTTTCTCAGTGCTGACATGGGAAATATACTTCAAACAAAAACTTTAATAGTTTAATCTACCTTGTTAATCAGTATAAGTTATCTTGTCAGCATTAATTGTTAGATTTCAGCAACTGACTTGTCACCTACCATTAAGGTATACCTTTGTATATGGTGTACTCTGTGACTGAATAAATGAAACTAAATTAAATTACCTGAGATTCATGGTAAGGATGAAGCGGTGGCCTGATGGCTACAGTCCTCTGTGGCCTATTGACTATGTAATCTATTTTCGATGCAAATGGAGGCCGAACCTTTCAAAAACAAAATAAAAATCAAACTCAAGAAGAAAATAAACAATAAAACTTATCAGATAACACAATGAACATCGGTAAGGCAATCAACCAACCATATGGGGGTAGACTCCTCTGTGGCAAGCGTAGTTGTTGTGAGTGGGGTAGGTGAAGGTCGGCAGCTCCACAAACGTGTAGACGGTCGGCTCGCCTCGCTTCATAGCCAGAGCATTCAGCTCCACCGTCGGCGTGATATTGTCTGTTGGGCAAACATGGGATTAGGAGGTTGAGCAGAGTTTCATCAATATTTTTTTAGATGAAGAACACTAAAACCCCTGACCATTGGCCTACTCTCTCTAACGTAAACTATCTGCAATCCTTTCTAAAAAAAATATATATATATATGGTTTTTCTTTGAACACTCAATACAGTGGAATCTCTATTAACTGTCACCCTTAGGACTGGCACCATGACAGTAAGGTGAATAGATCAATAGAATGATTCGAAGGTTTTGGAAGAAATTTAACCTTGCACAAGAGCATAATAATGCATAATTGAACAAAATATAATATATGTTAATACATTTTTCACCTTAAGTTTTTATAGTCTTCAAATAAATCAAAATGGCACATACTCTTTCAGCATGGTTCAATTTATGTCACATTAAAAGTATCGTGCACTTATACAGTGTCGGATACCATTCACAGTAAGATTAGTTTTGAAATGAAGAAATATATCTAATTAAGTTAATTTATACAAAAAATGTCAATGAGTTTAAGACACACATAAAATATTTTTCTCACTGATATTTAGACTATTTACTTCTTTACACATTGGAAACAAAATCTATACTTATTTAATACGCTAAAGGTTTTTTTGTGTAGAGAACTCCTCCTACAATTTTCAACCGATTTTCGTTTTGGTGTCGTTGGAAAGGGCTTGGTCTGCAGTTGTTTCCGCCAAAAAACTAATGAGGATCGGACTGAAAATAATGGCGCTATTCACCATTGAAATCTCAAAATTTCCCATTAAAATAGCATTGGGATTGAATAAAGCATTTTAAACATCTTTTAATGTTCAGCTGTAAATAAATGTAGTTTTTGGTGATAACAGATATTCACAATATTGAATTGGTCAGATTTCATTGATTTAGAACTAAGTAACATTTCTATTGTATCAAAATAAATTGCTCGATTTTGAGAAAAACGTATGCTAGTTAGAATAATTTTCTCAGTAGGCCTACTAATTTGTCCACACTTCATGAACCACCATCACATTTTAGGGAGTTTAATGTAGCAATAAATTAATAATCATATTTCATCCTAATAAAAACTGAAAAAGACATTTAAAAATCAACAATCATTCTTATTTACTAACTTGATGAGTACAACTTACATCTTCACCTAAAAATAAAATTTATATCAAATAAGAAACCATAATCTTCCAATACGTCTATAAAAACAACACATTTCACACAAAAATAAGTAACCAAAAAACTAAAAAACACTGTTAAAGAGAAAAAAAACTAGTTCTCACTTATTGCCTTTGGCTTCTGAATTTTTATATTACTTGAAATTGAATATATTAGTTGAATTGAATTGAACCGCATGAAAAAACCTTATCAAGTGAGTTCGAATTGGGTAACAAAATTTAATGTTATTTTGGAATTACAACTGACGGTGAATTGCATGCAATATTCTAGCAAAAGAGTTTACCACTCAGTGAAATTTTTGTTATGTTTATTCATAAAACAGTAGAATCTTGATATTTGAAATTACTCTAATTCAATATCATCTTAAACTAGAACTTTTAATTCGGTCTTTGACACATTAAACACATGGTAAAGTATATTGGTTAACTAAAATTATTTGTTAATTTTAAATTTTGCACTGGTTCCTTCAAGTTTGAATTATTATCCAAGTTTCATTATTTATTTCTAAGTTCCCAAATTTTCAAAATTAAAATAGAATACAACTGTCTGTTTCAGAATGTCAAACAAATTTCTACTAACCAACAATTATTACTTAAAACTTAATTTACTTTTAGTATTTGGCATGTGTAGTTCTCACTAAATTTATGCCTAGAAAGTACAAATAGCAATACAAAATGGATTGGGTAACTTAAAACAACTTACAATCAAAAACCCTATTTGTGATATGATGTGAAGCTTGTTCACCAAACGAACAAAAAAGAGTGAGACTTTAGCACATCCAACAGTCAGGCACAAAACCGAGCTCCTATGATATTTTATGGTTGAAAAGAAACCATCGGTGACGTTTTACCACCCGTGGAAAACCTCTACTTTCCAAGCTCCCAGAAGACTAAAAGAGGCATTGTGTGGCTACTATTTTTAGTTGTAAATAGAATGTTTTGATAAAAAATAATATAAGACCACAAAACTGAGGCGTGACACTGACTTTTGCCGAGCCTGTTGTTGCGCGACGCCTTGGGCGGCGGGTGCTTGTAGCCAGTGGCCTTGAGCGCGTCGCTCGCCGCCAGATGTTGCGCCTTCTTGATGCTCGCCCCTTCCGCCGAGTACTCTTCCTCGCCCAGCTTCAGTGTTACCGTAAACAGCTTCTTGTGCGCCGGCCCCTGCTCGAAGGTCAGCCTATACTGGTGCTGGATCTGCAAATCACAACCAACATTGCCATTATCACATTTGTTGGGGTAGTGCATTTAAGTCACATTAAAACTGAAGTAAAAATATTTTTTCTTATATTTATAATGAAAAATAAACGTAAAATAATAATTAAAATTTTTTTTTTGAATGACAATTTTTTTCAAGTTTTGGACATAAAATTTTAAAGAGGAAATGATATTTTAATTGGATTCCCTTTTTTTCTCATGTCAAGGCCAGTGAATTATTTTACACAGACATTTTATAAGTTGGCTATGTGCCTTTAACCTCTTCAATAGGGAAGAAATTGTGTGTACTTTTTCAATCACTACTCTATCTTACACAAATTAGATATCCAATGTGGCCTCAAAAGAGTAAAAACTGCTTTTTATGCTTTTTATCTATGATTTTTACCATAAATACATAATCCCCCCATCCCTTTGTTGCGGGCTGAGATCCCAAAGAATCTTAAATACATAAACACAAGGTAGGGGTCAAGACATGCAATGCCCTCTATGCACCAGATGTTCTTTTGCACCTATGACATCATCATTATCATTACCAGTATTAGTAAATGGTGACGTAATAGGTGCAAAAGAACACCTGGTGCATAGAGGGTGTTGCATGTCTTGACCCCTACCTTGTCTTTATTTTATTTTAGATTCCTTGTTTCAGCCGAAGTTGATCGTTCAGATGCGGCCAATCTTTCTACGTACAATGTCATCTGTTGTTTTGCTTTGGAGAAAAGAATTAGCAGAGCATGGTGTTTCAGTTCGTTAACTAATTCTCTTATGAGTGGCAAAACAGTACAGTTTAGTTATGGAGAAGAAAAAACATACTCCTCACAAACATACTTTAATTATTCTACAAACTAACCTTGTTGTACCGTGCAAGTTCATTGACCAAACACATCGGCGTTTTCTCCTTCATCAAGTTGGCAAGTTCTGTGTTTTCATTGTCCTCTGTTTTTTGTGGCATTGATTGAGAATTGGAAGATGGGAGCTCAGCATCTAATAAAAAAAATACATTAAACAAATATTTAAAAAATGTGGTTGACTTTAATATTGGTGCTATATTAACTTGACAGCCGATGAGTAGGGAACAAACACTTTTGCTTCTGGTGCTGTTCCGAAAAGTTTTAGCTGCCCTTATAGATTCTCATGAGATGGTGACTTTTCAGAACAGTCCTCTGTTATTGTAGAACAGTCTATTTTATAGTCTTTGTCGCTGGACATTTCTCTTCTTTTTTTAATATACAACAAAGCTTATTTTTTATACATTTTGATATTATACTATATTTTGATATACCTGGATTAGGCAAGCCCTCACACTGAGAAACACATATCTACTGAGTGTTTTTCTTGTTAATTTAGTTAATAATGAACATTGCAGGGTTTAAGCTGAGGAAAATTTTCTTGGAGAAAAAATGCTACAAGCTCTTGTATACTTGTAGCAAAATGAAAAATGTTGTAGCATTTTATTGTGCGTAGTATAATTCTTCACCAGTTACCAATACTTTCACCTTAAAATTTTTTTTGTTTACGCTGTTGTTTTTTTACCTAAAATAAAAGCACTAAAAAGTTAAAAACTACTTTTAATTTAATTTTGAAAACGTTAAAATAGGTTCATATTAAGTTACAGATTTACATAAGTTAAGCCTATACATAAACTCCAAATTGTCTCCGGATGCAAACATCAACATATGAACATGGCTAGGTAGGTGTAGGCCTACTCAACAATATATAGCCTAATCTAAAATTCTTGGTTTGATACACCATTTAGCAAAGCAGCTTCAAAGTTAAAATCCTTTCTCTCTGGACCTTCAATGGCAATCACCTTCAATGGTAAATCACTTTAAATGTTTAAAGCACACAAGTCACACGGTAAATTTTACTGTTTATTATTAGCTTATTTTCATGCTGCTTGAATTTATAGTGCAATTTTCAATATAAACTAGGGCCTATAGCAAGAAAACGAGCCGCGTGTGACATTTTGTGCTACTCAGATTTCTCACGTATTTTCATGCTACCTTTATACCTGACACCACGCTCGTTTGGCCGTACCCTTAGTCTTTAGGCTATTAGCAACACGGGAGTTTTTTTCAAGCACGAACGCAGCATGAAGATACGCGTGAAATATGAGCAGCATTAAATGTAATGGGTTAAGTCAAAGGAAGTGTGTTTTCACGCCGTAGCTTTTATAATTAGAATTGAATTATAAATTCAAGCAGCATAAAAATAAGCTAGTATTTACGTGAAAAAACACTTGTGTGGCAGGTACTTAGAGGTTAATATTAGCAACAACTCAGAGGCAACGCACAAATAAGTATTGTCGCCTGTTAGTGAGAGTCATCGGTCATGACTCTTGTTGGGATCCAGTCACGAAACTCGGCTGGTTTCTGTGGTGTCTGAAAAGAGGAAACTGCAATAGCGCTCTTGGTGTCTAGTTTTGCAACTAGTAATTTTTTGTTAAATAGGCCTAATTTTAAATGATTGTATGATTTGGCGATAAAATGATGCAGAATAATAGCTTTAGTTTCAAATTAACATCTTCAATTAATCTTACATTTTCCGATTTATTAAAGAATGGTACGGCAAATTTAATTCCCTACTTGCCGGGCGGAACTATGGTTCTCCGGTAGATATCGAAATATTAATCAGAAAACAATGTTTGCAAGTCTAGGCACCAGGAACCGCTCGCTACTTCCGAGGCTGCTATTTTGGATGCCAAAGTTCAGTATTAGACTGGTGTTATTATGCTCGTGATCACCGAGTGGGTGTATACAGACATAGCCTCAGCTGTTCTGTTTTCATCAATCGCTTTCTAGCAGCTGTATAGTTGCAGTTGAGTTGATATCATGACGCTAGAGATTGAGGTTAACTAACTGAAGCTGTAGTTTACTTTTATGGACATAACATGTTTAGACATAATTTTATGACAGAAAACTTAAAATTTGAAAACCTGTGGTTCTGGAGGTACTTGTTATAAATTATAGTAAAATCTTTGTAGGAAAATCGAGACAGACTGTCCGAGTATTGTCACATTTTTGTAGCGGGTGCTGCAAAATGTGACAAATGCGACCGCAGCTTAAACCCTAGAACATTCTAATAGTAGTAATGTATAAAGTACTAGTCAACCTCTGATCTTACATGCTACGGGATCTGTTTTATTATTTAATAATATGATACTAACCTGAAACAGGCATGTTAGCTCCCTCCATTGCGGCTTGGCCTGAAGTCATAATGAGATTGCTCAGTGCTCAGAACTGCCAGCAAATCTGTGAAATAAAAATGTACTTTTACTGTAATAAAAATTCTTGATTAAAACTGTAATTCATGATCATCCCAAAAGGGACATTATTATAATACGGTTTGGCGATTTTTGTAGGCCCGCGGTTTGTATGTGACGTGCTATGGGCTCGAGAAATATTTGCGCCCCCCTTGATATGAATCACCAAATAAATATACCCTAATGCCATAGGCATTTGAAAATTTGACACACACATTCATAATATAATAATGACAGAACTAATTTTATTGTGTTCACTTTTTTCGTTATTAAGAGTAAAAGTCGATCCCCATTGTGAAGTAGAATGTAATCAATAAAATGTAAGTTTTATTCAAACTTGATTACCAAGGACAATTTTAAAAGGTAAAATGACATTTGTTTTAAGATTGTGTGGGGAAAAATGAACTGACAAAGAAAGACAACGTTGCCACCGGATCAAATATCAACACCATTCCTAAATTTAGGTCTAAAATTTACTCATGGCTGTTAGAAAATGCTTTTTAAACTTATACTGAATTTATGGATTTAACTATTCTTATCTAGCTTTAAGATTGGACTTATTTAGTTACTGTATTATTTTACTCTTTGATTCTGTTTGTTATGTCCTATTTGACTATGGCTATGTTATAATTAATCAATGACAATCATAATTCTGATTTTGAACACGCAGGACGCATGCAATGCCAGTGATGAGTCATGAGTGAGAGAGAGAATGGGGAGGATTCCACTGGCACGTGATTTAAAATATTTTATTTTCCTTGCACCCCCAACAAACATAAAACCTCAAGTGCGCCTGGGCCCAGGCCCACCGGACCCATTTGCAAAAATAGGCCCTAAATTTTTATTTAACAAAAGGAAAAATACTACATGATTACTATGAACATTGTATTTTTTCTTCTTTAGTCCCTAAGACAGTAAAAAGATAATGTATTTTCAGAGAGCACCAGCTTCACTGACCACCTTCCAAGAGCCTATACCGATATGCAAGTGGCTTACTACTCCCTATATCAGGCTATTTTTAGAATTGTTTACTTAAACCGGTATTAGTTGCAAGGAAATACTGCGTAGGGACTGTAAAACCTGAAGTATACTTTAGACTAAGGATTTAGTTTTTAGTAAGACGTTGTGAGTTGTGTAATATTAAAACTTTTGAGGAAATCTGTTTAATGATTGTTGGAAACCCCTATTAACAAATCTCTGACCTGTGCGTATTTTCTCAATTACAATGATAGCTCACTACCATTTCACAAAAAAACTAGGCTAAAAAAAAAATAGGCCAACACAGTACAAAACCAAGACATTAATTGACATCTGAATGACAAGATTTTACGAGAAACTTCCAAAGAAGCCTTAGAGCACTTAGCAGGGAGCCCAGTGGTTTAAAGCCACAAACAGTAGGAAAAGTAGGACATTTTTGCTTGAAAGTAGGACAAAAGTAGGACTTTGAAATGTGACAAATACACTTAAAATAAGATAAATCCATGAATTTGGACCACAATAGGATGAATAACAACCATACAAAATTAAAAGAAAAATACGGAACACACAAACAACTAGGCCAAAATCATTCTGAACACTTGTACTACATACATAAATGCCAAGCGTGAGTTCCCTTCAAGAAATTGCAAAACAATTGAACAAAATTAAGATTGTAACCAAAACAAATTTATATACAGTATTTGACTTGAACTGGGTTTCTATTAAGAAGCTTGTACTTGGTAAGGCACGATGTACATAGAGTAACTGATAAAATTATAGGCTTTCATAAAACATGTGTGGTCTGCTGTTCACTGGCTCTCAGACTAAATAGGTAATTTACACAAGGAAAGGTCAGTACTATGGCCAGGTTGTCAACAACGATAAGGTTTATTAGTGGCAATAGTGAGATGCTGATTACAATAGTACCTTATCTTCCAAGTGTCTGCCGTGACGTCACAAACTATCGAGGTTCTACTGTAACTACTTACAAAACAATTACAATGGTCAAATTATTATTATTATTTTATTTCTTTCTTTTATTTATTTATTTATTATTATTAATTTTATTTTTTGCTTACTTTTTAACACTAAATTTACAGTACTCGACAAAATTAAACCTTCATTGGACATATTAATTTTAGAACATGGAAGGGCGCTCAGGTACTTACCTGTTTGTTAACCATACATACTTATATGTTAACGGCACTGCACATGTCCACATTTTTGTATTTTTTGGCCAATTTAACAATTAAATGTCTGCATGTCCTTTTATGTTGTGTATTAAAATAGTGACGACATCCAAGTGGAATGGAAGAAAATCAGTTTAACTACGACATTTGACCTGAAGATGGGTTTTTAAACATGAAAGAACTGTATTTTTCGATTACGGTACCTACATAAAAGTTTCGGCGTTGTAGCGCCGAAATGGCGATCTGAAACGGACAAGCAGGCCCTAGCAATGAATCTGCGTTTAAAAGACAATAATAGGCTACTAGTCTTCCGTCAACGAAGAAGGCTCTAACATATAAATAGGACTATAAAACCGATAGAATCTGCGGCCTAGTGACCTGACTTTCATGTGACATCAACAATCGGGCCGCAAAACACCCAACAAAAAGATAATAATAAAAAAAGAACACCAACACAAGTTTTAGAATACATCTAAAAACTAATACCCCTGTCGCAGCAGACCTGCATACTCAGCGAATTTCCAAAGGATCTTGAGATTTTGTATTTTTCCCATAAACACCATAGGAATGGGTATTTAGGTTTGCTGCCATAGTTTTGTTAGGAAATGTAATAGTTACGTAAGGTAAATATCAAACTGTATCAATATTCGGCACTTTTTAATTTTCCCCACAAACCCCATGGGGGTGAGTATGTAGGTTTGCCGCCAAATGGGTGTTGTAAGCAAATATCAGTTAAACCCTACCTAGTGAATGTACATACCAAATATTATCAAGTTAACGGTGTTCTTTTCATTTTCCCCATAAACCCCATAACGGTGAGTACCTAGATTTGCCGCCATATGGGTGTTGTAAGAAAATATCAGTTAAACCCTACCTTGTGAATGTACATATACCAAATTTTATCAAGTTATTTCAATAAATAAGCGAGATAGAGGGTTTTATTGATTTCCCATAAGATTAACATGGAAAACCTATTTTTGGCTTTTCTCTGTAACTTGTAAAGCCAAGTTAAAAAATAAAAATACTAAATTGTTTGTTTTTTTAAGCTCTTTTTAAATAGTATTTGTTAAAATTGTTGAATTTTAAAAAATAAGGTCCAAAAATGCCAAAAACCCATTTTTGACCCCTTTGAAACACCATAAAACCCTGTTCTCATAACCCGATCATGCTGGTTCGCGAACTCATGAAAATAGACCTGGTCTTGCACCTTCATACCAAATTTGATCAAAATCGGAGGTCCCCGTCAAAAGTTATTGGTACCATGGACATATCTATATATATATATATATATACACGTGATGCCCTTTTTTTGTTAACACTACTTCTCCCTTATTTCTGGACCAATTTTAAAGTTTGAGGTGTCAAAAGAATGGTCTCAGTTCGTAGTTTTGCAATAAGGTTTTAGATTTTTGATATTTTAATTCTGAAGCCCACGGGAAGCCTTCAAAGTTCATTTTTTGTTCATAAGATTAACATGGGGAACAATTTATATTGAATTGCTAAATAAAACAGCTGTTGATAGTTAAACAAACGAACACATATGTTAAAAGCTAAATAGAAGCAAATTGAACTGGTATTGAAAAATCAACAAAATTTCATACTTTAATACGAGGAGTATCTAATCTGAGGTTTTAACCTTTTCTCAAAATGTAGCAGGTAGATTGTGCTTGAAAGTTTTATTTAAGCGTATTTGGGCACAAAAATAAGTTTTGTAACCGTAAAAAAATTCATTTTTGTTTACGAAAACAATTTTGGAAATTGAAATTTTTGACATGGGTCTTATTGGTTATCCGACTGATATTGAAACAATAATGAAATGTAACAAATAAATATTAAAATAGAACACTAAATTTGTGTGCGCATGGGTTTTCATACTACTGTAAACTATAAGGAAAAGGGATAGGGCCTAGTTCGTTGTAAGTGTAATAACCTTTTTGTTTACTATTATAGTATAAACATGTTTTATGCAGAACGCTACATATATTAAAAAACCTGTGTAAAAGAGGCAACATTAAAAAGTTTTTTACCTCCAGTATAGAAAACAAGCTTATTACAATAATGGTTTTTATAAAGAGAAATTTTAACCAAAATAAAAATGCCACTAAAAACAAAATGGACCACAAAAGATTTCATATTGGAATGTTAGCCTCCGGATTACCAATAAATACTATTAATGGTTTAAATACCTGAGTTATGGTAATCCAATTGTTGTCCAGCAACTAGTTTCGACTCATTTATATATAGTCATCTTCAGGCTTTTATACAAAGATATAATTTCTCTTCATACGAAGAACGTCAACGTTGTTAAAAGTTTAATAAATAATGACCACACACGGTACGGATACATTACAAATAACGACACGGACACGAAAAACACGAACACACACGAACGGAAACACTTAAAGACTTCTAATACTGATGTGGCTGGCGAATTGACATAGACGCAATCCCGGCAGCGGTGGGGTCTAGACTGACCGGTGGACAGGTGGTCGTTGCGTCACGTCATTCACTGCTACCTCTTATCATCTCGGGTTGCGTTCCTTGTACCCTCCCCCTCCAGTACCTTGATAGCGGTGTCGTAGATGTAATTTGATGAGAATGAGAGTTTATCATTTAAAACATTTTGTTGATCAGACCTGACTGCTTTGTATATTTCAAATTCCTCTAATGTGCTGATTTTAAATTTGTCTTTAGAAAAATGCAGTATGTCCATGTTACTATTGATACTATTGTAATTATGGTTGGATGAAATCAAATGTTCAGCAAAGGTAGAAGTCTGCGATGAAGTGGTTTTCTTTGGGATATGTTCTTTAAAACGTTTTGTAAAAGAGCGGGTCGTCTGGCCGATGTAATATTTTGTGCAATCAGTACAATTGATTTTGTAAACACCAGACTTTTCATAAGTTGGCGTCGCCATTTGTGGCCGCTCTTTTAACAATGAACCAAGGTTATTCACAGTCCTGAAAGCGACAGTGATTTTATCTTTAGCTAAAACATTTTTCAACTTATTACTAAAAAAATGCCATATTCCGCAGGTACAAATGTCTTTGGTTCTTTGTTTTCAATCGAATGTTTATTTCTGTGTTTCCTTATCAGCTTGTCAATCAATTCACTTTTAAAGCCATTTGAAACTGCAATATGGTTTAAAATGTTAACTTCAGTGTCATAATCATTTTTATTCATTGGTACGGTCAAAAGCCTATTTACAAAACTATTATAAGCTGCAACTTTTTGTGCATATGGATGGTGTGATTCTGAATGAATTGTCTGATCGGTGCAGGTTGGTTTTCTGTATATTTTGAATTCTAATCTGTCATTGCGTTTCATTATCGTGAGGTCCAAAAAATTTAAGGCATTATCATTTTCCTCTTCTACGGTGAACTTTAGGTTTTTATGCATGTTACATAAATAATTGTTGAATAAACATAGCTGCCTACTATTTCCATTGAATAAAACAATGGTGTCATCAACATACCTGTAGTAAAAAAGTACTTTGTCTATGTGGCGGTTGGAATCAGAAAATAAAAACTTATTTTCAATAACATTCAAAAATATTTCAGCTAAGATACTGGAAAGGGGAGAGCCCATCGCCAAACCTCCATTCTGGAAGTAAAACTCGTTTTCAAACTTGAAATAATTTTGTTTCAATATTATGTTTACTAGAGCTATTAGTTCCTCTATTGCTTCTGGGGATAATTTAGAATTTTGTATTAAATTCTGATGCAATAGGTTCACAGTTTCTTGAATTGGGACATTTATGTATAGATTGACAATGTCAAATGATGCTAATTTATTGTTTACTTTGATTGATTGATTTTTATTTTGTCAATTAGCTCCAGGCTGTTCTTAATACTATGGCTATTTTCGAGACTTATTTCTTTACGTATAATTCTATCAAGTTTCTTTGCTACTTTGTAAGCTGGTGACGGCATAAAGTTAAATAAAGGTCTTATTGGAACATCTTTTTAATGTATTTTAGGAAGGCCTCTAAGGATTGGAGCTTGTGGATTTGTTACTTTTAAGGATGAAATGTCATTGTTGGTTAGCAAATTCTTAATTTTGGATATGGCTGTGTTGATTACTTTCGCATTATTAAGTGTTGGATCTTTACTTATATTTACGATATTGTTGTTTTCCAGAAAAGTTTTAACTTTGTCGACATACTAGTCTTTGTGAAGGATTACGATGGAGTTGCCCTTGTCGGCCTTTGTTATCACAGCGTTGTGCTCGGCAAGCTTGTGCCTGACGCTATTCAAGGCACGCCGCATGGAGTTGAACCTGCTATATTTTCCTTCACTAACTGGATTATTTACTATACTCTTTGCTTTATTTCCTATTATGACTCTGGTAGACTCACGAATCTCATCTGTTTTAATCCTCTTAATAGATGCCTCAGTATTTAATAATTCAGCTACGAGATTACTTCTTTTGTTGTTTTTTGGAAAATTAAAATTTAGGCCTTTGTTTAACAAGTTCATTTCATCATTGTCAAATATGATATCTGTGAAGTTAACTACTCTTACAAAAGATTGATGTAGATTCTCTTCATTTTGTGATTTCTTTATTTAAATTTTGTAATGCCATGGAAAGTTAAGTTAAAGAGGATTTAGGCATAAATAGTAATGTTGACTCATTCACTTTGTAATTGACTACCTCATACAGTAGTACTACAAAAACAGCCGCAGTGAGTGCTGCATAACTCAGGACCGGGGAGTAATGAAATGTTGATTTTTACTCTGTTGTCATTTACGTTTTATGTTTGATGAACTATTTGGATTCAACATCTGTGAATTTATTCTAAATTTTATAGGAGGGTTTAGACAAAGGCCTTAAGACATATTGGCAAAAGACGTAATCTGAGCTAATTTAGACCTGAAAGAACGAGCATCACATCTCAACACTATCACATTGGGGAAGTTGGAGAATTGGTGATGAAGATCGATCGATGAAACACCAATGATGTTCTATCTGATCTTCACTATTATGAATTTTTTTAAAGTAACTCTGTTCATTACCATGGAGCAAAGTTTGGTTACCAGGTACCCTAATAAATGCAGCGCATTGCGCTGCACAGGCCCCCTAGTATATATATAATCACTATACACCCGGACTAGAGGGCCTCTACTATAAAAATAAAACAATCCAGCATTTTCAATGGCCAATTTTATGAATTTTCAGTAGTTAACATATTAAGATATGCTTTACTAAGTTTACCGCTAATCAGATGATTTTTTATAATTCGCTCGTCAAATCGTCTGGCCAAATACAAAGGGTTGAAAACAGGTACATCAGCACTTCCGTGTGCTAACTATTGTTTAGGCCTATACATTAAAGAATTATCTGAAGTAATTAGGACCACATCTGGTTCGGATAATCAAAAGCTAAAATTATTTACCATTTATAACCACCAAACAGCTCTTTGACTGTTTTTCAACAAGAAAACAAACTAGCAAAAAATCTATAATCCGAGACTTTGTTAAAAGTAGATTTAAAAAAAAAAAATGATACACATTTCTTTCTATTTATAGACACTTGCGCTGTTTGCCATTTTGCATAGGTTTTTAAACAGGAACTATACATTGATTTAGCAAGCCATTAAGGGGTTCGAATAATTGAATGTTTAGATAATGGATTTTCGGATAATCGACTCTCTACTTTACAATGAAACAACTAGCCTATAAAGAGTCACCAGAAGGAAAAACTCTGTGATGCACCTGAGGGTTATACAATTAAAAAGTAGATCTGTGGTAGTAATTTCTAGTAAGTATTAGCAAAGTAGGCTACACTAGTAATATACTTAATCTGCGCAAAAGGGAACAAACAAACAAAATATCGGCAAATATAAATTTAAGTACTTTTTAAAATAATATATATTCATCAATTTACATGTAGGACTGTATGTTACAAAAAATATAGTAGACTAAGTTTGACATAAAAAAAATATTTACTGTATATTTGTGAAATAAGTTTTAGCCTCGGCCTATTTTGTGTAATATTACAGAAGCAGAAAATATTTTTCAAACTCTTTACTCTTTGACTGGCGCACACCCATGTAGTAACAGTAAACAGGACAGAAAATAAAAAGGGGAACTTTGATTCCTAGAGTACAACAACGATAGGCTAGCGTGTTTCCTAGAGAGAACTTGGATTTCAGTTCGGCAAACTTGGACTGTTAGGCCTCTCTATGAACTTAAACTTCTCTTAAACTGAATTTTCATTTATAAAATCTATATTTTTCATTAATCTAGGCTCCAACCGGGGCCTACAAAAACTAACGATCCTGTATATACATTTTTTGTCACATACCCAGAGCTGGCAGGATAAGTTATGAGATGTCAACTTCTTTTAAAAGTATTGCAATAGCCAGACACAGTAGTATCAGTTCTTATGGTTGGTTATAAATAGCCTATACTTGTCTAGCTTAAGTTAATGAAATCATAAGTGTTACATAGGCCTAATCCTCTCACGAATTTAATGATACTAAAACTGTTTTGTTTTATAAAACTTTCAACTCAATTATTTAAACTTCAACTCAATAAATTGCTAATTGTCTTCATATTCGCATGAAATTTTGTATTATTATATTCTTTGTAAATTGGCTGCTTGCTGTTGATAAATAAATAAATAAACTCACTTTTTTGGTAGGCCTACACAGGCCTAAAACAAAACTTGAATTAATTTCCACCACTGTAGGATGTCCTAGCCTAATATATTTTTTATCAAGATAAGTTAGTTTTCTTCCAATGGTTTAAGAAATTAGGCCTATTTCTACGAATAACACATGAAATGAACGTCTTACAATTAAGTTAACAGTAATTTGACTATATTAGTCAAAACAAATTAAAATGTTACATTTTAGCTTTTAAAACTCCGTTATTTTAATATTTATAACATTTGTGCATACAATTGTTCACATTGCTCGCCTTTGAATCCTAAGGTTGCCGGTTAGATTCTGAGAAAAGTAAGTAGCTTTTTAAAGACTAGTGTGCAAGACTATTTTAAAGACAGCCTGTGTTAGACAGCCTAGGCTACATTTTATTTTAAACTTATTTGAGAACTAAGATATGTGTTTGAGCAATTTTATTTTGTATTAGGCCTAACTTAAATCACTTTTACAATTGTAGCTGAATATGACCTATTGTCAATGCTATGTAAATAGTCCGATAACAATAAATGATTTGATTTGAAAGGTTCTATTCCAAACCCAGTTGTCATTTGGCTATTAATTAATGATGCTTCCTAACAACTGGTCGATGTTAGATAGAAACAAGATTGGGGTTTGGACCGTTCCCCGTCAAAATGAATAAAATGCCACTGGTGTAAAAACTAAATAAAATAAAACACAATTTGTTCATGTTGTTTTTAAACAAGATGAAAATAAGCATGAGGGATTTTCAGTTATTTTATGGAAATGTGTTCTTCAAATTGGCCGTCAATAGTCATGGGGTTGAGCTAGTCTAGGTGCATTAGTTTTCATAGGCCCCACTCTAAACAAAAGACAACTTTGAGTAACTTATCATCTTTGATAAAATAATTTCTACGTGCGGTAACTTAATTATAGACAAGTTAGTTAAAACCACAAAATGATATCAACGAAAGTACAAACATAGAACAATCATTGGGTAGGAGTGGCAAAGGGATAAGGGGATGAAAATAGATGAAGACCTTAGGCCTATTAGGCCTATATAGGGCCTAACCTACATTAGAAGTTCAGGTCCCTTCTGATGGGCTACCTTCTTTTGGTACCTAAATAGCCTAGAGGATAAGTTAGCCTACTGTACTTAAGCTTTATAAATCCAGCATTTCCAACAACAACCTGAGTTACTAACTGGTTTTTAAAACATGTTTAATGTAAGTTTTCTTGGACCTTATGATCAAACTGTCAAAAAATAACCAACTGTATATCATGCATGAAATTGCTAACTTACCTTTCTAGGATTAAATCACTCATAGTAGGCTACTCGAACATTTCACTGCAATAAATCCAGCTCGTATGGTCAGGGCACTGCAAAATTCAGAACAGTGAGAGATACAGAATAATATAATGATTCATAAGGTAAATATACATTTCTACCCGAGCAAGAGTCCTACTTAAATCGGTAGGGAGGGTGTACGGGACCGGTTCCTTGATGATCATTAATCATTTAATGCATGCAAACCTCCAGATTTTACTGCCGCTCCAATCTATAATGCAGATATTCCGGTTACTACTGGCTATAAAAAGAAGGTATTAAGGAAGAGGGAGAATCCCTTACACATCAATAAAAAATTGCCCACATATAATCACAAGTCGCACAGACAGACTCGCAAAACATCACTCACCTTATCCTTCTCTAACACTTGGTTGAATTTCTGTTCAATGCCACTGCAGCGCTAGCTTCTTGACAATGCAAAACGCAAAGCTCTGAGGAGGGTGCAGTATTTTGACAGTGCTAAAAAATACGATAACAAAGATCGGTCTGCTTGATCTTATTTTGGCGCCAGATCCATACTATTAAGAATTTGAAATTAATTAGATGTAAGTTTACTGTACTTATTGTAATTGCATGGTTTCTTTTGGATTCAAATAAAAAAGTTCTCTTTACTGTAACTTCAGCATTGTAATCTGAAAAATTATTGTCCCTATTATTTCATTATGAGTTATTATAAAATTCATTATTATTAACTTATGTTTGTTTGATTTTTTTAAACCTATTTGTTATATATTGATAGTTTTTATTAGTGCACGTTTACCACACCAATTTCTAATTGGCATTGATACATGCCTGTTATATTTATAACATCCTTCAATGGTTTTAATATTCATTTTCTGAAATAACTTGTTATAACATTTTATATGTTCACCTAAAAATTATTTATTGTACTTTTCAATTTTTTCTTAGTGATATGAATTAAACTTTAATAAGTTAAACCAACTGAATATTTTCTATATGGGTCTCTTGGTATGTTATCTTTCATGAAGGCCTACAACACACATCTACATCTCCCCCTCTCACACCCTCTTCACCCCTCGACGATCTTCCCTTTCAGTTTTTCTCTTTTCTGTCAATTCAATTCAAAACTGCTAGGGTGATCGGCTGGTCTGATGTCCGGCTTGCAACGGGATGGTCCCGTTTTCGGGGACTTGTTCCGCAGCTTCACAGAACCTGTTGACATAAAATTATACAAAATTTTTAACCATCCTAAGTAATGAAATTAAACTATTTATTAACAAATTTAATGCAAAATGACTAGTGTTATAATAATAACCTTACCTACATATTTCTCATTCGGATACTGGTAAACTTACAGTAAAAATATCAAATAAAACATAAACAATAAAATGAAAACATAAAATAAGTAACGAAGATAATTGTATCTGATCAGATGAAATTAGATGTCCTGTGTTAGGTATACATACGTAGTGTAAAAAGGAAGTACTTTATTCCTTTTCTCAGCTACTTCAGTTGTACAACCAGAGAGAAGATTTAAATTACTATTCATACATTTAATACTCTGGCTTCCTTAGTACAACTAATAAGTCAAAATTAAAATCTTGACCCAATTTGAAATAACTGTGTTTGTACACATAGTTATTATTATAGTAATTAATTATGATAGTACAAAATTATGTTTAAATATATTCTAAATATATTTATTATTTAGTATTAGGCCTACATATTTAAAGTGTTATTAAAAGTATTAACCAACGCGCCTGAAATTACATACTATAGGAATTAACAATATAAAATTTAAGAGAAACAATTATAAAATGTTAATACAAAAAAATTATTTTGAAATTGTTATTTGAAAGGCTAGAATTAGACAAAATATCTACATATATAAATAATGATACTTTGACAGTTGAATTAATGATGGATGGCCAAAAGGTAAAATAAAATGTGAAAATCAATTTTAAAATTTATTTTATTATTTTTATTTATGAATTTTCCTTACAATTTTCAAATTAAAAAATATATCTCTCGTTTCCCCGTTTTAAGATTTACCACATAATTTTTACATAAAAGATTTTCTATTAAAAATGAAAAATCTTTCTTTTTTCACCTTTTTTTATTCACATTTTTCACGTAATTTTGACGTGGAAAATTCTTATTGTCACTCTTACATAATTTTTACATTTTTTCACATGAAAAAAACGTTATTTTCAAATTTTATGCTGGCACATAATAAGTATTTACGAAAATGAACGAATGGCGTGTTTTTGTTTTATTCTCGGGACCACAAAATGAAAAAGTAACATGCTCCCGGGCAAAAGTCCTATTATGGCTACTACCGTAGCATATTCCATATAATGAAATTCTCTAAAAATACATAAATATGTAGTCTTTTTATTGTTGATGACCTCGTTGGTAATAATAGATAGCTGCGTTTCGTTGTGTACACATTGGTACTGTGCTTACAGCTGTTTAACTTGAAAATAAATCTATACTTATTTAATACGCTAAGGGGTTTTTTTTAGCGAATTTCCCTATAGGGAATACGCTATTACGGTAGTAGCCATGGTAAGACCTAAGCCCGGGACCACTTTACTTTTTCATTTTGAGGTCAACAGAAGCCAAAAACACCGTTCGTTCGTTTTCATATATATGTATATATATATATATATATATATATATATATATATATATATATATATATATATATATATATATATATATGTGTGTGTGTGTCCGTGGTACCGATAACTTTTGAAGCGGACCTCCGATTTTAATCAAATTTGGTATGAAGGTGTAAGACCAGGTCTATTTTCATGAGTTCGCGAACCAGCATTGTCGGGTTATGGGAACGGGGTTTTATGGGGTTTCAAAGGGGTCAAAAATGGGTTTTTGGCATTTTTGGACCTAAATTTTCAAAATTCATCAATTTTAACTAAAACCATTTGAAAGAGCTTAAAAAAACAAACAATTTGGTATTTTGAATCTTTAAAATAGCTTAACTAGTGATCGAGAAAATTCAAATCAAGTTTCCCATGTTATTCTTATGGGTAAATCTTTAAAAAGTTATATATCGCTTATTTATCAACATATCTTCATAAAAATTTTTATGAACCTTCACTAGGTGGTGAGTAATTAAGATTTGATCAAAAACCCCCATGGCAGCAAACCTACATACTAAATCCCATGGTATTCTCATGGAAAATAATTGTATAATGGGAGCAAGAGAGATGGAGATATAAGGTATCAGTAGTGGGGAATGGGGGCTTTTGGGCCAGTTCAAGGTCACCCGAGCGATGACGTCATCGATGACGTCATCGAGGTCAATGACCCCATCGATGACGTCATCGATTGCATCATCGATGACGTCATCACCAATGACGTCACTTCCTTGACGTCACACCCATGACGTCACAGAAATGACGTGCTGATGACGTCATCACCCCTTACGTCACCAAGATGACGTCATCGATGTCACAAAGGTCAAGGTCACGCTGAAACCTAAATTTTTTTGGCACTTTTGCTGTTTCTCGCACTACGCTCCGAGTTTCAGTCACAGTTACCATGACCTTGACAACTTGGAGCGAATTTGCGATGAGAAACAGCAAAAGTGCTGAGGAAACTTGAAGTTTGCAACGTGACTCTGCCTAAACCATCATGTGACACCGCTCGGGTGACCTTGAACTGACCCAGAAGCCCCCATTCGACCATTACTGCAACCGCGATGCGTACCCTACGACAGACACCGAGCGACTGACTGTCCAGCCCCGCGCACTCTAGGTATATGGGAAGTGGTGGGGGAAATTGTGATGACCTCGGGAAACTTGAAAATGTCAAGCCGGGTAGCACCGTTTCGGTGCTACCTTAAAGTTACATGCTAAAGTGTGATGACCTTGAGTAAAAACATAGAAATACTACAAGTTGATACCGTCCCAGAGTTAAAGTGTGGTGACATTGAGTCAAAACACTGAAATACTATAAGTTAAAATCATCCCAGAGTTAAAGTGTGATGACCTTGAGTGAAAACACAGAAATAATACAAGTAGATCCCGTCCCAGAGTTAAAGTGTGGTGACCTTGAGTCAAAACACAGAAATACTACAAGTCGATCCCGCCCCAGAGTTAAAGTGTGACGACCTTGAGTTAAAAAACTGAAATGCTATAAGTCAAAATCATCCCAGAGTTAAAGTGTGATGACCTTGAGTCAAAACACAGAAATAGTACAAGTCGATATCGTCCCAGAGTTAAAGTGTATTGACCTAGATTCAAAACTTGTAAAAATACTTACATATAGAGAGTTAGAGAACAGCGAAACGCACCGCATGGAAGCTGGAGACATACTGGCGGAGCGGTGTTGTGCAGCCTAGGGACTCAGTTGTGGTGGGGGGTATAGCCAACACTTAGAGTAGAAGTGTTGTGGGTGACCTTGACCCACTTACCCCCCCCACCCCCTCCCCCCCCTCCCCTTCACCCCCACCCCCCCTCCCCCCCCACCCCCACCCCCCCCCTCCCCCCCCCGAATTTTTTTCGGAAAAATTTTTGACCTTGACCAAAAAGTTTTTTGCTCCGGACGAGAAGTGACCCCCCCCCGAACTTTTTTTTCGGAAAAATTTTTGACCTTGACCAAAAAGTTTTTTGCTCCGGACGAGAAGTGACCCCCCCCCTCCCCCACCCCCTCCCCCACCCCCTCCCCCACCCCCTCCCCCTCCCCCACCCCTCCCCCTCCCCCTCCCCCCCCCGAACTTTTTTTTCGGAAAAATTTTTGACCTTGACCAAAAAGTTTTTTGCTCCGGACGAGAAGTGACCCCTCCCCCGAACTTTTTTTTCGGAAAAATTTTTGACCTTGACCAAAAAGTTTTTTGCTCCGGACGAGAAGTGACCCCCCCCCCCCCCCGACAAAAAGTGCGAGCCCCCCCCCCCACCCACCCCCACCCCCACCCCCTCCCCCACCCCTGATATCCTGGGCGTGGCAGCCCCGGTGGGGATATAAGGGGGCCCAGCCAGAGCCGGCTCGCAGTCCGCTCCCGCGCGTTGAACGTGAACGATCGGGACGGACCGCCATAGGCATCACTAAACATTGAATGGCGCCTTCAGTGTTTAGCGAAGTCTACTCTAACTTTAAGACTTGTATTAGTTGTAAGATATTGCGCTTGCGTTTGGGTATTGCGAATTGTTCTATATTAGAGTGTTTTACTTGTACCCTATGTCTCCTGTGTGTGTGTGTCTTTTATCCTTTGTGTCTTGTTTGTCATATGTGTTTAATGTGTATGTGCTTGTTCCAGCATTGACTACGTTGAGCTCAATTGTGTGTTGTAAGTGTGTTATATTTTTCTAAAGTGTATACGCTTGTTGTAGCATTTCCCCCTTGAGCTTTTGCAATGCTCAAAGTAAATCGTAAAGACAGGGAACGGGAGTAGGCCCCCCGTGTAAAGTTACTTTTGTATAATTGTTAGGCTCCTCTCATGCATGCTTCAATGCGGCTGAGAACTCTCATGCATGCTTCAATGCGGCTGAGAAATAGGAGTTGGTCCGTTTGTACGCCTATATGGGGGTAATGAGCCGATGGCCTCTGCACTCGGACCGAGGACGTAAGCCACTAGGGTGTCCTCAGTTAGTTTCCCTTCCGGAAACTCAAAATTATGTAAATGAAACTTTGTTAGCTATTTGTGTTTTTTTGTCCCCAAGGCCCCCGAACATTCGTGGTTCGCCATGGATGTACGGGGGCCGAAATTTTTTAATGTTCGTATGGCCTTGACCTAGTAAGAACTTATATAAATTTACTGCATTGCTGAACTTAAATATTAAATATTAAAGATAGGGAACGGGAGTAGGCCCCCGTGTAAAACCACTTTTTATAATTAATTGTTAGGCTCCACTCATGCATGCTTCAATGCGGCTGAGAAATTGGAGTTGGTCCGTTTGTACGCTTATACGGGGGTAATGAGCCGATGGCCTCTGCACTCGGACCGGGGACATAAGCCACTAGGGCTGTCCTCAACCTCTTTCAAAATTATGTAAATGACCTTTTGTTAGCTATTGGAAAAGTTATTTGTTAGCAATGCAGTAAATGCTTAAGTCTTGCGTGGTGAAGGTTAGACGACATTGGATGTTGCCTGTTGTCATAGTTGGGTCTCTTCGGAGGCTACAGCGATGACAACCCAAGTGCCCCAGGTGGGGCTTAATTTTTTTAAAGTTTTTTCGTGACCTTGACCTAAATACAGTAATAACCCCCCCCACCCCCCCCCCACCCCCACCCCCTCCCCCACCCCCTCCCCCACCCCCCCCCCTTCCCCCGGAACTTTTTTTTTGAGAAAAAATTTTGACCTTGACCAAAAAGTTTTTTGCTCCGGACGAGAAGTGCCCAAACAAAAAATTTGTACAAAGTAGTGGATTTAGACCAAAGATTATTGGTTTATCAAACCTGTTGAAGAATAAATTGAAAATGGGTGTTTAAAAGCCAAATCTGCTACATGATTGATAAACTGGATGTATATGACGTCACCTTCCCCCACCCTTCAACCTCGGGTATAAAGGGACCCGGTTGAGCGCGCTGCTCATTATTGCGTGGACATTCACCGAGTGCACACTCAAAGCCAAACTGTAAAAAAATGGCTCTTTGCGATATTTGTGGTGAGTTTTTCCAAGATGAAGATATCTTTGTTTTACACCGAGAATTGCATCATGAAGAGAACAGAAAAGAAGAGATTGTTGTAAGTGAAGAAGACTTGGATGCGTTTGATCGGTTATTGGAAAACTGCCAGAAGCAGATGGACGACTGTGATAGCTATCTACAGTTACACCGAGAATTGCATCGTGAAGAGGACAGAAAAGAAGAGATTGTAGTAAGTGAAGAAGACTTGGATGCGATTGATCGGTTTTTGGAAAAACCCCATAAGCAGAAGGACTGGGCTAGCTATTTACAGTTAATGCAAAGAAGAAGACCAAGTGTTATTCAATTTGCCGGAGCTGGACCATCTACAGCTGGAGGATTTATTCAAGAAGAGAAAATGGAAGAAGAAGATACGGAAGAAGTGGAAGATGTAAGACAACTGCGTACACAAGAAGAGGATATGGAAGATATAAGACAACTGCGCACTACAGCCTTGCCAGGACCAGTTGTAATTCATTTCGAAATTAATAATGTGCAATTAGAATTGGAAAATTTTATAACTCAAGCTAAAAAACTAGTTGTAAAAACATTGACGGAAGAATTGGCAAGATTGAACTTTATTAAATTTGGATTGGTGTTGGAGGCTATGTTTACTAATACCGATGGTGAAAATTCACCGAGAGCATTCATTGCTAAAAACCGAACCCTTACAACCACATCTGATATCAACGAAATTTTAGAAGAATGTTTGGTTGAACTGCTAGTGAAACTTCAAGAACATGAAGGAAGAGGATCCGGCTGGACGCTATCATCAATTGAAGGTATGGATGTGAGGGTTCACAAGCATGGATATGGTATGAGAGGAAGCAGCTTTATCCCTCTACCAAAGGTGATCCGAGATACAAGATCATTTATCAATGTGAAAAATGAGGATAATGAATGTTTCCGGTATGCAATGTTAGCAAAATATGTGGAAGACCATTCCTGTAGACCTAGCATAGCATACGAAGCTGTTCAACACCGCTATAACTTCCAAGGTATGTCGTATCCTGTTAGTCTTAATGATGTTGCTAAATTTGAAAGAAAAAACCCAGGAGTTTCAGTTAATGTGTTTGGTTTAGACGAATCAAATAACGTATACCCGTTACGAGTTACAAAGACTGAACGTCAAAATCATACAGATTTGCTGCTATTGACCAAAGGTGAAATATCACATTATGTTTACATCAAGAACTTTGAAACTTTGGTTGGACGACAAGTGACTAAAAAGAAAATTAGAGTAACAGTGTGTAAGAGATGCTTTTGTTTCACAAATAAAGACTTGAGACGTGGAGGATCGGAGTGGTTGTCGGAACACCAGCGGCTTTGTAATGACAACTATGAAGTGAAGATTAGTCTGCCACCACCATCTAGAGCATTTGTCCAGTTCAATAAAACAGTTCACCAATACCGGATTCCACTAGTTATCTACGCTGACTTTGAATCCACGTTAGTGCCGCAGGAACTTTCGGATGGTGAAGTAACTAGAAGAACCAAATATCAATTGCATCAACCTAACAGTTTTTGCTTATTGGTGAAATCTACTTTACCTGAAGAACAATTGCAAGACTACGGCTTAACATCCACTCCGATACTCTACCGTGGGGAAGGAGCTGCTAAGTATTTTGTAGACCAGTTGTATAACATTGCTGAAAAGGCGGAACGCTTTTACGGTAATGTTTTACCCATGAAACCTTTGAACCAAAATCAACAAGAAGAATACATTTCGGCAACAAGATGTTATCTATGCAAGAAGAGCTTCAGTGAAGAAAATCAAAAAGTAAGAGATCATGATCACCTCACAGGGTTATACAGAGGACCTGCTTGTAATTCATGCAATATAAATTACAAACTGCCTCAATTTATTCTGTCGTGTTACACAATCTTAGCGGCTATGACTCCCACTTCATTATCCCAGAGTTAGGACGAGATGATGGAAAAATCGAAGTATTAGCTGAAACATTGGAGAAGTACATCAGTTTTTCAAAACAGTTGGTAAAATTAAACTTCGCTTCGTAGACTCTTATAGATTTATGTCATCTAGTTTGAGCAAATTGTCTGAGAACCTAAGAAGAGAAGATCTAAAAGAAACCAGCAAAATTGTACCTGAAGATAAATTGGACTTAGTATTACGAAAAGGAGTTTTCCCCTATGATTACATAACTTTCACAGAAAAGTTTGAAGAAACCAGTCTACCACCGATTGAAGCCTTCAAATAGCAAATTAAATGAAAGTGAAATCTCCGTTGAAGACTACAATCATGCGTGTAATGTTTGGAACCAACTAAACATTCAAACTTTAGGGGAATATTCTGATTTTTATATAAAATTGGATGTAACTCTGCTGTGCGATGTGATGGAAGAATTTCGGAACACCTGTTTCTCAGCATACGGATTGGATCCTTTACACTCGTATACATCCCCTGGATTAGCATGGCAAGCTATGCTCAAGTCAACTAACTGCCGATTGGAGCTTCTCACAGACATCGATATGGTCCTCATGATCGAATCAGGTGTACGAGGTGGTTTGACTCAAGCTGTGACAAGACATGTTAAGGCCAACAACAAGTATATCCCCAACTTCGACGAGCAACAACCATCACTCTACCTTGGATATTTTGATGCGAACAACCTCTATGGTTGGGCGATGTCAAATCCACTTCCCTACGCAGACTTCAAGTGGATTGTCCCGACCACCATTGGTGACATATCACGGATTCCAAAAGATGGCCAAACAGGCTATATTTTGGACTGTGATTTTGAATATCCAGAACACCTTCACGACCATCATTACGACCTGCCTCTCCTAGCCAAGACTGAAGTTTCACCGACAGGAAGATGGCCCAAGCTGATGATGACCTTGGAGAATAAGAGTCGATATGTGGCTCACTACTGGGTAGTTCAACAAGCACTTGAATTGGGCCTACGTATAGTGAAAATTCACAGAGCAATTGAATTCCACCCAGTCTTGTTGGTTGAAACCATATATCGATTCCAACACTACAAGAAGAGCTGCAGCGACAACAGCATTTGAAAAGGACTTCTACAAATTAATGAACAACGCCATCTTTGGGAAGACCTTGGAGAACAAGAGAAAACACAAAATTGTAAAATTAGTAAGTGATCCTAGGAAATTGGAAAAATTAGTGCAAAAACCAAATTTCGGAACATCAATGATTATAAACGAAAATCTAGTTGCTGTCAGTATGAATAAAACAACAATAGTGATGGATCGTCCGTTATACATTGGAATGTCGATTTTGGATATAAGTAAAACTCTGATGTATGATTTCCATTACAACAAAATGGTTAAACACTATGGAAGAGACAACATTGGAGTTGCATACATGGATACCGACGCGTTTATCTACTGGATAAAGACTTTGGACATGTATGAAGATCTAAGGAGTTTCCCATACAAAGACGACTTTGACTTCTCTGACTATCCGAAGAACCATCCGAATTACAATGAAAAGAATAAAAAAGTAATTGGAAAATTTAAAGATGAAGCAAATGGAATACCTTTGGAGGAAATAGTTGCGCTGATGTCCAAATTATATTCCTTCAAGATGTATATGGAAAACGACATACCGACAGTGAAGAAAGCTAAAGGAGTCAAAACATCGTACTTGAAGAAACGTGTGACATTTGACCATTACAAGACCTGCTTGTTTGAAGATTCTACAATGTCTGCAACGTTCAACACTATCAGAAGCTTTAAACATGAGGTCTACAGTGTCACTGAAGTTAAAAGAGCACTATCAGCTCAAGATGATAAAAGGCATATTATGCCGGATAAGATTCATACTCTTCCTTTCGGCCACTACTCTCTAAACCCTATCAACTAGTAACCTATTCTTCGTCCTTCTACAACTTCGACCTTATTCCTTTCTCCTTCCGTAAAAAAAATGGGGAACACGGCAAGTCCAACGCCGTGTTCCCCATTTTTTTACACAAGTTTGGATGACCTTGACCTATATAAATGATGTGAATATTTAAGACAACATTCATTGTGATTATACATGTGATACATGAAACATTCAAACCTGCAATATGAAGAACTCGAAGCAAGAAATTGTCAACGAGCTTCATAAACCTGCAAGAAGAAAGTTTCCACGAAGAAATACAGTGATAAAAGGAATAAATGATTTATATCAAGCGGATTTAATCGAAATGATTCCTTATAGTAAACAAAATAGAGGATTTAAATACATATTGACTATTATTAATTGTTTTTCAAAAATGGCAGATGCTTTACCACTAAAAGATAAAAGTGGCAAAAGTGTTACAAAAGCAATGGAAACAGCTATACAAAGAGACAAACATACTATAAAACATTTACAAACTGATGATGGAAAAGAATATTTTAATAAGGAATTTGCAAATTTAATGAAAAAACACAACATTAACCATTACACAACCAATTCAGAGGTAAAAGCATCAATAATTGAAAGATTCAACAGAACTTTAAAAGGTGCGATGTATAAGATGTTTTCTAACAGAGGATCGCACGTATGGATTGATATGTTACCAAAACTTATAAGCGATTACAATAACAAGTTTCATAGAACTATCGGTATGAAACCAAGCCAGGTGACTAATAAAAATGAAAAACTTGTATTAAAACGTATAAAAATTAATACTAAACCAAGAGTTGAAAAACTAAAGCCTAAAAGGTTTAATGTTGGTGATAAAGTGCGAATAAGCAAATACAAAGGTGTATTCAGTAAAAGATATCTTCCAAACTGGACAAATGAGGTATTTACTGTATTTAAGGTGCAACCTACAATACCAGAAACTTACATTTTAAAAGATAATAAAGGACAATTGCTGGAAGGAGGGTTTTATGGACATGAAATGTTAAAATCAATAGTAGGTGATGTATATTTAGTTGAAAAGGTGTTGCAACGAAAAAAGGATAAGGTTAAAGTACGATGGTTAGGATTTAATAAGACAGAAGATTCTTGGATACCTAAAAAGGATCTAATATAATGATAGAGCATCATTTTGGGTTGAACCATTACAAAGGATGGAGATAATACCGCAAAAAGACAATTTTACTATTAATAATATAGATGAACTCACAGTGGATGGTTCTCAATTCAATACTGGAAAACACGGTGTTTTGTTACCAAACACGGTGCGTTGTCTGGTTACCGGTCCTTCCAATTGTGGAAAAACAAATGTAGTATTCAATTTGATTACAAATCCTAAAGGATTACGTTTTAATAATTTATATGTATTTTCAAAGTCACTACAACAACCAAAATATCAGTTATTGGAACAAATACTCAATAATGTGCCTGAAGTTAAATATTTTAAATTCAACGTGAGCGAGAGTGTCATGCAACCGCAAGAGGCTAAACCATTCTCAGTATTCATATTTGACGATGTATCTTGTGAAAATCAAAATACAATAAGAAATTACTTCGCCATGGGTCGACATAACAACATAGATAGCATTTATATTGGTCAAACTTACAGCAAAATACCGAAACAGCTCATTAGAGACAATGCAAACATGTTAATTGTATTTAAACAGGATGAAACCAACCTAAAACACATATATTATGACCATGTAAGTGCGGATATGCCATTTGAACGATTTAAAGAGTTGTGTGGAAAGGCTTGGGCTGAAAAGTAGGGGTTTTTAACAATTATGAAGGAACAACCGCTAAACAATGGTCGATACAGGATAGGATTTGATAAATTTATACTAATACACTGATCATGATGTAAAACATTCATTGTTGTACAACACGTCTTGCTACAAACATGGTTAACCAAGAAAAGTTAATAAAGGAAATAAAATCACTTAGTGATTCTATTCGAGATAAAAACAGAGCATTAAAATTAGGTATTAGCGAAAGGGAGAAATTTCTTGAATCTACTTTTAAACCTATTACTGAACCCTTGAAACAATTAAACAAAAAATTTGCTAAACCCGTTTTGGAAGGAGATGCAATTGCACCTATTACAAAGTTTGAAAGAGAAAATGTAAAATCAGAAGATTTTAGTGATGAAGACCTGGAATCCTCTACATATAGTGGTTTTACCGGCGGAGAACCTGAAAGAGAGCTAGAATCACCAGACTATAGTGGTATAAGAGAATTATATGAAGTAAAAGCTAAAAGAGGACATGAAGATGTATCAACTGCTAGTGAAGAGGAAAAAGAAGAAGAAGCAAGGGAAGGTCCGTCAAACATAAGCTTGTTGGGTGAAAACATTCATAACAAAGGACCTTTAGGAAGGAAATACATGATAAAAATGTTAGCTGGAATAAATCCTAATAAAAACTACCATAGTTATGGAGTAAGATTAACAGAAGAAGGTTTAATGGTTGGTAATAGCCCGGTAAACATTGATGAAAATGATAATATTATTGTTGGTAATCAAAGATATAAGGGCACAAGAGGATTATTTGAATTATTATTTGAAAAAAAGCCTTTAGAATTGTTAGTTAAAGAAGAAGACATGGAAGCATATAAACAGATTTTGGAACACACCAATGCATACAGGAGAAAATATTTAGCTGACCAACCAGTTTTTAGATCTAGGTCTTTAAAATATAGAGTATTTGTATCCAAGTTAATACCAACAACGAGAAGACAACCAATGCCGATAATGCCAAGAAAACCTGTAAAACGAAGGTTTGTGTCATCCACTTTGGATATAAGTGCTCCAGAACCAAGAAAAAGAAACAAATCTGTTACAGGTACAGGTTTAATGAAGAAACTATATAACACAAATGTGATTTATTACAATAATATCAATAAATTGGTGGATAGAATGAAACTAATACATGAAGCTAAAGAAGCGGGTCATACTGGATTGGAAAACGAATGGGTGGCTTTAGTGGATGAACTCCGAAACCGTGGGGTAATCTCATAAAAAATGCGTTACTCACTAGATTACTATTCAGTTGCACCATGAGTGTCGACAAGTTCGGACGTTACTCCTCGGATGGGTTATATTACGCAAATAATTTAAAAAGAGGAGCTGGTTTACCACAAACACCTGATGGGGATTATGATATAACTAATAAAAGGTTAAAAAACATAAAAGATCCCACAGATGAAAACGATGCAATAAATTTAAAAGTATTAAAAGAAAAGATATCACCAACATTAAGACTACAGAAAAACACATATGACGCAGGTAATCATAGAATTGTCAATGTTGGTAAGCCAAATCAAAACGCTGATGCAATAAACAAAGGTTATTTATCATCAGAATTAAAAAATACGTTAAAATTCAATGGAAAAACGTATACTGCTGAAAATAAACGTATATCCAACGTAGATGACCCTAAAGATGCAAAAGACAGCGTAAATAGACGCTATTTACATTCATTAATACCTGAAAAGACAAAAGATGGTTTTTCTTTTTATAAATTTGTTATTAACGATATAGGTTATCCGAAAAATGAAAATGATGCTGTAAATTTAAAATATATAAAAGATCATTGTATTACACGTGATGTAGGAGTTATTGATTGTCTAGGTAATTGTTTAGCGAATGTTAAAGATGGTTCGGCACCATCAGATGGTGCAACAGTGGGTCAAATGAAGGAAACTTTAAAGCAAGAAACATCTGGATTTGTAAAACAGGATCAAGTAGTATCACGGTCGGGTGATGTGTTTGTACAAGGAAATGAAAAGTTTATTTTACTTGAACAAAAAAATAATGTTTGGGATTGCAAAGACATGAAATTATCAAATGCGCATTTAGCTACAGATGCTCATGATGTTCCGATTTTATCACAAGTTTTACATACTAATCCAAACAATTATCATAGAAGTTGGTTGGGTACAAATAGAAGAATAATTGACATATTTCCAGGTATCGATGATTACGATTGTGTTGTAGTAAAACAATCTTTAATATTAGACAAACCAAAAGGTAGTACTTTCAATGCGAAAAATAAGAAAATAGGTAATTTGGCACAAGGAACAGATCCAAAGGATGCTGCAACTGTAGGACAAACATTACAATATGATAGTGCAAATCAAGAGTTTATTTATAATACCAAAAGATTTAAATTAATGGATGTAAATGATTATCAAAATATATTAATTGCAGATCCAAATTCATTTAGCGGATTTAGAAAATTGTCTGGTGAGGAATTTATTCATAAAAATCATGTATTTAGAAATGAAGCAGACAGATCATTAATTAGTGCAGATTTAAAATATTTTAAATGTCCCGGGAATGATGCAAATGTAACTGATGAAGACTAAGAATTTGTATAAAAACTGATATGGGTTAGAAATCGGGACTAATATTATAAAAATGGGTTACACTCTAGAATGTTATTCAGTTGCACCATGAGTGTTGACAAGTTCGGACGGTATTCATCAGATGGATTATATTACTTTAATACTTTAAAAAGAGGTGTTGGATTACCACAAACACCTGATGGAGATTATGATATTAGTAATAAACGGTTAAAAAACATTAATGATCCCACAGATGAAAATGATGCAATAAATTTAAAAGTATTAAAAAAAGAGATAGTACCAACACTGAAATTAGATAAAAACACATATAACGCGGGTAATCATAGAATTTCCAACGTTGGTAAGCCAAATCAAAACGCTGATGCAATAAACAGAGGTTATTTATCATCGGAATTAAAGAATACGTTAAAATTTAATGGAAAAACGTATAATGCTGAAAATCGGCGTATATCCAACGTGGCAGACCCTGTAGATGAAAAAGACAGCATAAATAGACGCTATTTACATTCTATAATACCTGAAAAGACAAAAGATGGGTTTTCTTTTTATAAATTTGTTATTAACGATATAGGTTATCCAAAAAATGAAAATGATGCTGTAAATTTAAAATACATCAAAGATCATTGTATTACACGTGATGTAGGAGTTATTGACTGTCTTGGTAATTGTTTAGCGAATGTAAAAGATGGTTTTGCACCATCAGATGGTGCAACGGTGGGTCAAATGAAGGAAACTTTAAAACAAGAAACCTCCGGTTTTGTGAAACAAAACCAAGTAGTAACACGTCAAGGAGATGTATTTGTACAAGGAAATAAAAAGTTTACTTTACTTGAAGAAAACAATTATGTTTGGGATGGTAAAGGAAAGTTATTGACAAATTTAGGTATTGGTGAAAAGCCTGGTGATGCTGTTACTTATGAACAGATAATACAATTAGAGCCAACTGGAAAAAAATGGTGGAATTGTGATAACAAACGATTAACAAATGTTGCAGACCCTGATTATGCCGATAACGCTGTAACTGTTAATTTTCTTGTTAAAGTAATAGGTAATTTATTATTTGATATGCATAATTATATTGTAGCAGGACAACATAAACCTATTGACGAAAAAATGAGAAATACATGGATTAAACAAGAAATTCTTTATAAATATTTTTTTAATCATAACACACAAAAGTTTAGATCATCAGATTGGGGTACTTTTGATATTTAACTAAATAACACCATATATTACATCATTTATGTGCAACCTGTCATAGAGGTAACACATGGGTTACGCTTTTCAAATATAAAAGACAATCATGGCGTTTCATTACACCAGTCCATATCGAGACACTATACGGAGAGGAGGCGGTATCACGTCCACAGCGGTTTCTCTGTTAAGTAAAGCTTTAAATCGTATTCCAGTAGGATCTATCGTAAACAGAGCAATAGACGCTTTACCATACGAATTTCACATACCGGGAGGTTATCAGTATTGCGGACCAGGAACTAAATTGAAAAAACGACTGGAAAGAGGTGATCCAGGCATAAATAAGTTAGATCAGGCTTGTAAAGAACACGATATCGCATATTCCACGTTTACCGATTCAAAAAATAGGTCAATCGCTGATAAAAAGCTAGCGAATATAGCTTGGCAACGAGTAAAGTCTAGTGACGCTAGTATTGCGGAAAAAGCAGCAGCTTTAGCGGTAACAGCAGGTATGAAGGCTAAAACAGCGGTAGGAGGTGGAAAAAGGAGGGGTAAGAATAAAAAAGGATCAACCAAGAGAAAACATGGTGGTAATATTAGACTAAAAAGACGTTCTCCGAGGAAAAATAATAAAAAACCGACAATATGGTCAATGGTAAAAAACGGGGCTGGTCTATACCTAAGACCGTATCGTGCATATTAAATAAAAGAAATCAATTGGTTATACCGCATAAAGCGTTGACTAATGTTGAATTATTTAAATATATTTCCTGTTTAAAAATACCATTTTTCCGCGGAGTATTTATGAAAGACAGTTTACCAAAGAAAATATGGAAAAATGAGACTGGAATCGTAAATTTGGATAATACTGAAGGGTCCGGCACTCATTGGGTGTGTTATAAGAAACTAAATAGTAATGTATATTATTTTGATAGTTTTGGAAATTTGCCACCACCTAAAGAACTTGAACATTACTTTAAATCTGCTAAAAACATATATTACAACTATAAAAGAGAACAACCTGATAATACTTCAATATGCGGCCATTTATGTTTGGAATTCCTAGCTAAAAGTATCAGTCACTATTGAGATGTCTTCCTATACGGTATCATTAACAGGAAAATCGTCCACTTTACGAAGTATCCTTTTTCCAGCGTTACGCTTGCAAAAAGGAAGATTTTGGGAGGCAGCACTGTTGGATTTTACAACTTACAACTCTATTCCCAATGTTACGGAAGGTAAAAATAACTTATTGCATTATTATAAAGGAAAAGATGCCAGTGGTAAGTTAACAGACTTAGAAGAGTGCAGTTTACCCACAGGTTCTTATGAAATTGATCATATTAATGAATTTTTGCAAAATAAAATGGGAAAAGACAATATATCGCTAAAAGGTAATAATAATACAATGAAAGCTGAGCTTACTTCAAAATATTATATAGATTTCACTAAGCCAAACTCAATTGGTGATTTATTAGGATTTCCCAAAGATGGAGCAATTTTAGAACCAAATAAAACACATTCCGGTAAACAAACTGTAACAATATTAAAAGTCAATAGTATAGACATAACTTGTAACATTATACAAGGAGCTTACAGAGATGGAGCAAATACTCATATAATACATACTTTTTACCCCAGTGTACCACCTGGATTTAAAATTGTTGAAAAGCCGCAAAACCTGGTATATCTACCTTTGAACACCACTTTCATTTCAGACATCGTGTTGAACGTATTGGATCAAGACGGTAACTTGATAGATTTCCGAGAAGAGCCTATTACGGTTAGATTACATTTAAAATCAACACTTTAATACAAAATCATGGGTTTAACATTTAAAAGCGAACAACCTACGGGAATCCGCATTAGTAGCTCTTCAGCTGTGGAGGAGTTAACACGCGAGAACATTCGTTTCTTAGAGAGAATTGGATTAAAAGTAACCGATAATGGATATACTGGATATAGCTCAGGGTCCAACATTCGACGAAACCCTATGGGAAAAAGAATATCACACCCACAACCCTTACACTTCATCAAAATTAAACAATAACGATGAAATTCGTATTCCCATACAAAATCAAGACATTTACACACTACCATGTGAAAGTTACTTGTATATTGAAGGAAAAGTTACTAAAAAGGACGGTACTACTACTGGTACAACAGTTCCATTTATAAATAATCCCATGGCTTTCCTGTTTGATGAAATTAGATATGAAATATCAGGTGTAACAGTTGATTCTACTAAAAAAGTAGGTATTGCAACAACTTTAAAGGGATTAACATCTATATCACCTAATGAAACCAATTTAATACAACCTGCAGGATGGGTTTTACCTGCAAAAGACACAATCACTCCAGATACAAATGGAAATTTTGATTTTCATATTCCGTTATGTTTGTTGCTTGGTTTTGCTGAAGATTATAGGAAAATAATATTAAACGTTATACAAGAATTAGTTTTGTTGAGATCTTCAAACGATAAAGATATTATTAAAGCTCCAGACGGTACAACAGATGCAACTTTAGAATGGAAATTAACATTAGACAAAATTGTATGGAGAGTTCCACATGTAAAATTAGCTGACGAGCATAGAATGCTACTATTAAGAAAGTTAAAGGCTGATCGTGATATTGTAATTCCTTTTAGAAGTTGGGAATTTCATGAACATCCCAGCTTGCCAACTACGGATCGACACACTTGGACAGTTAAAACATCTAATTATGTGGAACGAGCCAGGTATATTATATTTGGTTTACAAACAGGCAGAAGAGACACCATCACCAAACATGCAGGCCAATTTGATCATTGCAACTTGAAAAATATTAAAGTTTATTTAAATTCACAATTTTTTCCATACGATAATTTAAATGTGTCATTCGCTAATAAAAAGTACAGCATATTGTACGATATGTATGCAAGATTCCAAAGTTCATATTATGGTAAAACGAATGCACCTTTACTATCACCAGAAAAATACTTAGATGGTTACCCTATAGTTGTAATCGATTGTTCTAAACAAAATGAATCGGTAAAATCATCAAGTGTAGATATAAAAATAGAAATGGAATTCAACGCGCCTATATCGGCTAATACAACTGCATACTGTTTAATTCTACATGATAAAATCGTAACATACACACCTTTAACTGGAATTGTTAAAAATGTATTGTAAAAGACCGGTTTTCCTACATTCCAATGCATTCCGCGAGTATAAAAGCAGAGCGTTCAGCTCGCTCCTCATCAGTTTGTTGCCTGTTGTTGTATGGGTAGCATCTTATTCAATATGGTTTCTCCTAGTGGTACACAAGAAAATGTAGTAGATATTGAGAAGGAGATATCCGACTTTTTAGATCTTCAAGGTCAACCGGAGGGAGATGAACACAACGCTTGCGGACAACTCCATGCCAGTAATAATGTTGAGGAAAAAGGTAAAAGAAGAAAGAATGCACACAAGAGGAAAAGGGATATTGAAGATAATATTTCTCCTAACATATTAAGTGAGGTATTCTTGCGAATATTTTACCCAATCTCTTCCAGTTTGGACAAAAGTGTTTTAATCGGTGTTATGAAATCTACAGATTATTCCCCTACTGTAATTTTAACTCATGGACCCAAAATGATTTTGTTTACGGACACTGCTTGGGAATCGTTTATGAAACACTTGCATCTGCTAGAATGCTATTTAAGTAGTAACATGTTTGGAAGAAAGACAAGAGTAGGCCTTTTGGATTCAAATGTGGAAATCGATATTGTTAAACATCGTGGTGATCATCAGTTGCGGTTTAGAGATACAACAAGACATGATAACAAGATTCAACTTAATCGAGAAGAGTTTTTTATTCTAACTTGTGCAACTGAACCAATAACGAGATACTTGAGACAACTGGTGTTTTCAAGTTCAATTATTAAAGATTATCTGGAAGACACTTTGGACAAACAACCGGACGCACCTATATTGTACGGACCTGTAGATACTTCTATATTCAATAGGGTTCCTCATGAAGTACAAATGTGGAGACAATTGGAAAAGTACGCTCAACTACATAAGAAATCAGTAAAACGTGAAAAAGAGGAAGAAGAAGGAGGAGAAGAATCAAGTGTTAGTGATGAAAATGAAAACAAGGAAAATGTAAATATGGAAACCTAAATGACAATTAACTACACAGCAATGGTTAATTTTTAAAACAATATCAAACACTTTGTGGGGTTAGGCCTACCGGGGACGGTGCCCACGTTAAATATACACCAACGCGCCAACAACTGTACGGCCGGGTATAAAAGTCGTACCTACCGTGGTGTGGAAATCAGTTGACCTTTGGACTTCGTCATGAGCAGACGAGTGATCTTCGCAATGGAGAAGGAAGAAGAACAAGTAAAGTCCAAACCTGGTATAATTGAGTTCCAAGCGTTTCGGGGTAATGATGATAGATTTATCATAAAAGAACTTGTGTTTTTCGACATCAATACAAGTGTTCCTTATTCGTTTTTATTTAAACCACCATGTTCTTATTCATCTTTAACTAGTAAAGCCGCTACTACCAACAGATGGATTTCAAAACACTTCCATCATATCGATTGGTATGATGGTTTTACAAGTTACACGGACTTGTATCACATTATGCATCACTTTTCAGACAAGTTTACCAATATTTACACAAAGGGGCTGGAAAAGAAAAGATGGATCGAAGGATTTACTCATGTTCCGGTTAATGATGTGGATTTGGATAAAAACTACAAGTATACGATGGAAAATGTTTGTATTTGTACTAAAAGTCCAGAACATGAAAAAGATAGACATTGCGCTTTAAAAAACGCCTATAAACTCGCATCTTACCTTCAAAGTGGGGAAATGGGGAGTGGTGGGGGTAGCGGGGGTTATATAAGTGAGGAGCAGACCGGGACCTGGCATGAGTATTACTCGAGATTCCGAGACGACAACATCTCCCAGCAAGAAGACGAAGAAGACGATCTATAACTTGACCATGGCATCTCACCAGTTCCTGCAAACTTTGGTTGAGCAGTTCAATGCTCACTCCAAATCTACCATACTACCCGTCAAGAAGTGTTCCGAACTTAAAGACGAGAAGCACTACATTATCCACGCCATGAAGAAGATGGAGACTACAGTTGGAGAGGCCATCTGCTGCAGTCTTAGCGAGGCACCGTTCACTCCGGGGGATGAGCCCAAGTTCCAAGTCTACCTGCCGAAACGGTTCGTCCATCTCCTCCAGAACGAGGATCTGCGCTCCATCCAACCCGGCTGTCTCTACCTGGTTTCCCACGGTTGCACGGGTAGCAATTCCACCGAGTTGACCATCCACATCGCCGACAAGCAGCAGTGTTAGATTTAAGTTTTACTGTTGTACATATGTTATTGTAATGTTTTATAAATAAATAAACCATAAAAGACAAAAAAAGAATACAAAAGACGAAAAATGCAACATATCAATATGTGAAGTTTGTCACATATTGATATGTTGCATTTTTTTTAAACTTCGCAGGTGACCTTGACCTTTGACCTTTGCATTTCACAGTTACCTCCACCACCACGCTACAAGTCAAACCTGCTTAAATGCAAAACACCCCCACCACTTTTTCATATACCTCCAAGTGCTGTGCCTCGTCTTCATTTCAACTCCAGCAGCCAACCTAACAACATCAGTATGTCTCTGAACGTAAGCTGTGCCAGCTATGAGGAGGTGATGATCAAAACGCAACAGGAGCTGAACGACTTGTACAAGGAGTTGCAGCTGATGGTGGCAAGAGGCTACCGTATAAACGTGCAAGTCTACGCTTGCAATATACGGAATCTTCGGCAGCCGAAGGAAGAGCCTGGACATTCCTCTTCAACGACAGCTTCCTCACCGGCGTCAATGAAGACCGAACCAGACAACTTGGATTACTTCAGCTGACTAGCGGTTGTCTTCCTTGTCCTTACAATTGTAGAATATGTTTATTTCTTCATTATATTAAAGAAGTAAAAAGAGCAAAGCCACCTATCTTGTTACTGACATATATGCTCAGTAACAAGATAGGGTTTTTTTAAAACACAATTTGAATGACCTTGAAACTTCCCCCTCCACTGATTCGCTACCCCCACCACTTCACTGTTGATATACATGAGACAACATAATTAGATACCTCATTCCTTCTTCAACAGCCAAACCTACAACATCAACAATGGCTAACCTACCAACAGATGAAAGATGTCCTCACGCATGCTGTGACTTCGTACACGAGTTAGAGAAGAGGATGCAAGAGAGGGCGATAAGAAGAAAGCAGATCCACTCAGAAAATATCATGATAGTAAACGGCTATCTTTTGTTGTTCGGCCTTATCATGGTTGTACTTTTCATACTGTATGGCATAGTCACATGTGTCGGCAAGGTTGCAGAAGAAAACGCTCGCCACCATCAATTGGAAAGTTTCAATGTTACTTTCTAGGTTTTCCTTTTTTAAAACTCCATTTGGATGACCTTGAACTTTCCCCCTCCACTCCTTCCTTTTTAAAACCCAATTTAAATGACCTTGAAATTTCCCCCTCTACTTTTCGATAATGTTACAACTGACTGCAGCTCACCTCATTCCTTGCTTAGCTGCCATGGCGGAAGGAACTCTTTCTCAAGTTGACTCCACTACGGACGAAGCATTTCCCTTGCGGTGGACTGTTCATTTACAGGATGCGACAGAAGTGGAAGTCTTGTATCAAAAATTACTCAATGTATTCAACGGGAACCCTGGACCTCTTGAATGTAGAATGGATTTGAATTTTGATGCAACCAGGGTCGGCACGGAACCTTCAACTTCAAGCCAGCCTCAGCAACGAGATTTTACACATTTATACACTCCAATATCACCGGAAGGTGTAACTGTCTGCGAGGCTGACTCAACTACACGTTATGTTCAGCCGAAGCCTTGGGTGTTGATTATTAACAATGTGTACAAAGTGGAATTGGTATGTAATAGATTAAAGGAGTTGATGGTACAAGATCCAGGCCTGCGCTTTCAAATAGATATACATTTCATCTGGAGAGCACCTGCGCGGGGCTCTTCGTCTGACAGCTCTCCAAGTACGACGGACGAGGAGGACGACTAGTCATTTTTTTTTTAAACTCCGTTTGAATGACCTTGACCTTTCCCCCTCCACTGAGTTTATTTAAGGTGCACTCTCACTGACTCTAGCATCATTTCATCGCGCACTTTCACCGCAGCAACATGGAGAGTCAACTCAACTACTGTTGCGAACAGAAATGTTTTTCATGGCCAAATGACATTGATGTGGTGGATGGCTTGGCTTGTAGAACATGTGAAGCTTTTGGTCAGTGCATGTGTAAGTGCAAGTCTTGGAAGAAGCCGAAACCGAAGTTGAAGACATTCCATGTGTACCAAATGAGAGGGCATAAGTACACTTGTTGCCCTGAACGTTGCATTTAATTCAAACTAAAACAGCTAACTGGCTGCAAATTGTGCAACAATCATTTTGCAGGTTTTGCAAACATTATTTAGGAGCGTGTCAATACAGATCAACTTGGCATACCGAAGCACTCACTATCAATGAAATGGCTATAGACTCACAAGAGTAGTCTTTCTACTCTTTGACTTTTTTAAAACTCCGTTTGAATGACCTTGAAATTTCCCCCACCACTTCCCCATATATCTAGAGTACGCAGGGCCCGGAGGTCAGTCGCTCGGCGGCTGTCGTAGGATGCACATCCGTGTTGTGCAGTCTGCTGTGCAGTTTTAATTTTAACCAGTTCAAGGTCACCACACTTAAACTCTGGCGAAAATGTCAAGCTGTTAAACACAATCCTAAGCCCCAGGTTCACAGTCAACCTCAAGGTCATCCCACTTTAACATGTAAATTTAAGGTAGCACCAAAACGGTGCTACCTGGCTTGACATTTTCAAGTTTCCCGAGGTCATCGCAGTTTCCCCCACCACTTCCCATATACCTAGAGTGCACGGGGCCGGACAGTCAGTCGCTCGGTGTCTGTCGTAGGGTGCACATCGCGGTTGCTACTCCGATTCCTGACAATTTCAGGTAGTTCAAGGTCACCACACTTAAACTCTGGTAAATACACATTAAACAGTTGTACTAAGAGTAAATTTTTCTAAGTGTTGACTCAAATCTGAAGATTCTTTAGATACATCTTTAAAAACAATCCTAAGTCTCAAATTTACAGTCAACCTCAAGGTCATCACACTTTAACATGTAAATTTAAGGTAGCACCGAAACAGTGCTACCTGACTTGGCATTTTTAAGTTTCCCAAGATCATCGCAATTCCCCCACCACTTCCCATATACCTAGAGTGCGCGGAGCCGAACAGCCAGTCGCTCGGTGTCTGTCTTAGGGTGCGCATCGCGGTTGCGGTAATGGTCGAATGGGGGCTTCTGGGTCAGTTCAAGGTCACCCGAGCGGTGTCACATGACGGTTTAGGCAGAGTCACGTTGCAAACTTCAAGTTTCCTCAGCACTTTTGCTGTTTCTCATCGCAATTTCGCTCCAAGTTGTCAAGGTCATGGTAACTGTGACTGAAACTCGGAGCGTAGTGCGAGAAACAGCAAAAGTGCCAAAAAATTTTAGGTTTCAGCGTGACCTTGACCTTTGTGACATCGATGACGTCATCTTGGTGACGTAAGGGGTGATGACGTCATCAGCACGTCATTTTTGTGACGTCATGGGTGTGACGTCAAGGAAGTGACGTCATTGGTGATGACGTCATCGATGATGCAATCGATGACGTCATCAATGAGGTCATTGACCTCGATGACGTCATCGATGACGTCATCGCTCGGGTGACCTTGAACTGGCCCAAAAGCCCCCATTCCCCACTACTGGTATCTGTTCCTAATCAGCTGATCAGCTGTCTTCTGCATATTTGTCAAAGTACCAGGGGGACCGAGCTTAAGCTCGGTAAAATTATTACTTTCGTTTCTCACACAAAGCTCGTTCGCTCCGCTCACTCGCCAGGCGGAAGGTTTGCTGCACATTGGTATGATTTTCCTAAAACCACAGGTTAAAGATGTAACACATTGGTTTATTTTATCTACAGTTATCAGCTGATTTTCGTTCAGTTAAAAAATTTCCATAAGGATAACATGGGATCTTTGAAGGGCTCTAGCGCGAAAACCGGATTTTTCCCAGCTATGGGACCAGCTCCAATCGATTTCTGGTGGCCAAAACCCCCATATTCCAAAATTTGAAGGAAATCGTCGGAGCCGTTTTTGAGATAATTGTGCAAGCAAGCAAGCAAACAAACAAGCAAACATTGCTCGTATAAGAGTATAGAATTTGAAATGTTTATGTTTTGTCATTTGTAAACAAATCTTTCCTTTTGCATGGAAGCTTTGGATTATGCACTTTTATTACTGTTAAAAAGTCATTTATTGCAATATAAATATTAATATATGAATTATTAAATAAAAATAATTTACTCAGAAATATAATGCCATTAAATATATTATATTTCCTTGTAAAGATTATTAATTATATAAGATAGCCACAAAGTTCTTTGATGTTAAAACAATAATTCTTTGTTTGGAAATTCGCTGAGTACGCAGGTCTGCTGCGACGGGGGTATTTTGTCATGAGAACTCATCCTACAATTTTTAACCGATTTTCAAGTTTTTGGTGTTTTTGGATAGGGCTTGGTCTGTAGTTGTTTCCCGTTGTTTCCGCCAAAAACTGATGAGAATTGGACTGAAAATAAAGCCGCTATCCACCATTGAAATCCCAAAATTTCCCATTTAAGTAACATTGAGATTGAATCAAGCATTTTAAACATCTGTTAATAATCAGCTATTAATACGTATAGATTTTGGTGAATAAAGATATTCACAATATTGGATTGGTCGGATGTCATTGATTAAGAGCTAAAGTAAAATTTGTATTGTATTAAAATAAATTGCTCGATTTCGAGCAACACGTATACTAGTTACTAGTTAAACTACAAACAATCATACAATGTTTACAGAACCAAATAAGTAGGGATTAATGTATTCATTGTTAATTGCCTTGGGGACATCCCATATTTAAACAAATTAGTTTTGTCCGTGAAAACCAGAGGAAAATAAAGCGCCCATACTAAGATTAGTTTCTTCTTACTGTCACGGGAAGCGCTGTTTCTACCTCTCAAATGTCAAAAAGAGTATATTTGTTTACAAAAAATCAAAATAATAACAAACTTCTGTAAATTTTCCTATTCTTTATATTCTGCCAACCAGGAATCAAGGTGACTGTAGGCCAGGGCCAGGTGAGCTACATCACTTAAGAGCAATGGTGTCACTTTCTGCGACATCCGTGGATGTCGCTACAGAGGTTTTGTTGGTTAATAAACCAACATTTTACTCTTTGTTACCTACAAGTGTTGCCAACGCTGCAGGAAACAACTATCGTCCTCGTTTGTGTTGGGGATTTTTTGTCTCAACTATTACTAAAATAAGGAATTTCAAAGCAAACTAGGGTATAATTTATGGTTTTATATTTACCTTGATTGATAATTTGTAATTTTGTCATTAACTGATGGTTTGTTATCAACTAATAATCCAATTTTAAAATAGAGTAATATGGTGTCGTTACGATAAATATCGTACCCATGGCAGGACTGCTTCATTCTCTTTTCAATCAGCTGTGTACTGGTAAATATTATAACGTAAAATGACTCCCGTTTTAGTTTAAACGCTTCATATCCGGAACACAAAAAAAGCTATTCAGCTGACCTGGGAAGAAGTTATGCTTCTTCCTTTACATACCTTAGTTCTCACTTAACCATAGGAATGTTCCTTACTTATTTGGTGCTGTGTATACATTGCTACAAATCTGGTTCAAAGAATATTTGTTTACGGAAAAGCAAAACATTGCCATGAAAATACATAGATATCAAACATCTGAAATAATTCTCAGTGATTGTGTAAGGGGAGTGCGGGGCAAGACGGGGTTGAGTGCAAGACGGGGTATTACATTTTTTTTACTCGGGCAGATGTCGCAGTCTAGCGGAAAATATTTGAACTAATAGGCTGTCACCATTTGAATATGACAGTGCTACCAGCAGCCATTTTGAGCAGACCTTTCCGAAAGTATATGGATCTAAATGTGTTTTTATGCTGTAACTATCCAATTTCCTGTCGGTTTTGAACATTAAAAGATAAGACACCTGTTTTTCTGGTATTAGTGGTTATTATTATTGATCAAGGTAGTTTTTTAAGAATAAATCAATGCATACTATAACCTAGAGGAATATATCCTGGTGGTATAAGATTAATCTAACCTCTAAAACATGTCCTTGGGGGCAAGACGGGATACTTAGAAGGAGGGCATGATAGGGTGTACACTTATGGTGTTCAATGTAAATGTTATTGACTTTGATATTTGGTATAAGAATTATTCATTTAAAAATATTACCAAAATGGTTCAATTAACAAGACTCTTCCCACATAGCACAAGTTGTCAATTTGACGTCAAAAAGTGATCAAAGTCGTCAAAATGATGTCAAAGTAAAATATTAGATCAAGTACTGACGTCAAAATGATGTAAAAATTTTGCATTTTTAAATTTAAAAGTTAGTGTAATAAATGAAGAAAAAACATTTCTTTAAGTTTTTTTACAACAAGAGAACATCATTGTTTGTTTAAAACAATCGAACTCGTTAAAAACTTGACATCATTTTGATGTAAAAACTATGTAAAGTATTTGATCACAAAGTCAAAAGTTTTACATCAATTGAGATAACTGCAATTTGTTAAACATTTACACATGAAACAAACTTGTAAGGGAACTCTTAGTTTAAGAACTATTTGGGAAGACATATAAATATATAGGCCACGGGAAATGCGTTTGATTTGATCAACGCAAAGAAACTTGAGTATCAACTGGCCAAGTAGTGTAACCAATAATCTGTGAAGCAGAGAGCAGCGTGGCGTAGTAGGTATAGGGTCGTGGCTTGGGAACCTAATAAAGGTCATGGGTTCAAATCCTGCCAGCGGCAAAAAGTTTTTGCCGCTTCTATAGTTGTTAATCGGTTAAAAATTACCATTTTATTACTTTTGTTTTGCTATTGGGGATATTTTTAATAAATTTTGACAAGATTAGTTTGTCAATATGACGTCAGTTTGACATTAATGTGATGTAAAATTGACGTAATAGTTCATCAATTTACTGACATCAATTTGACATAAAAAATCGGGACATTTGTACTTCACATTGACATCAAAATGACGTTTTTTATCACATTTGAAGTCAATATGACATCAACAATATCAATGACATTGACATCTTTTACATCAATTTTACATCAAATTGACGTACTTGTGCTATATGGGTTCGATTGTAAACAATTTTGTTTAATTAATTTTTTAAGGTAAATTTAACATTACAGTAATTTAGTGTTGGGACAGTGCCTATTTATAGGTACCGGTATGAACAAAAGTAGGTAGTTTTTAATTGGTAAATCACTCTTCATTTAGTAATTAAACCCTTTTCCTAATTTTATAGTATTGAGCTACCCTATCTTGCTCCAACAGCCTACACCCCATTTTGCCTTCACTGGAATCGAGACAAAAAAGACAAAGACAAGACAAAATACTCTTTATTGACATGAACATTAAGTACAGTCATGGCGTCATTATTTTTCTATGGCGTAGGGCAAAATGAGGTTCTTAGTAAACCTTGAAATTTTTTATTTATTTTATGTTAATATTTTATAATATTTTTTTGTTCAAAATTTGTATTGAATCTATAGATACTTTAGTTTTATTTGAAATATGTAGTATGTTTATTGAGGTTTCATAACGCAACAAACAAATGAGGAGGTTGGAGTAAAAACGACCTCTGGTGATTGAGGTAGTTTTTCGGTAAAACTCTTAAAATGGTCCGTTATTTAATCCTACTAGTACATGTGTTGCTCGAAATCGAGCAATTTATTTTAATACAATACGAATGTTACTTTTATCTCTAAATCATTGACGTCCGACCAATCCAATATTGTGAATCTCTTTAATCACCAAAACTACACGTATTTATACAGCTGATTATTAACAGATGTTTAAAATGCCTTATTCAATCCCAATGTTATTTAAATAGGAAATTTTGAGATTTCAATGGTGAATAGCGCCTTTATTTTCCGTCAGATTCTCATCAGTTTTTGGCGGAAACAACTACAGACCAAGCCCTATCCAACGACACCAAAAATTTGAAAATCGGTTGAAAATTGTAGGAGGAGTTCTCAAGCCAAAAAAACCCTTAGCGTATTAAATAAGTATAGATTTGCAGCAGTGCTTGTTTCATGTCATTGGAAGCGTTCACGTTCATCCACCGCAAAAGCGGTTTGTTTACGTTTTGCTAATCACGTGACTAATTCCAGACATTTTATTTGTAGGATTTGTCACATGATAGGCAAAAACGTAAACAAACCGCTTTGCTGGTGGATGCTTGTGAACGCCCTCAATATCTTGTGTTTTCGCTGAGTTATGACCATTGTATGTCTACAAGTTTATTTTAAGTTTTAATGAATTAAATCTTTGCTAGACCTACTTGATTTTATTTCAAATAAATTTAGTTTGAATAAATATTTTAGTTTACTTTATTTTATCCACTTTGATGAGTTTAAATGCATAAAATCTAACTTTTTAATATTGAAAAAGTAGTTTTATGGAAAAAACGACCTCTGACTCTGCTTCATATTTTGTTCAATATTTTTTTTATGGAAAGGACATATAAACAAACAAAGATTATATTTTAAATACAAAAGAATCTATCTTACGTTGCAAAAGAATCCAAAGAGTAATGCAATTTGGTAATAGCCTATAAAACATAAGTTTAATCTTCAAAGTCGATTATATCAAAACATGTTTTTTTGACTGAGGTAGTTTTTCCACCAACCTCCTCAAATATTGAGCGCTTAAGTACCCCATCTTGCCACACCTTCCCCTATAGCAATGTATACAGAAACGAATAAGTAGGGACATCCCATGTTAAAAAATTTTAGTTTTGCCCCTGAAAACCAGAGTAAAATCAAGCGCTGATGCTAGGATTACTTATCCTTATTGTCACAGGAAGCGCTCTTTCTACATTTTAAATGTCAAAATGAGCGTATTTGTTTACAAAAATCAAAACAATAACAAACGTCTGCAAGATTATTCTAGCCATCTGTTGCCATTCAACCAATTAGCATGATCCTTGAATAAAAATTACGTCTTTGTGGTGCTATCTGTGTTTCGGGGGCGGCGTTCTCACTTCCCCATAAGGATGTCCCGGGGCATCGTAGGCACCGGATGTCCCTACTTATTCGGTTCTGTATACATTGCCTTATAGTATCGGTGATACATATAAAATGAGCAAGTCTTTGAGAACTTATTATTTAAAAAAAAAATATTATTTTACAATTAGTTTTTTTATATATTTCTTAATTGACTGTTCTTGACAAATCACAACAGTACTGTTCTACATCTTGACGTAAAGCACATTTTATTTGTTATCCTATACTAACGTTTATTTATTTATTATATTCCAAATTCAAAAAAACACCATTTCATATCACATGCATGCAACGTTATCTATTGTTACCCTATTGGTACTATTTTGGTACAACTGGCTGGAAATAAATTCTTTGTATTTGTTGTAAACGTGTATACCGTTAATAAATAGACAAATAAACAGTATGAGAAGTTCAAAATTTTAAATTTAAATAAGCACTTATAAACATAATTATTGAACTGAATGCTCAACTACGCGCCATAACTAAAAATTAAGCGTTTAGCATCAGCCAACAAGCCAACAGCGCAGCGGGATGGAGTGGTTGGTAGCGTTGGTAAGCGGGAGCGGGAGAGAAGCCGAAAGAAAATTGTGAAAAGTGATGTAGTAACGGAAGAATCGAGCAGAAGCCATACTTGTTGGTTATGTTTGCATTGCAATTGAAGATATTCATAATATTTACATGATTTGAGTGCTTGAATTCGTGATTATGTTGTGCAGATTTTCTCGTTAATTATATTGCTGATAGTTGAACAACAGTTTCTAACAAAGCATTGTTAGACAGTGAAAGGTATTGTCTTATAAATCAAACACCGTTATAGGTAAACATTTCTCTCTCATTTCCTTCACTGGAAGGATATGTTTTGCCTCGAGTAAACTGTAAAACACGACGAGTATAGTTGCTGACTATTAATACATTTTCCTACTTGGCCCTTGTGAAGATATTGATTAATAGTAAAATTAGCTTGGTTGTCATTTTGTTTCCTCTGAGGTATGCCTTAGTGTTAGTGCTGCTCATTGAACTTGTAGGCCCACCTGTAATAACTGAATTCCCTGAAACAAAAGCCTTTTAAGAGGAATGCAGCTACAGAGTCATTAACAAACTTACTTTTTATGGTGCTATGTCACCTACTCACGGGCAAGTACAAAGCTTCAGTTGAAAAAAAAAACATTAATAGGCTAAGTCACAGGTAGTTATTGATACTAAGATAAGCTAGGCTTAGTAACTTAGGTAGTAGGCTAGTTTACAATGTGGCTGCACTTCCGCAGTTGCCCGGTGGAACTATCGAATGAAAATTATTATATCGCATTGATATAATAACAATTCAATTATTATATCAATTGAAAACTATATTGAGATGTAAAATACAATCAAATCTATAACTTAATTCATGAATGAAATTATCGGGTACTGAAAAGATCCAATAACATCTGCCAAACACTCAAACTTATAGAATCACCATGGAGTGCCATAAAAAGTACGGTAATTGAAAACAGGACTCAAATCATCTAACATAGGCCTAGCTGTCCATCTAGGCCTAGCTGAATACCTCACTAAAAGAAATGTTTAAATTTCGGGAGCTGATTCATTTTTGAATTTTTAAATGCCACAACAAGGTAGGCCTATAGGCGAAACTTCGTTATCCGATTCCACCGTTATTATCAATGTGGAAATTTCAATATTGCGATTAAAATTGTGCGATGAAAACAATTGAATCAACAACAATGTTGGGATTAGAAATGAAGCGTAATAATAATCTACTGTAACCTAACAATAAACCTCCTTCACTTTTATTGACAGCGATGTTTATGGCAACAAAATCAATGGTGTTTGGAAACATTTTAAACACATATTCCTTCAATACAATTAATTACAAAAAATACTTTTCAGATTCATATTTGGCAGCATTTGTGTGACGCCATTTTAGGTCTAACGAATTCTGCTTCTTCTTGCAATTAGATAATACACCTACCTACGCATATAATAAACTTGGTTAGTTTATTTTGCGCTATTCTTTGATAATATTACTGGTTACATTAGCTAAAATTTGTACTTGTTTTTGTTATTTTCAGATACCGTACTTGTTTGCAATATATGTTTTATTGTAAAAAGGGGTGCAGTTTCATAACTGGGCTACACTGCTATCTAATGAAAATATCGATCGATCCAATTCGATATCGTATCGGATAGAAAATTACCGTCAAATACATTTTTTAGCTTGAAAAAATTTGTTCTAATCCAAATTAACTATCATAACCAAAACTAATCTCCATTTATGTGAAGAACCAACCTATGCCCATAACAGGAATGTTAATGTTAACTTATAAGTGAGAGTAAACCCACATTTAACTTAAGTACAATACATAGGAAACTGTTCTTATATTTTATTTTGTAAAATTTGGGCTAAGTTTTCATTATGATTATTATTTCTTAGTGTTTTGATTTTGTCGTTATAAATTAGAGTCTATGTTAGGTTATATTTGTTGTTGTTATAGGCTAGCAAATATGGGAATGAAAAGTTAAATAAGATAAATACTTAGGGGTAAAAAACTTAGTTAGTTACAGTGATTGTCTTTGTTATTTAGGTCTAGATTGATTGATCGTTAATACGATCGATATATCGAATTGGATCGATCAATTTTTGGCGAAACTTCGTTATCCGTCTCCACCGTTATTATCGATGTGGAAATTTCGATATTGCGATTGAAACTGAGCGATGAAAACAATCGAATTAACAACGATACTGAGAAAAGATATGTATCATAATAATAATCTAACCTAACAGTGTAACCGACAACCGTAAACCTCCGTCACTTTAATTGACAGCGATGTTTATAACAACTAAATCAATGGTGTTTGGAAACATTTAAAATGCATATATTCCCTCAATACAATAGCAAAAAAAACCTTTCTGATTTGTATTTGGCAGCATTAGTGTGACGCCATTTTAGATCTGCTTAAGTCTGCGTCTTCTCACAGTTTGAATTTAGAGATACAGCTACACAACAAACTTGGTTAGTTTATTTTGTGTTGTTCTTTATTACAGGTTACATTTTTTAGCTACAATTTTTACTTTTTCTTTTGTTGTTAGGCCTATTTACAGTTACTTATTGGAATATATATACGGTATTTGTTTTATTACCGTATTATTTTAAAAGGTTTATTTCATTATATTAAACGAGAAACTAAATCAGGTAATAAAATCGTATTCGTACCGTACTACCGTGTAATCGTATCATCGATATAATAGCAATATTATCGCAATATCGAAATTTCCACATCGATAATAACGGTGGAGACGGATAACGAAGTTTCGCCCAATTTTTTCATTAGATATTAGTGTAGCCCAGTTATGAAACTGCACCCGCAAAAAGGTATGTTTAGTTATATTAAAACAGAACTAAATTAGGTGATAAAATCGTAATCATATTGTGTAATTGTATCATTGATAGAATAGCAATATAATCGCAATATCGAAATTTCCACATCAATAATAACGGTGGGGTCGGATAATGAAGTTTCGTCGGCCTATATCCCAGTAATTGAAAAGGCGTGTTGTTTGCTTCATATTAAGTTACCTTATATGACATTGTTATAAAGGTTGGATAGGCTATTTTGTTATTAGTTTTTGTTCGTATTTTGATTAAGTTGAATTTTAATCTGGTTTGGTGTTTATAACTTTTAATTAACTTAGTTACAATAAAATCTTCTTGATTAGTATTATACGTGCTGGTACTGATATTCAGGTTGAAATAATAAAATGTCTTCCAACACTACTCGATATATTTACACTTATACCGTACTGTAATTGTTTACAAGACAATTAATGTAAATAGATATAAAAGATCTTATAATGGCGATCGATTTTGACCAGTCACACTGATCATCATCAGGCCTAGTGATGGCAAAATTTCTTGAAAAATCGATTTTTCGATGTATCGATGTATTGAAAGAGTAAAATCGATTTCGATAAAAAATCGTGGACAAAAAATCGTTGTTTTAAGAAAATAGATTTTTTTCATCTACGCTTTTAAATTGACTATAAGTTATACCAGGAGGTATAAATATAACCAACAAATATTTAATTAATGCTATTAATATTACAGTATTTGTAGTCAATGGTCACACCTTTGATTATATCATTGATTTTGTACGTCAAATCAATGATTAACTTATATATCCTCTACGTATGTAAGGAATACACTGCATTATTTGGTATGAAATAAAATAGAGCTATGAAAATAAACCATTAAGTTTATTGGTTTATTGAGAAGATATATTAGATTGTAGACTAAAACAAAATGTTTTAAATTACCGTACTTCAAATGCTATAAGAGCTAAATTGCGTATAACATCGTAAGACTGGAATAAACACAGTTTTTGTTTTTATCTATAGAGTTGGAACATGTATTGGAAAGCTAGATAAACACAAATTTATATAAGATCAATGGAATCGGGAATTTATACATGTCTTAACGTCATTCAAGGACTATTAAAATATTTTATTTGGGTCAATCCATTTGAAATCACCCAAACAGAATAAAAATTGTTGCTCAACATTTTTTATTTGCCTGATTTTTTTATTATGAGTTCCCTATGGGTGGACAATCACCAAAAAACATTTAAAAAATTTTTGCCAGACTTGGTTTTTTTCTGGCAGCCAGCCATTTTTAAAATGGCGGTTGGGCAAATTGGTATAAAAAACGAGGTCAGCGGAAATTTTAATTGCCAAGCTATTTCTAAAGATATCAGAAAAATTCAAAAACCATTGTGTTCAGCATAACATAAACTTCAAGTTAACATTATATTAATGTTTATTTTGTCCAAGAAAGTCAGTAAAACTCCTTCTGCAAAAACTCGAAAGAAAATCATCAATCGTTACTTTTTAAGACCATAAAAATCTAAGAAGGGAATGAGACTCACAAATAATATTTTATTTCTGTGTTGAATACTTGTATAACTACATGCAGAAGAAGTTTTAGGCCTGAGAATTCTCTCCTTTTTTTTCTAGAGCTCTTAAAAAATGGCCGAAAGCCTTTTAATACCGATTTTCTCGGGTTTATATCTAAAAAGGGACTGAATGAAAAAAAGTGAAAAATATACAGAATGTTCTTTATACTAATAGGGACATCTCACAAAAAAATTATGACTGAGACTCAACTACATTTAGAGATATACATTATTGAATTTCAATTAAAAACGCTACCCTTTTTCATTTTAGTGCAGTGCTAAGTTAATAAATATGAGCCAGAAATACTCTTGGCAGGGCTTAAATTATGTTTAAATCATTAAATTCAATTAAAAAACAAATGTTTTTTATTTTTAATAATAACAGACAGTGATAACAATAGTTAGAGTTATAATTCTTAAACTGAACTTACCGATACGATTGTTGCACTACACTTGCGTACAGTATTCACACAATAATGATTTTGTAGACATTTATATTTAAAACTTTAGTTGCAACTACTTGTTAGCTGCAATTTTCATCAGAGAGTTAAATAAACATGATATTTCATTACATAGTTTATCAATTATGTTATGTGTCCTAACGGACATGGTTGTTAGTTCCAATGGAGTCACCTTTCGCACTATTTTATTAGCAGGCACCCAGGCAGTGTCATTTTTTGAGAGTTGAAACACAGTTTTATGGTCCAGAGGGGTGAAAGAAAAGCACCAAAACATCATTGTTGTCTTGACTTATGTCTTCGATTGACATAAGTTGCCAAGCCACCACTTATTATCAGTCATAGATAGATACAAGCAACATAGTCATTATTCGTAAGAGATGATACATTGGAAAAGTATTGAAGTCTGATGGTCATCAAAGTTTGTGCCTATAGAAGTAACAAAACATCTGATTTGATTGTCAGTTATGGGGACGTATCTGTGATAGTTTCTTGTTCCTTTGACTGGTAAACAACATTCAAATCTAGTGACATCAAGTGACAATCAAATCAGATGTTTTTTTTACTTCTACAGGCACAAACTTTGATGACAATCAAACTTCAATACTTTTCAAATTATCACCTCTTACGAATAATGACTATGTTGCTTGTATCTATGATGGATGACAAGTGGTGGCTTGGCAGAATCGAAGACGTAAGTCAAGACAACAATGATGTTTTGGTGCTTTTCTTTCACCTCTCTAGACCAAAAACTGTGTTTCAACTCTCAAAAATGACACTGCCTGGGTGCCTGCTAAGAAAATAGTGCGAAAGGTGACTCCACTGGAACTAACAACCGTGTCCGTTAGGACACATAACATAATTGATAAACTATGTAATGAAATATCATGTTTATTTAACTCTCTGATGAAAATTGCAGCTAACAAGTAATTGCAACCAAAGTTTTAAATATAAATGTCTACAAAAACATTATTGTGTGAATACTGTACGCAAGTGTAGTGCAACAATCGTATCGGTAAGTTCAGTTTAAGAATTATAACTCTAACTATTGTTATCACTGTCTGTTATTATTAAAAATAAAAAACATTTGTTTTTTTTTTATTGAATTTAATGATTTAAACATAATTTAAGCCCTGCCAAGAGTATTTCTGGCTCATATTTATTAACTTAGCACTGCACTAAAATGAAAAAGGGTAGCGTTTTTAACTGAAATTCAATAATGTATATCTCTAAATGTAGTTGAGTCTCAGTCATAATTTTTTTGTGAGATGTCCCTATTAGTATAAAGAACATTCTGTATATTTTTCACTAATTTTCATTCAGTCCCTTTTTAGATATTAACCCGAGAAAATCGGTATTATAAGGCTTTCGGCCATTTTTTAAGAGCTCTAGAAAAAAAAAGGAGAGCATTCTCAGGCCTATATATATTTATTATAAAATAACACTTCCTCAATTTAGAGGTTGCCCAGTAGGACAAAGAATAATGACATACAAATATAAACGAAGAGTAGGTTACAGTAAGAAGTAAGTTACTTCTTCTGCATGTAGTTATACAAGTATTCAACACAGAAATAAAATATTATTTGTGAGTCTCATTCCCTTCTTAGATTTTTATGGTCTTAAAAAGTAACGATTGATGACTTTCTTGCACAAAATAAACATTAATATAATGTTAACTTGAAGTTTATTTTATGATGAACAAAATGGTTTTTGAATTTTTATGATATCTTTAAAAATAGCTTGGCAATTAAAATTTCCGCTGACCTTGTTTTTTATACAAATTTGCCCAACCGCCATTTTAAAAATGGCTGCCAGAAAAAAACCAAGTCTGGTAAAAATTTTTTAAATGGTGTTTGGTGATTGTCTACCCATAGGGAACTCATGATAAAAAAATCAGGCAAATAAAAAATGTTGAGCAACATTGCCTGGGTGATTTGAAATGGATTGACCCATTACTAAAAATTTTTTTATTATTGTTGGTAGCCGATCTTGAACAGAACCGTAACAGTCTAATCTTTGGTAACCAAGTCTCTATTTTTCAATTAAATTTTAATAATAGCAGATTTTAACAAAATCAAAGGATGAACCCTATTTTTAACTGTTTTGTATAAAAAGGTATGATCGAGTATACATATAGGCCTACTTTACATGATATTTTGGCCGATGCGAAATGAGTGTAGCGATAGTCATAGCAACAATCACGGCCATCTCTATTTTCTACTAAAAATGGCCTTGCACCAATGCGATATACAGCAAATACTAAGTTATTTGACTTGGCTCTAATGCAACAAATTTTGTAAATTTAAAGCCAAACTAAGGTTAGGATCTTAAAATATACTGTTTTAGAGGAGTAAAAAACGCAATTCTTTGTCTTTTACCCAACCGATTTTAAAATCAATATTTTTAGTAGGAAAAATCGACCTCCAAAAATTATCGTCTTGAAAAAATCTATGTTTAAAAATCGATGTATCGAATGGTAAAAATCGATTTTTTCAAAAAATCGATTTTCATTTGCCATCACTAATCAGGCCCAATCCGAGACTGAGAGAATCAAGATGGCGTCCATGCTTAAATCTTACTGGCTACCGGATGTTCGGGAATTCTGGTAGGTTCCGCCGGAATCGAAGTTCACTTGTTCGTTTATCAACTTGTCCCTATTTTTACATTTTTCTCTAAATATATATAATTCCTCCCATGCGTTCATTAAGTTTCCTTTCTTACATGTCTTGACTATTTGTAGGTTTTCTTCTATGGTTTTTAGGAAGTGGCCATTTTCTAAAAGATGTTTTGCTACATTTGATCTTTCCGGTTTGTTGTTCTTCCATGCTGATATGTGGTTCTTGAATCTCTTTATAAAATTAACAGTCTGTCCAACGTGAAAGTTGTCACAATCTTCACAGCTAATTTTGTAAATACCGATCGATTGAATTGGTTATTATCTTCAATCTTGGGGTATAGCAGTCCACTCATGGTGTTTTGTGTTTTGAAGGCGATAGAAACTCCGTATTTCTTGAATCTATTGTTGGCGATCTTTTGTGTCACGTTTCCAGTGTAGTTAAATACAGCGAATCTAGTGGATTTGTCTTCTTCATTTTTCAATGTGGTCTGGCTGTAGAGGCGATTCTGATTCTTTATTTTTCTTATGATTTTATTTCCCATTTCATGTATGAGGCTAGTACGGTATCCATTGGCTCGTGCAATACTTTTGATGGTTTCTATTTCTTCTTTGCGGCTGGACTCACTCAAGGGGATCTTGTATGCTCTATATAACATTGAACTGAATGCAGCAGTCTTTTGGCTTAGTGGATGGACGGATTTATTGTTAATGGTTGTGTCTGTCTGCGTTGGTTTTCTGTATATGGTGAAATCCAGTTTGTTCTCCCTTCTTATTACTGTCAAAGCTAAGAAATTGAGTTTTCCGTCTTCTTCATATTCACTCGTGAGTGTCAGATTTCTATGGTTGCTCTTTATTAATTTCGATATGTCCTCTGCTTCTTCTGCTTTCCTTTCTTTGAAAATAATTAGGTGTAGATAATAATTTAAGCAAGGACGCCATCTTGATTCTCTCAGTCTTGGATTGGGCCTCATGATGACCGGTGTGACTGGTCGAAATCGATCACCATTATAAGATATTTTATATATTTATTTACCGTCTTGTAAACAATTACAGTATAAGTGTAAATATATCGAGTAGTGTTGGAAGACGTTTTATTATTTCAACCTGAAAATAAAATCTTTGCTAAAAAGTTTTACTTAATTTATTTACTCAGATATGATAGGCCTACATTGAGTTGCGAATAATCGATATTCATAAAAGATACGTTAATTTATTGTTTGAATATCGATCAAATCAATCGATACTTTTCATTCAGTAGTTCCACCGGGCGTCTGCGGAAGTGCGCAGCCTACAATGTTACTGAGTGGATAGTGAATGGCGTGGTGACGAGTTAACTTAGTGCTCACCTCATAATTCTGAAGTTGCCAGTCTGATACCAGACAGGGTCAAATTTGGACCCAGTTGACATTTGTAATTGCACTATTTAATTAATAATGCTATCTAACATCAGGTCAACACCATTTAGGCCTTGTCGGCCGTCTGTAATAAGACTCGGGTTCGGACCACTCCTCATCAAACCATTTAAGTACACAAAAACTGAACTTAAACTTATTAACAGGGCAAAAGTTTCTCTTTGATGCCATCACTTACTTTGATCAGTGGTTAAGAGTATGATCCCACAATTTTGTTGTGATTTTGTCGAAAGTTTAAATGAATCAATGGCTGCACTTCCGTGTATGCCAGGTACAACTATTGAATGATAATTAAAGATCGATATATCGATTGCACAAAACTATAGGGTGGAGGCTCCGGTTATGTTCACCTTTTAAAAGTCTTTTTTGTTTTCTGGGTTTTTTGCAAGCTATGAAGTCATTCATTGTGTTTTAAAAGTTTATAGGCCTACACATAATTTTAACTATTATGAATTCATTTTTAATATAAAATTTGGAATAGGCATAGCAAGGAACTAATTAAAACACCAACTTCAACTAATTAACTTATCACATTTATTTCAGGCTATACAAAGGACTACATAAATATAGCCCTTTAGGTTATTATATGTTCCTTACCTAAGCAGGCTAGATTGTTGTAAATTTGATTGATTTTATCAAACAATTTTCATTGAAAAATCATAATATAAACTAGCCTATGATGACAGTGATGGAGTCGGATAAGAAACTTTCACTCAGGAACTATAAATTTACCAGAAACTATACTTCTAGAAACTTATAAGTTATAGTCCGTTAAAATTAATGAATGAACATTAAGTACCATGAAGTAGTGGGTTTGAGTTTCCCAAATTTTTCCCCTTCCTTCAAGTGCCAAGAATCGATAAATCACAACCACTGAACTTTATTATAGCTGGTTAATATCTTATGACATTTATTCCATTGTTTAACTTTTCCGTAAACATATATGTAGGCAAGGCCTACTTATCTTGATGTTAGAAATATGAAAAGAAGCGCTTGAATTGGCAACTAAGGAAAATACCACTCATGTGGTGCGATCTTCTGCGGCGTGTATAAAGTACAAGTGACATTGGTAAATCAGCATTGTGCTTCTTAACTAGGTATGAAACCTTCATAGGTGAAGGTTATGTTTATGTTGTGGTTAAGTGTTTTTGCAGCCCTGCAAATCCAGTTGAATAATGGCAAAATTGATTGCAAAACGCCTCTGGCACGGCGTATGCACCTTTCTAATTTTGGTTAAACAAAATGCATGAGATGAGAAGTCCATTCACTTTAGTTTCAATGGTAGAACCTTAATTAATAAGACGATTGTCAAGGTGGTCATACAAAGCAGACGGCTTCTCAAGGTGCTCGGCTAATTAAGTGCAATGCTATCAAGATCATACTCTTATGATTGTAGCCTACTAGGTTTTTTTTTCAAGCAAGTGAAATTTTAATAAACCCTAACAAACAAGATTTCGTAGAAAAATGATGTAATCAACTACAGTATTAAATAAAAACACATATAAACCTTAATGTTTTATTGTTATGGAAAAAGTATGTCCCTCTTAAGTTCAACCGCTAACAGTGTAAGTTTACCTGTTTCCTTGGATTAGTTTACAAGGTCAAATTTTCCTCTCTTGAAATGATAACTATTACTATTATAAAGTCTTTTTGTCATTGGGAATAAGATTAAATTCATTAAACTAAGAAAAAATCAAGGAAATTATAAATAGCCTACTCAGGACTAGGGTAATTATGTCGATCATCATGAGAAGTAAAATGCTGGTGGAGACCATATGAAAAATTTTAGTTATTAAAAATGTTAACCCTACGTGGGCTATTGACGGATATATCTGTCTCGAACGTCATTCATGGTCCGGTGTGAAAACAGATATATCCTTCTTAACTATTTTCTTTTCCGGGATAGAGACGGATACATCTGTCCAAACGTACTAGAAACATATGTTGAATATATAACGATTATATCAACATTATATTGACTTTTAGACGGGTAATTTATTTTTACAGTTGGCAAGTTTATGTCCTGTGAATTTTTCAGCTGTTTCATGCCTAAACAACACATGTGTAGCGCAAAACTGTCAGTTTGCGCTGGGACATTATAATGAGTGTTTTTTTTTTTTTTTTTTTTTATTTACCTTACAGACATGTATACATGCATTAGGTACTCTTAATTTCTAACTTAATGATAATGTTCTCATAAACTAATTCTATCCAGTATTTTCCAAATTTTGATGTTTCTTCTTTTTTACGTCATTACGTTATTGTAATGACATACTATGAGTTTTACTTCAAATGACCCAAATTCTATAATTAATTCAAATGACCCAAATTCTTCCAAAGATGTTATAGGAATGCTAAATGGAAGTGCATCTGAAGGGAATTTCATATTTGACAGTGAAAATGACTAATATAAAAAATTATTCTGGCAAAGAGTGCGATCAACCAGATGCACAATCTATTGTAGTCCTTGCAAGTTTTAGCCTTTTTTTACTGTTTTTATAAGATACAACTTTTACTGTTATATTATGATGGGAAGTACAAATAAAACGACAAAATGACATAGACGAAATTATCCATTCTCCCCCCGCAAAAATACTCAAAATTATCTGCAGTTTTATACAGTATTTTTCGATTGTTGTTCTGGGCAGTGGACGGATATATACCTCCACCTAAGATTTTTTGTGGGCTGGTTACGGATGTAACAAAAATTTTATTACATTGGTCTTCTCAAATTTTATTTTCCTTGTAACATGTATAAAACAGTATTTCAGTGCTAAAACTTTTTTTTTATAATATAAATTATTTTGAATGAGGTAATAACGTACAACATTACAACATTATGCTTTGAACTTTTGTGTGAAAAAACTATGCCCCAGGCCACCATTTAATTTAGCCCTGGAAGGGCTAAAACACATTTTACTATTCTTACATTATAATCATTCAAAAAATTCAACTTAATCTTCTTTAAATTCAATAAAAATTATAAATACCCAGTTTTTGAGAAATTTCCTGGGCCTGGGGTAAATAACCAATTTATCAATACCTAAACACTGGGCATTTACCGGCCAACATACTGATAGGTCTTTGACCTCCCATAAGCAAATTAGGTCATTTAGGCTTATTATAGTTGGATTTTATTTGTGTCTTTTGGCAAATTTCTCCAACAATCATCACTGATCAAGTAGTTGGCACATCAAGATCTAGCTAGACCTATGACCGTTATATACTTTCTTCAGGTAATAGATAATAGACAATTCACAATAGACAATAGACAAAATCTTTATTTCCGTTAGGCATTTTTACAATGCAATTGGACAAGAGTGTATAACAAAAATCTTAGCCTACATGAAATTATACAAATACCGGTAATGAGTATAAATGATATTACAATGTTACATTGAGTTAAATTTACAGTTAGGCCTAACTAAAAAGTCAGGATGAAACTTAAAATTAATACATTAAATGAATGAGATATAAATCTACGATACTAGACTTGTTGGTAGGCCTAAGCTAAATTTACCAAGTTAAAATCAAATAATTCCTTTGTGGAGTAAAACGCTTTATTTTTTATACATTCAGAGAGGTGTGACTTAAAACTATTAAATGACTATTAATATCTAAAGGCAATGAGTTGTACCATTTCAGCTGCTGATACAAAGGGCCATTGATTGATTTACTTAATCTAACATGAGGGGTAACAATATTATTTCTGTACCGAGTTAAGTGACTATGAAACGAGTTTTGAAAGGCAAAAGAATCAATGTTCTTTATTACATGAAGCAAACTACTAAAAATGTACAGGGCTGGCTAAGTCATAATATTTAATTTTATGAAATTAGCTCTACAAGACTGTCTACTTGAAAGGTTATCAAGCACTCTTAAGGGTCTTTTCTGCCATATGAAGACTTTGGTGGCATGCGGGGAGTTTCCCCAAAGGCGAATCCCATAGCTAATGAGTGAGTGAAAAAGACCATAGTAGGTTATTATCAAAGTATCAACGGACACAGATAGCCGAAGCTTTCTGAGCAAAAATACTACACGCGAAAGGTACAAAAATTGAATATAACTATTGTCCAGGGTGAAGCCTAATTGAGAATTCCTTGAAGTCAAAATACAATTTAAACAAGTATGTGCCATTCTTAGTATTCTACATATTACTTTTTATATATTATGCCTACTACCATGGTATGGTATAGGCCCTACTATAGTAAGTTAAGGTTCACAAAAGTAGTCTGGTGGAAATTTTAACATTCATGTCTTCACCCTCTCTTGCCCTGCACATGTTGTGGTTTGTGATTGTGTAAAAGGCCTATAGTTTTTGGATAGATTTGCAATAATGCAAAAACTCTAATCGAACTATTTTGTGAACCTTACTAAAGTAGTAATTTTAAGTCTATAATGGTAGGCCTACCATAAGGGAATAAAGGCTATGTGTCACTATTTCAATTACATTTAATAATATCTCAGATTTCCTGGTTCATTTTGTAGAACCATTACAGTATCCATTTTTTATTTTATGTTGATAAAAAATCCTTCATGTTCTACTACATCAAAAATGTTTGTATCGTGTGCTACCTTAAGTAAATAAATAGGCCTGCAGCATCTATGATATTCTCCCTCAAAACTCTCTTACTTTCCAACCAGCTGCTTATTTTAAATAGTTTTTTTGCCAACCTCACAATTGAAAATACTGATAAGGCATGCTTAAAATAAGTGTGACTTTACTGTTGGCATTTTTTGGAGGTCATCCGATTCATAATGGTGGACATTGTTGGGTTAAAAAATGAAAACACCCTGTAATTATTATTTGTCATGAATGACTCCTGATTTAAAATACTTATTTGAGATTTGGTAAGCTTTACAATGATATGTTGCAATTCTACCAGTATTAAAAAACCAAAATATTTAAAAACTTATAATTTTTCTTAATGTCCACATAACATTTTAAATAAAAACATATATGTTACTTGGTGCATTATTTTTAAAGGGCTCGTTGAACTGAGCAACTTTGTATTTTACACTTTATCTTTTAGTTTTAGAGTAATAAGGAAGAAAGTAGTTTTTCCACAAGATTTGCACGTTAGTTTAATAGTACAACAATGGGAAGAAGCCTGTATCATGCCCTGAAAGATTAACATTCAAGTTACATGGAAAAAACTACTTTATTCATTATTACTCCAAAACAAAAAGAGATAAGTGTAAATTACAAAATTGCTCAGTTCAAAGAAAGCTTTAAAATGATGTACCAAATAACATGTACGGTATATCTGTGTTACCACTTTTGAGTTTACTTTATTTGAACCCTTTCATAAATTATAATTTTTGGAAATTTTGGCTTATTAATAAAGGTGGTATTGTGACATATCATTGTAAATATAAATTAACTAATTTGAAAAACATATTTTGAATCAGAAGATATTATTTTCTACTCTAAAACAAGCTCTGTTTGTATGGGCAAAGTTTTTTTTTTTGCTTCAAGGATTTTTTATTTTTTATTTGAATATGGGGGTTTTGGCCACCAGAAATCGATTGGAGTTGGTCCCATAGCTAGGAAAAATCCGGTTTTTGCGCCAAAGCCCTTTAAAGTTTTCATGTTATCCTTATGGAGGGTTTATTAATTGAACAAAAATCAGCTGATAACTGTAGATATAAACCAATGTGTTATATCTTTAAAGGAAAATTATACCAAAGTGCAGCACCCTTCGGCCTGGCGAGTGAGCGAAGCGAACAAGCTCGTCTTTAAAACGGAAGAGGGCGAGTGAGCGGAGCGAACCAGCTTTGTGTGAGAACGAAAGTAATAATTTTATCGAGCTTAAGCTCAGTCCCCCTGTTACTATATGATAAAAGATAACAAATTATAGGGTATTTTGTAATTTTTAATTTTGGACAAAAAATTTTGGCAATTTTGAACCGGATGAAAATAACAAAATTCTTTTTTAGGTTACACCAAAGTATTAAAAGGACCTTTGAGATGATGCATCCCTCGACCTATCTTTACATTGAAAACTATAAACGACACCCTACCTCTCAAAAATGCCCTTTTGGAGCGTCTGAGAAATAAAAAAAAAAATCAAATTCTTTGGGTTCGTTCAAGGGGGGATTAAGTTGTATCAAACAATCTAGCTCATTTTTTAGCCACCAGACATAGTGTGCTGATGGTCTGCCTCACCCTCTATAAATTTAAAAATAAATAGCCCATCTTCAAATTTCCAAAAAAGATACCGTATATTCTTTTTAAATTTCGTTAGGTGTTTTGTTTTTATTCTTATATTTTCAAGAATAGAAGGAAGTACTTACCGCTTCTTGAATTCACACGGTCCTATAGTTTTTCCAAGAGACAGTATTTTGAGTGGATTCTCATCGAAATGTAGTTGACTACATGTAGATATATGATTCTAATTTTCCGAATAAAATGCTATGTCAAATTTACAGGGGGTCTAGCAAATTTTAATTTTAATAATAATAATAATTAGATATTGACCCTTGTTTGAAATTAGACCAAATGTCAGTTGATCTGGACCTTATCTGGATTTTTAGTTTAAGGATTCTTGTACACTTTGTTGTATGTTTGAATAAAGATTGATTTGACTTGACTTGATTCAGTAAGTTAAAAAAATATTTTATAACTAAAACTTCTGTTCTTCCTGATTTTCTAGCATTTTTGTTATTAAAATAGCTGATTAATGATTGCATTAATTAATTAACTTACCCTTCTTCCATGATAAGAGTAACATCGAAACTTTAAAAGCCTGGGGCGTAGCCCTGGGGATGGGAATTATAATGGAAATCTGCTCATCTACTGGACACCTTTCTAACGGTAGGTATGTGTGGGTTTCTCCAATGATGCTCACACACTGAGAAAAAAGGTGGAAATGAATTATGCTTTCCTATTAATAAAAAAAGTACCAACAATTTCATTCAATAATAACTATTTTGTTATTGTTTTACATTGTTTTATAATGTATATAATCTAAAAAGGATGGCCTAATTTAAAGCCTAATTAATTATAACGATCTTCAATTAATTGACTAAAGTGCTTTAAATTAGCCTACTAAATATGTTAATTTACCGACTTTTCATTCAACACTGTTCTTTGATCCCAAGGTAATTGTCAGATATAGGCACCACCTACTTTAAATATAGTTTATTCCGGTTAGGTTAGGCCTGGTTATCATGGAGATGTCAATTTAGGTTCTGTTATCTCCGTTGTTATCACTTGACAACCGGTGTTGTGTCGTCGGTATCCAATTTACACTTTCTAACCTGACCTAACCTAACCACTACCACTGCAAACTAGCGCCTCACTCTCTTTGTTGTGTTTGCCGCCCTGCTAGGTCTATTTTAACAAAACTGCGAATGTAAATAACCATCATATATGAAAAATTTTTAAATGTAATGTTTTTGCCCTTCCCCTGTAACAGATATTCTAATTAAATGAATTACTTTACAAATTAAAACATCCTGTATATTTTACTTTGTTATTGTATTTCTATTTTGAGAATATTTTAAAGTATGAAATAGGTTACTAAGATTAATTAATTTGGCAACAAGATCCATGTGCTTGTAATAACTGATACTGGTGAGAATCTTTTATTTTTTATTAACCTTACACCATGTCTATGTCATCCTGTTTGTGTTTTCCATACCATACCCCCTCTTACAAGGTGGTTACCTAGGTAGATGCTAAATACCCCCGTCGCAGCAGACCTGCGTACTCAGCGAATTTCCAAAGAATCTTGAGATTTAGTATTTTCCCCATAAACACCATAGGAATGAGTATGTAGGTTTGCTGCCATGGGATGTTGTTAGAAAATGTTAGTTTTGTTAGGAAATGTAATAGTTAGGTAAGGTAAAAATATCAAATTGTATCAATATTCGGCACTTTTTAATTTTCCCCATAAACCCCATGGGGGTGAGTATGTAGGTTTGCCGCCATATGGGTGTTGTAAGCAAATATCAGTTAAACCCTACCTAGTGAATATACATGCCAAATTTTATCAAGTTATTCCAATAAATAAGCGTGATATAGGGTTTTGTTGATTTTCCATAAGATTAACATGGGAAACCTATTTTTAACTTTTCTCTGTAACCTGTTAAGCGAAGTTAAAAATTCAAAATACTAAATTGTTTGTTTTTGTAAGCTCTTTTAAATGGTTTTAGTTAAAATTGTTGAATTTTTTAAATTAAGGTCCAAAAATGCCAAAAACCCATTTTTGACCCCTTTGAAACCCCATAAAACCCCGTTCCCATATTTCGATCATGCTGGTTTGCGAACTCATGAAAATAGACTTGGTCTTACACCTTAATACCAAATTTCATCAAAATCGGAGGTTCCTGTCAAAAGTTATCGAGACCACGGACACACACACACACATATATATATTTATATATATATATATATATATATATATGAAATTGAACGAGTGGTGTTTTGGCTTCTGGGGACCTCTTTAAGTTGATATGTGTTATAACTTCAAATAATTGGTATTAGATTTTATCTGCGTACAAACCGTGAGGGGATGGAACCTATTCTACTCTCTCTGGTCACTGACTAACATTGACCATTTATTTATTATAAAATAAATCATTAAATCTCAATTATAGTTGCTGAGATGGCTTGATTAATTACAAAGGGCGTTAAAAGTACGGTATTTTTTGTATACTGTAAACTCACATTTTCCAAACAACAGAATAATCTAATATTATATTCCAACATGCGTAGGAATAAGTTAAAGACACTGTGTAAATGCAGCTCGAATTTTTCAACCTCATTGTACTAAACATCTTAACACCATGCTAATCTCATTGGGTAGAAATCTACTTTTCAAAACTATTATGACAATGAACTCCGAAGGGAGGCCTTCCAGAAGTCAAAAGAACGTTTAAGATTAATCATAATGTTGATTCAAAAGCCAAAGCAAAAGTCTTTTTGTTATATAGTAGTAAACCATATTTTTAACTCCAGCTCTAAAAAATAACTGGGTAGAAAACATCAGATAATCGATCTTTTATTAAAAAAAAAAAAAAAACTTACCCAACAGTCCAAAATTTACAGTTAAAACTTTTTGAGGTAAAAGTTTAAAGCAAGGAATCTAAAATAAATAAAGAGAAGGTAGGGGTCAAGACATGCAATGCCCTCTATGCACCAGGTGTTCTTTTGCACCTGTGACGTCATCATTATCATTTCCAGTAATAGTAAATGGTGATGTCATAGGTGCAAAAGAACACCTGGTGCATAGATGGCATTGCATGTCTTGACCCCTACCTTCTCTTTATTTATTTTAGATTCCTTGGTTTAAAGCAAATTTCTCGACATACATAGACCTTAAATTTTATGTATCAGGACCGATGCCTATGACGTTTGCAAAGTTTTTCAGACAGTCGTCAATAACCTTACTACAGGCCTATGGATTATAGTAAGAAATCCCTTTATGTTTAAATGCCTACCAAAAACATGGCATATTTACCTAAGGTCCCTCTGAAATCCCTACTAATATTATAAGTGTGAATGTCCGTATGTTTGTTACATTTTCACGCGAAAACGACAACCGATTATCATGAAACTTTGTACACATATTATTAGATCAATCATAAGTAGTATAGGATACTTGATATTAAAAAAAAATTTTATGAAAGATATAAAATTTTTTGTAAAAACATCTCAAAATCTATTTGAATATCTTTGGAGAGGTTCAAGGCCATTCAGAAAACGGGGACACAAAAAGAATTGACATTATAGCAATAAAAGAGGGATCAAAACTATGCACTATTATTATAGACCAAATATTCTTTTCGAAAACTAAAAAAACCATCTTCAAAACGAAAAATAAAACAAATAATCTATCCCCCAACAATACAATATTATAAAGCAAAGTATGACTTAGAAAATATAAACATTATTAGAATACTAATTGGAGCAAGACAAACCATAGCAAAATCATTTGTGACCTTTTGCAAACAATTTGGACTCTTGACCAAAATTATTTCCCAAATTTCAAGTAGTGTTTTAAAAGATTCTATAAAAAATGTGAGGCACATAGCAAAAGCTATTGGGTAATATTGTTTCATTCTCAATATAAATCTTAGGCATTGTAGTTTTCATTTATGCTATATTTTCTTAATTTACCCCATATAAACTCCCCATATTTACCCCATATGCGTTGAGCAGTTCAACGCGCACAATGTATTCAAAATTGCATCACTACTTGTGCATCTAAAGTTTAGTAATCTCAGCCAATTTTAGTTGCGGTGGTCACCAATCCATAAAATAATATGGGACTTTTGTACAACACTTCCAATATGATAGGGTTCATCAAAGTACAATATATCAGAACTTGCATTGCTATGAAAGAGAATAGAGCACTACTGTTATTTTCACCTAAAACTTAGAATGAAAAACATATAATTTTTGTGGTGTAGTTTCTGTCTAGTGCTGTTGCGTATGTAGGAGTCCCTAACAGAGGTATGGTATTTATTACCCTCTTCCGAAAAATGGTTAGAAGTTTTGTTAGTGGTAACTGAACCTTTCATTGCATTAATTACGAGGAATATATTCCGATATCCCCCAGGATCCAATCCAAAATTAAGTGGGTCCTCACAACGGCCACTGCTGTGCGACTTGGCCGCGGCACCCGACGTTTCATCGCTACTCACTCAGCGTCTACTTGTGTGCTCCATTCTTTATATATTCGTTTTTTACATATAGTTATTCCGTCGATGCTGGAATGAGACATGGCAGAGAAGAATTACCCAATATAGTCCTATTGCCATAGTCAATGTTACATTGAAGAGTTATGGTTTTATCCAATTTAGCGAAAAGTTTAAGTTTATAATCACTCATCTTGTCTAAATAATTCAAAATCGCTTGAATACATTTAATGACATCCTTAATTATTCTCTACGTTCTGGTTTCCTCTGTTTGACTAGGATTTCATGTAGTTCTCTACAGTTCAAAAATACCAATTAACCTTTTAAATCTCCTTGCCTATTATTATTGTTGCGGTAACTCTCATCAGGCCTGTTATTTTTTCAATGCAGATATTGATTGTGTATATATCTCCAACCCAACTGAATATGAGGTAAAGTTCAGTGTAATTTAGTCTGTGTTCAGTGTTCACAGGTAAAGTGCAAGAGGTGTATTATGTTTTCTTTGGCTCCGGGTGTTATAGATTTTTTATAAGAGTGTTTATATAATATATGTACATAATATATATATATATATATATGTGATATATGAGATTTATATTATAGTTTTTCACTCAGAGAGTTTCGTACTCTCGGGGGTACTCGCAGAGGTGTTTACACAACCAGCGAATTTTCCAAGATAGTTTATCCCAGACAGTTTTCTGCGAGTACTATCAACAACTGTCTAAGATTTTCATGAGAGTAACTAACTCTCCGAGAGTTAAAAACTCTCACATGTAAACCTAGCCTAGAAAAACTCTCACGTGTAAACTTAAAGGCAAGTGACAATTGAGATAAAAGCATTTGAGGCAAGTGGCAAGTGAGATTCCATATGATATATCACTAAAGACAAATCTAGATAGAATACCAGATTATTTCACTGATGTTTTTTTGTAAAAAAAACATTCTATAATAATCATTTAACTTCTTGATTAAATGATTCTTCTACAATTGTTTAGAGGGATCCAATCGCACCCTTTCCCTTAGCAACCGATGTCCATTCTTGAATTAAAGCAAATAACATAACCATGGTATAAAAGTTGAGTAGGATATAAGTCAGTTACGTATCTCACATTATATAAATGCATTATTTGATATATTTCTAAAGTCCTTGACGCACTCTATGGTGCGTATGCATGTAGATATGTCGGAAGGATGAGTGTGATGAAAAAGATAAGGTGTATAGTTTTGTTACTGATAAATTCAGCTTATTTATTTGTCAGGATCATTAACTAATAGCCATATTATGAACAAAGGTGCCGATAGTTGGATAAAATTTGAACCTTCAAAAAGGATAGTGGCTTTTCTCAGGATTGAACTTTCAAAATTTGTATTAGATTAGTTACCGTAATTTACCTAAATTTGAAAACTAGCGGCTAATTTTGTGAAGATACGTTATTAAATATGGAGGTATGAAGGTTTTTCAAACTTTCTTGTTCCATACTACTGTAGTTAAAAGGCCGATTTATGCAACGTAGTGTATAAAAATTGTGGATTAAAATTTGGTATTTATTTATAGAAAAGGTAATAAAATATAAGAACTATTTTAAGATTCCATTTTATAGCACGCCTTATTATTTTCTATACATGTATGAAAGACCTCTCTCACTTGTAACACATCCTCTAACATTACAATAAATATATTTATATTTTTTGTTTCAGGATTTCCTCTTTGGAGTAATTGAGGCATTTCGAGTGAACAATGCCAGAAAGTAAGATGGAACCTGAAGCTCAGCCTTCAACCTCACAATCTGTTGAAAACAGCAATGCCACAATATTGCCTCTAGTAAGCATGCCTAAGGTTGTTTTGGAGAGAATCGACCTGGCAAAACTACCTTTACCTGTGTCTGTAAGCAATTCTTCCGCTAAAAAACCGGTAAAAAGGTTACTGGAGAAGAAAAATAAACCTTTGCATGCTAAAACAGCACCCCAGAACACTTCCTCTACAAAACATGATACCCGATTTCGGGGTAAACCTAAAAAAGACTATAAACTTTTATCCGAATTCGGTAAATTTTCTACAGAATTGCCTAAAACTAAAAACTCGGGTTTAAAAACTGGTGGAATCACAAAAAAAGTACCGAGATTGCTTTCCCGAGTAGCTGACAAAGAGGAAGACAATACTGTTCGAGGAATGCTTAAAAAGACAATGCTTCAAAAAAGAAGTAAAATCGTCATTCCTCCAGTTAAGAAGCCAAAGTTGAGCTCACCGAAAACAAACGCCGTGTCTGAAAAATCAAAAAAAGAAAAGAAAAAGGTTGCACAATCACCAAAAAAAGAAATTTCTCCAAAAACAAAAGAAATCTCCTTTCAAGATACATCATTGGACATGGATGACTCAGAAGACGAGTTTTTGTATGATGAATTGATTGACGAGTTAGTAAACCCACCACACAAAAAAAATTCAACTTCTGAGAAGACAACAAACATAACCCTAAAACCTAAAGTGGGGAACAAACCTCCGACTATTGTTAAAGGAGGTATTGTTAAGAAGAGCAGTTTGCCTCCCGATTTAAAGTTGGTGGCTAGTCCTCCAACTTTAAATAGCTCTAAATCAGCAGGAACAGCATTAACATTCAAAAGTAAACCGACCACCATTGAAAGTACATTGAAAACGCCGGCTACAGCGGAAACCCCTAAAGCAAGTTTGCCCAGCAAAGCATCTCCTTTCCCTATAGCTATTAATTCATCATCTAAAGCAGAGTCCAAGGGTCAAGGGAAGAAAGGTCCTAAAAAACCTGATAAGCCCGAAACTGTAGTGAAAGAGGATTCGCCCTCTAGTTTGTTGAATACACCGACCATATCAAACTCTCAAACAAAAATTTCACCAAAAGAAAAATCTCCTATTTCTAGACCCAGAGGAAGACCAAGATTAGGTCCAAAGAAAGTAGCGAAGGATGTACCGATTTTAAATACAGCAGCTGAGGATGAATCGGATGAGTACACAGAGGTAGAGACTTTAGAAAATATCGATACTGACCCTGTTGATACGATATCTAACAACATAAGCGACTCAGAAAAAAATGGAGAAATCCAAGTCTTAACTCAGATAACCACCAAGAGTACAGTGATGTCGGATGTTGATCGCTCTGAAATTAATGCAAAAAAAGATGAAGATCCCCATTTAGATCTTTTAAGGATACTGTCTGATGACACAGAAGATGCTGCACAATCTGATTCGAAGGATTTGGAACAAGGCCATGTAGAGAAACTCCATAAAGATTCCAAAGAAAACCCTACGACAGAAATAACCAAATCTGATATTCCTGTTTGCAGTTCTGATGTAAATGTCCTTGAAAATACAGAACAAATTAGTAATGAAAATCCAAATGACCGGGAAGGGAAAAACTCTTCATGTCCACAACCTCAAGATGCTTCTAATACGAAGCCCAGTCAGGAAACCTCTAGTAATGCAGAAGAATTAAAAGAACTTCCAAGCGAAATTGTGGTGGAAGAACCGCCACCTGTAAGAACAATATATGATCTTATGAGTGAGGTTTCTTTGCAATACCCCAGTTGGAATCTTCACATAATTCCCGAGACTAATGCATTTTGCATCGCACAAGTAACAAAAGGACGGCTAGGCCTCCCTACTCTGAAGAAATGTATCGAATTGGACCCAGATACTTACAGTGCTAAAGTTTATATTCATCAATATCACATTAAAAGATTCGATGGAGTTTATGATAGCGAAGAAGCGATTCTAGCCCTCATTGAAGAAATCCACTCCATAAAAGCGTGAGAATACTCAAGACTGTCTAAAAGTATTTTGATCTAACCTAAAAATTTAAAATTTGATGAATTTTTGGCCAATGCATATAAAACAAGCGAGTTAAAATTAGGTATAATGATTTTGTATGGACACAGATGTGTATGTGAAAATAGTTGTGTATATCTTATCATGTGTAACAAAGTAGTTTGTTCAAAACCCCCCTTACATGTTAATACGCTTCTTTATATTAGTTTTCAAGTATGTGTAAGTAAGGACCCTTTATATTGGTTTGCTTTGCTACAAATGCAGTTTTATTGATTGTACTATCAATTTGCAACGGAAATTTATTTTTATTGGTAGTTTTCGTGCCAGTGAGATTGACAGTAGTGTTTTTTTATCTCTAGAGTGTTAGTTGTGGTGTTTATGCTTGAAAATTATATTTGAAGAAAATATAATTTGTTAAATGTAAATATCTTTGTTACTAAAGTATTCTATATCTATATTTAAAAACTCAATTTTAAGATTGTCTTTTCAAGTTATTTAAAAACATAAAATTTTGTATGATAGGCTTTTTTGTGTTTTCAGAGAGTTTTCACTAAAGAATACTGTTTAAATCCTTTATTTATAATAAAACATATTATTACACGAATTATTCTATTTTTTTTCTTATTCTCCAAATTCATGTAGAGTCTGCGAGTAATTAACTGTCTAAAATATAATTTTAATAAATTGTAGGCCCTATATGCCTTGTCTCATATTTTTAATTCGTTTTTATTTGCAAAATATGTTATAAGGGTTGTGCGCCTAAATGAATGTTTGAGGAAAACTGTAGAACGAGCTTATTAAAACAAAGGGAGCAGCATATCATGCTAGTTTAGAAAAAAATGGACCATTTATGTTTCTTAGCCTAAATTGTTTACATAGTTCAAGAAAGATATTTTTTTAAGATTGGTGAAGAGGTACCGCAACAGATGTAGAAACAGCTTTGTTGTGTGTCCTCTAGGAATGACTTTTTATTCTTGCTGCTAACCACTGTTTGAAACAGTATTTGTTGTAGGCCTACTGTTCGTTACAGTGAGTTGTCTTGTTGTAACACCATTCAACAAAGGTTGCATTCAGTTCGGTAGTGACCTGTCTAAGATTAAATAATATATGTATCTTTCCTTCACATAATAGGCTAAACTTTGATGGCTATAGGCTATATATACCATACATTATTGTAACTCGACGTCCTCGAAATAACAAAATACATCACAGATGCAGGAAGTGAGATATGGTGTATTATTAACTGGAAGCTTAAAAAATACTTCGTCAGTTAAAAATTGACCAAAGAATATAAGCATCAGCAAGCATCATTAGGCTTGCTGATGGCTTTGGTTTACCATTTTTATTTTCATTTTACCCCTCGTGATGGGAAGTTTGTAAATTATCAGTTGAGATATATGTATAGTAATATGCTACTATGTCATTTTGAAATGTGTGTGAGGTTTTTACTCTAAATTTTTGTTCTTAAATTTTTCTTTTATACTTGTTAATTTACAATCTTTCTTAGTTACCAGTATGCTTAGTAACTTTGTGCCCTTGCTCTGCAAGGATAACAATTTTACTATCATGGATTGTCGTGTAGTGTAAAAAGGAGAAGGTCTGTTTCGTAACGAGGTGTTGAGAGATTTGCAAACGGCTTGGGCTCACAAACTGACATTTGAATGACAAATGTAAGCATAATGGCATTGTTAATTATGTCAGATACATGATGTTTGACAAAAATACAGCAGTTACTGAACAGACGTTCATTTCAGAGTTAGCCTTGAGCTCTGCACGAGGTTCAACGACAGAGGTTGGGTATTCTAAACTATATCTATAACAATATTTATATCTATATCTAAAAAATATCTATATACAAAACACATTTTTTTTTTAATAATTACGAAAATTGATTTGGAAATAAAGTAAAGTCAAAACATGTCAGTTCAATAATAAATTAATGATTTTTAAAAGGGTACCCGGTACTCATAATTATTCTTTACAATTTTAACTTAAAAAAAGTCTATGCTTATTTCTGTGTATTGAATAGACGCAAACTACTGACGTATATACGAGGTGGAAAATATCTGGAAACTAAATAATATCTTCAAAAGTATTTAAGTAATAAAACTAAAACTTTGCAAATGGATTTTGAGTAACTTTCTACTTTAGTACTTACTGTCGTTGGACCTCCAAGGGGAGGACGGTCCACAAGGAGTCAGAAGAAAATCTTAAAAGTAAGCATACGTACATTAAGATAAAGATCTCTACATTAAATAATATGATCTATAATTTACTTGATACTTGAAGTAGTCCCACTGGAATCGCTTCCTTGACGGTGTCGTCAGGTTTGGCATTTGGATTAGGCTCCGAGTAACATTTTCTCAACCTCGTAGTAAGCCATATCAACCAAGTGATCCTTCAATAGAGATTTGAACTTGTTCAGGTTTGTTTCACAATTGACTATATTGCGTGGTAGCTTGTTGTAAATTTTTACACTGCTAAAATAAGGGCTTTTGCTTGCCAGAGTTGAGTTAATTTGTGGAACTTGGACATTTTTGGCAAATCTTGTACTGTACTGGTGGACCAGATTATTGGTTATGAAAATTTCAGGATGCTTCCTCAATAATGTATAGCTGACTCCATAATGAAGAGTGATGGAAGGGGTAAGATGTTGAGTTCCCTGAATAAATGCCTGCAATAAGCAAGGCGATGGACAACACACATCCTTCTTTATGACTCGCTTCTTGAGAAGAAAAGTCCTTTTAGCCGCCGTACGGCCACCGCAAAAGATAATTTCATAGGAAATAAGACTGTGAAAACTGCATTTCACGCTGGATTAGCCTGTATGGAGTCTGTAGTTTAGATGGATAACAGAGGTCAATATTGATGAGGATAATGCGTTGAGATGCCCATCCCACTTTAGATTCTCACTATTGTGGATACCTAGGAACTTCACATGCATTCAGCCAATTATGGACAGACGTCAACGGCAAAAAGCCAAACTTAACCATTTGTCAACGAAAAAATCAGATCGTTTACGTAGAGGAGGAACAGCAGCGGTCCAAAAGGTTTGAGCATTGAAACACTCCCACATTGAAAGGAGGAGATACGGTAGAGTCGACAGTTCGGAGAATGTTGCCGCAACCAGGTGTTTCGCTGTGACATGGGGATTTTTTAAATTATAGGTAACCCACACATGAGGGATTTTCCAGCGATGGCCATGGTCAAGAGCTTGAGCAGAAAGACTCAGTGATTACGAAGATCGAAGGCCTTAATCATATTATAGAAAAGGCATGAAAAGTCATCGGACAAATCCCAGTGGCTATAGATATCATTGAGCAAGGAAAAACAGCGTCACAGGTGGACATGTGCTTCCGAAAACCGAATTGTTTGTAAGTAAGAATATTTTTAGATTCAGTATAAGCATTGACTTTGTACACTACGTGTACATAGTCAATGGTATAAGCCAGAAAAAGACAATCACAAAGATCTTGCAAAGCAGGACTTCACAGATATAAGACGGTAATTTTTTACTGAATGACCACCAACATTTTTCAGCACAGGAACAACACTGGATATCTTCAGCTTTTGAGAAATAAAAAACCAGTTTCAAAGGATTTGTTTATTATGTGAGCAAGGGCATCAAATATGTTTTCATTACAAGTCTTCAAGAGGCTACAAGGAACCTGGTCCACACCCCCTAGTAGCAAAAATCATTATCCCACCGTTATGCTACTGAACGTTGCTGATCGAAACTAATATTGTCCACCTCTGAATGATCGCTGAATATGGTTGGCCAACGGTAGGGAGTGTACCAAGGCGCGAGGTTGGCCCATTGTAGGATTAACCAACCAACCATCAAATATCCAACGTATACCCAACCATAAAAAGTCAAAATACATGCATTATTTTTGCTAATCAGTATAGATTTAAAAAATGTAAATAATTTCGAGCAAAAATATGTGACCCATTGGAGGATTTGAATCAGCAACCTTTTCACTTTATGTAATAGCGCCTTTGATGCCTCCTGAGCCACGGGAACTGTACTGGAGCTGGATATAATATACTAGTTATACATTTAAAACTCGGTCGGCCTTCACTGGTGCATTGATAGTTTTGCAAGTAAAACTAAAACGTCGACCGAAATTCGAAATTACTAAATAACTGACATTTTCGGGTGTTTGAAATAGTTTTAAATGTAAAAAACTTCATGCATTTTATGCTATTTTTAAGATCGAATGAATATTAGATAAGTCTATGCAGGATGAAATAAATAATTTGAAAAGTTAATACATTTATACCAGTTTATAACAGGTTTATTTTATTCAATGCAAAATTATATGTATTTATAAATAAATGTAAAAAAAAATTGTTAAAACAAATTATGAAGATTATGATATCAGTTTACTGGTTTTAGCGAATTTTCCTATAGGGAATACGCTATTACGGTAGTAGTCACGGTAAGACCTAAGCCCGGGAACATGATACTTTATCGTTTTGAGGTTTCTAGAAGCCAAAAACACCGTTCGTTCAAATTGATATATATGTCCGTGAACACGATAACTTTCTAACGGAATCTATGATTTTGATGAAATTTGCTACAGGTGTATAAGCCAGCATCTACTTAATTGAGTTCGCAAACCAAAATGATTGGACCATGGGAACGGGGTTTTAAAAGGGTAAAAAATAGGTTTTTGGCTTTTTTAAATTTTATTTATAAAATTCAACAATTTTAATTTAAGTTATTTAAAAGAGCTTAAACCCAAACAATCAAGTATTTTGAACTTTTTACCTAGCTTAAATCGTTATGGAGAAAATCCAAAAATATGTTTCCAATGTTATTCTTATGAGTAATCAACAAAATCGTCTATCTTGCTTATTTATTGACATGATAAAATTTGGTATCTACATTAATTAGGAAGTGTTTAACTTATATTTGCTTACAAAACCCATATGGTGGCAAACCTACGTACTCACCCCTATGGGGTTTATGGGGGAAATAAAAGAACACCTGATAAAATTTGGTATGTACATTCACTAGGCAGGGTTTAACTTATATTAACCAACAAAATCCTTATTGCGGTAAACCTAGATACTTTCATTCCCATGGATTTCATGGGAAAATAGAAAATATACCAAAATTTAATTGGAAATTCGCTGAGTACGCAGGTCTGCTGCGACGGTGGTATTTTACTTTACCTTTTTCCCATTTTAACTTGGAAGACTGTCGACTGTCATTACTAATACTCTTATTATTTTAAAAGTTTTAAACTTAGAATTTAAAGTTTTATTTCATAATTTATTATATAACAGAGACATTAATTTCTTAAAAGAATTAAAATGTAAAATTATCGTTAAAAATAAAACGTGTGAAAACAATGTTAGGAATTTCACTATTATAATATGAGGCGGTGTTATTTTTGAGCGCCGGCTAGCTAAATATATTGGGTATAAAACATTGAAGACATCACAACATTTCCATTTGTAAATAATTATCTGTATTAATACATACAAAATGTTCGGTTAACAACATTTGTAATTAGATACTTTTCCAGTTCTGTCACATATAAATGTTGATAGGCCTAAATTTCATACAAGTCTAAATATAGAGTACCATTCCAATCTTAATGAGAGACTTATCTTATTGAGGGTTGATGACTGCGAAGTTGACCGCTCCTGGCCTTGAAGAGAACGCTCGGCATGGATGAAGACAGATATTCGAGGGCGATGTTCGAAAGAGTCTGTAGTCAACGTCGGGATCAACACAGTTCAGACACTTTCATTAAACTTTGATAAAATTCAACTCCGGTTTGAATGAGGGCAACTTTCACCGACGATTTAGTCTTTGACGACTCGTACATTCGAGATGACTAAGTAAAGCTGTCGATCGACACTATCCACCACAAAATGGCGGTTGTTATCCATCCCGAACTGCTCCGGTGACCGAACAAGGCGCGGTTCGTATTGCACAAGTTCCTTTCGACGAATGAGCTCCGACTTCGAGTGTTCGTTGGTAAAGATCGACCAAGGAGCTCTGTCATTGGCTACGAAGTTTCCCGAAGATTTCCGAGTTCGCACGACCGAGTATTGATCGCCGACATTTCTGGAAATAACCGGTTACTGCCCGGCCTTGACATACTATCCGGTTCAAACTGGAATGTTTTTTCTATACGTCTGGGCCAAAAATAGACTTTCCACGAATTGTTTTGCTCAAAAAGCGTTAAAAATCAACTTTTTTATTATTTGACCGATCTTTATGAAATTTTCACAAAAGCTAGGGAATTTCGTTTGATTTATTTTGGTATATGTTTCATTTTATTCGGATTTCTAGTTTTTTAGTTATTCATAATTTTCTATCCATGAACCGTTAATTACGTTTCATCGCATAATTACATTTATGTTAGTTAATTATTTTTATTGTTTTATGACTTTTATTATTTAATAGACTTATTTAATTGAGACACCCATCACAGATACCCCCCAAAATTTAAAAAATGAAAATAAATTTTCTTTTTTAAATTTTCTCCGATATGTCATCAACTCTCAAACCTATCTTCATACAATTCTAACCTGTACTATCTTAATTTCTACTTATTTTTATTCAAAATGACAATATTAAATTTAATACTTGCAATCAAACAATTTTAACATCAATTTATTTTTTATGCATTACAAATGCATCGTCCTTAAGTTCTCTTCCTTTTATATATATATATATATATATATATATATATATATATATATATATATATATAACCAACAACTCACTGACTCACTACACTGCACATTAGTTTGGGCGCCCGGTTCACTATTGACACAAGTCCAATAGTCAACGGCCATAGGATAGTCTCTGTTGCTGCCATGCGCCGTGCAGTCTCAGCTCACCCAATCTGGACATACATAGTTTCTGTTACCATCATGATACAATAATTCCTATTTTATGAAAAGAAAAATCATTATTACATATATTTCATAATTTTTCAATCAGTTATATATACTTAATAAATTTTCAGAGACTTTTTTTTTTTTTTTTTTTACTACCCCATTTCAAAATATATAATAAACTTTCACTAGTATATGAACACATTTCTTTCCCTAGGGTTCCACAATATTACAATTCTAATCCCTATTTTCTTAATTTACTAACAAATTTTCTATAAATGTACAAAAATACAAGGAAGAGTTCACCAAAGCTGTTGATGGAACTGAGGTTTTGACCGATTACAATAACAAAAGGTACGTCATTTCTGATGTGAATTGGGATGAAAATCCATCGTCACTTGATAGAGATGGCACTCGAGTGTCATACATGAATTACTATAAAGAGAGATATAACATCAAAATCTCTGAATCAAAACACCAATCTCTGCTTATAAAAAAAAAATTCCTTTTTTTATATATATATTTTAAGATTTACATCTTATAAAGCTATTCTTATGCAGTTTGATTTAATAAAGATGAAATATTTCTTGACAATAAGGAATACAAAATGTTTTATACATTGAATAATTCATATGTACCTATCAATCTACTATTATTCATCTCCTAAGAAAATCAAATAACATCATAATTTAATAGTCAAAGTTCACAAAACCCTTATGAATGAACCAACAAAATTCTTAATCATTCAAGAAATGCAAAGAGCATAGCGTTTACATCGCGCCTCAAAATTATAGACACAAAAATCATCTTAAAACTATATGTGGCTAAGTATGTTAACATGTACCCCCCACAACTACCAGGTACAGAGGTAAAATGGTGATTCTACAAATCGGTGGGTCGAAAAATACGTATCCCTTAAACAATTAAACAAAGTGACAAAACTATTTATATAAAATTATTTCTTTATGGTCGTCCTTCCATATGGATCATAAATTAATTTAATCCCCATATGGACTTGTATCTTTGATTTGATTTTGTTTAAGGGCACAAACAACAAGTACCTAACAACAAAAGCCCAAAATATCCTACTCTATGAACCTTCTAAGCTGCCTTACATTATAAGTGCCTATAATTTCATCCGAAATGAGATCTCTCAGTACATAAGCATTATCTAATTTTACTCCTACTATTTCATACGGTCCTTCGTAAAGCTGAAAATACTTCTTTATTTTCTTACCTAATTTATCTGATAAATGGTGCGTCTTTGCTAATACTTTCTGTCCTATCGCGTATTTTATACCTTTAACCTTACTATCAAATTTTGCTTTCCTTTTTTCTAATTTAAACTTAACTAATTCTTTCACCAATACCAGTTGTTTGTCATGATCATATTGCATTTCAGGAAAATCTATTAAATTTTTAAACAATGACTGTGGTCGTTTTCCAAACATCAAACTGTAAGGAGTCTGTTCTGTTAAACTACTAACTGAAAATTTCAAGCAATCCTCAAAATATGAAAGATGTTCGGTCCATTTTGTATGCTGGTCAAAACAATATGCCCTACACATACGATTAATTTCTTTGTTGTACCTTTCCACAGGATTTGCTTGCGGATTATATACGGATGAATGTATACATTTTATACCCATATTGTTTAAGCTGTTATACCATTTTGCAGACGTAAATTGACTACCATGATCAGCAAGTATGCACTCTATTTTTCCTATTGTGTTACAAAAATCTTCAATTTTTTTAATCAAAACAGTTGAACTAGCTTTACGTACTGCATACAACTTAACATATTTTGTAAAAATGTCTACCATAGTGAATATATATTTTGCTTCGAATCTACCTGTCGGTAATTCCCCTATCAAATCAATGCTAACCAATTGTAATGGCCTTTCAGCTGTTATTGATTTCAAACTTCCCTCATTATGTTTGTTGTCATGCTTTGTCTTTTGACACAATACACATTTTCTTAACTGTTCTTTAATAGCCTTTTCCATATTATTAAACACACAAAATTCCCTCAAAGTTAAATAAATTCTATGAGCACCAAAATGTCCATATTTCCTATGAGCGAAATCAATCAATTGACTAACTTTAATTTTTGGGACACATATTCTCCATAATTCATCGTCGTCCTTACTATTCTTAAATAATAAACCATCATGTATTATGTATTCTAAAAATTTTACTTATCTTTCGTTTGATTACACTATCGTCACCTTGCAAGATTTCAATGATTTTACCATAGTTGTCATCGTTTAATTGGCTTTGTTTCAAGTTTGACAAAATTTGTTTCATTTCACTTTCTTTGAAACCCAAATTTAATTTGTACTTTAATACCTTGACATTATTCTTTGATTTATTCTCAAGTCCATCTTCGTTAATACGAGACAGCACGTCACATACAACATTTTCCCTACCAGGTATATACTGTATTTCGAGGTTAAATTCCTGTAACACCATTACCCAGCGTAAAATTCTACCATGTGTTAATTTACAATTAGTCAAAAATGTCAATGATTTATGATCTGATTTAACTATGATTTTATGATGTCCAAGTAAGTAGGCTCTGAACTTATTACAAGCAAAAACCAAGGCTAGTAACTCTTTCTCAGTGATAGAGTAGGCTTTTTCTGTCTCCAGCAACTTACGACTCGCAAACATAATTACTTGTTGATGTCCCTGTTCATTTAATTGATATAACACTGCAGCAATAGCATTGTCTGAAGCATCAGTACCAATATAATATTCTTTCTGAAAATCAGGATGACTTAACATTACAGATTTTAAAAATTCTTTCTTTAAATTTTGAAAATCATCTGACTCCTGCTTTCCCCAGCTCCATTTATTTTTTCCATTCAAAAGGTGAGAAAATTTACTTGTAAATTCTGAATATTTATCATGAAAACATCGGTAATAATTCATCAAACCTAATACTGATTGAAGCTCTTTGACATTTCGCGGGTCCTTTAGTTCTAGAATTTTATTTTACTTTCTCAGGATCCATCGATATACCTTTCGATGAAATTATGTAACCTAGGAAGTTAACTTCAGATTGAAAATACCCCCGTCGCAGCAGACCTGCGTACTCAGCGAATTTCAAATGGAATTTCATATTATTTACTTTCCCCATAAAAACACCATAGGATCGAGTATGTAGGTTTTCTGCCATTGGGTGTTGTTAGAAAATCTAAGTTAATTAATAATTGGTGAATGTAAACACAAAATTGTATCAAACTCTGGCAATTTTTTATTTTCCCCATAAACCCCATGGGGGTGAGTATGTATGTTTGCCGCCATGTGGGTTTTGTAAGCAAGTATAAGTTAAACCTTATATAGATAATGTACATACCAAATTTGATTAAGTTATGTCAATAAATAAGCAAGATATAGGGTTTTCTTGATTTCCCATAAGAATAACATGGAAAACACACTTTTGGATTTGCCCTGTAACCAGTTATGCTATGATAAAAATTCAAAATACCAAATTGTTTGTTTTTTTTAAGCTCTTTTAAATGGTTTCAGTTAAAATTGGTGAATTTTAAAAATTAAGGTCCAAAAATGCAAAAAACCCATTTTTGACCCCTTTAAAACCCCATAAAACCCCGTTCCCATAACCCGACAATGCTGGTTCGCGAACTCATGAAAATAGACCTGGTCTTACACCTCCATACCAAATTTCATCAAAATCGGAGGTCCCCTTCAAAAGTTATCAGTACCACGGACACATAGATATATAGATAGATATATAGATATATATGATATATATATATAGATAGATATATAGATATATATCTATATATAGATATATAGATATATAGATCTATATAGATATATAGATATATATATACATATATATGAAAATGAACGAACGGTGTTTTTGGCTTCTGGGGACCTCAAAATGAAAAAGTAAAGTGGTCCTGGGCTTAGGTCTTACCATGGCTACTACCGTAATAGCGTATTCCCTATAGGGAAATTCGCTAAAACTCACATTTACTTAATTTAACAGTAGCACCATATTCGGCTAACCTACCAAGAACTAAGTCAATATGTTGCATATGTTCTTCCATAGTTTTGGAAAAAATAAGTATATCATCTACATATGTGGTCATAAATGAGTCGAAATCTCCTTTAAATATATGTGACATAGCTTTAATAAACGTAGCAGACGACGTTTTTAACCCAAATGGTAACCTACAATATGCATAATTAGCTCCACTAAAAATAAATGAAACATACTTCCGGCATTCCTTTTTCAAACCTACTTGTAAAAAACCTTGTGTTAAGTCAATACTACTTAAAGATTTTATTCCTGCAAATCTTTGTAATATATTCTCTATCTTCTCCGTCCTCTCACAATGATTCACAATATACTTATTTATTTTTCTACTGTCTAGACAAATTCGTGTTGAACCATCTTTCTTTGTTACTGCCACTAAACTATTATTATATGGACTGTTTGTTCGCTCAATGATTTTATTTTTACTTATATTAACCAACAAAATCCTTATTGCGGTAAACCTAGATACTTTCATTCCCATGGATTTCATGGGAAAATAGAAAATATACCAAAATTTAATTGGAAATTCGCTGAGTACGCAGGTCTGCTGCGACGGTGGTATTTTACTTTACCTTTTTCCCATTTTAACTTGGAAGACTGTCGACTGTCATTACTAATACTCTTATTATTTTAAAAGTTTTAAACTTAGAATTTAAAGTTTTATTTCATAATTTATTATATAACAGAGACATTAATTTCTTAAAAGAATTAAAATGTAAAATTATCGTTAAAAATAAAACGTGTGAAAACAATGTTAGGAATTTCACTATTATAATATGAGGCGGTGTTATTTTTGAGCGCCGGCTAGCTAAATATATTGGGTATAAAACATTGAAGACATCACAACATTTCCATTTGTAAATAATTATCTGTATTAATACATACAAAATGTTCGGTTAACAACATTTGTAATTAGATACTTTTCCAGTTCTGTCACATATAAATGTTGATAGGCCTAAATTTCATACAAGTCTAAATATAGAGTACCATTCCAATCTTAATGAGAGACTTGAGGGTTGATGACTGCGACGTTGACCGCTCCTGGCCTTGAAGAGAACGCTCGGCATGGATGAAGACAGATATTCGAGGGCGATGTTCGAAAGAGTCTGTAGTCAACGTCGGGATCAACACAGTTCAGACACTTTCATTAAACTTTGATAAAATTCAACTCCGGTTTGAATGAGGGCAACTTTCACCGACGATTTAGTCTTTGACGACTCGTACATTCGAGATGACTAAGTACAGCTGTCGATCGACACTATCCACCACAAAATGGCGGTTGTTATCCATCCCGAACTGCTCCGGTGACCGAACAAGGCGCGGTTCGTATTGCACAAGTTCCTTTCGACGAATGAGCTCCGACTTCGAGTGTTCGTTGGTAAAGATCGACCAAGGAGCTCTGTCATTGGCTACAAAGTTTCCCGAAGATTTCCGAGTTCGCACGACCGAGTATTGATCGCCGACATTTCTGGAAATAACCGGTTACTGCCCGGCCTTGACATACTATCCGGTTCAAACTGGAATGTTTTTTCTATACGTCTGGGCCAAAAATAGACTTTCCACGAATTGTTTTGCTCAAAAAGCGTTAAAAATCAACTTTTTTATTATTTGACCGATCTTTATGAAATTTTCACAAAAGCTAGGGAATTTCGTTTGATTTATTTTGGTATATGTTTCATTTTATTCGGATTTCTAGTTTTTTAGTTATTTATAATTTTCTATCCATGAACCGTTAATTACGTTTCATCGCATAATTACATTTCTGTTAGTTAATTATTTTTATTGTTTTATGACTTTTATTATTTAATAGACTTATTTAATTGAGACACCCATCACAAATATTACTTTTATACTTATCCTCTTTTTATGTTAAAAAAGTTTAAGATTTTACTTTTATGATTTTTGAGTGAATATAACGTTATTTTTATATTGTGTGCTGTGTGTCGACAACGGTAGGACATTTACCAATTACAGTTGTTGATGGCCAAACATTGGCTTGGGTTGGAATTGCCGATCATAGCTACCGAAAATCAGTCGGCTCAACCGCAACATTGCCAAACTTATTTTAATGATTCCATTGGTAGGATTTTCCAACAATAGTCCAACGTTGAATTTTGGTTGGAATTGTTGATTAGAATTACCCAATAATATATTCGTTGGGCCAACCTCAAAAATGTCAACCAACCACTTCCCTTCCATCCTAACCATAATCCAAAGTTGGCCCAACAATGTGTGCTACTAGGGTCAGAGCTTTTTTCGATCCCAGTAAACAAAATTATTTCTATAATCTCTGCTGCCGAGGAAGGAGTCAGCACAAAACTTCCCTCTCCAAAACCATCAGGTATGTCCGGAGCAGTGTTATCACTAGCCACTTTAGAGACCTCCTCCACAAAATAATCACTAAAATGATAAACCACTCTAACAGAGTTTATAACAGAGGGTTTGTCACTAAATAAATAGTAAATTCTCAAACTCATATTGGCGTGTGAGTGTTAAAAATCCCCTCGCACAATGTGCCAACCACAGCCCAAGACTCCCTGCTAGTTTTGTTTGAAAATAATATTTTTCTCTAAAAAGGACGTTTTGACTCCTGAAAAAGACGACACTGAAAATTTTTAGCCCGTTGATAGGCCTTCTCAATATAATTTATGATTTAATAGTATTCAATTCCAACAATGCTTCATGGGAGCAAACGACCTCGTTATTTATCCAAGCGGGGATCTTTAAAGTAGAAGTCAAAAAGCTCACATCAAAAACGTATATTCATTACGAAGTTGAGTAGAAATCATCAAACAAGTAATCAACAGAAAAGGAATTCAAAGTGCCGGCAGTCATACATATAGCTTAGATTTAGAGAGGATCTTGAACATTTCATGAGTGGCTGGCTGTTTATTAAATCACTGATTTTTACTGTGAGATAGGTAAAATATGAATCTCTTGTAATAACAAATACCCCGTCGCATAAGATAGTCCTCTCTACCACTTAACCTCAGGTAAGATTTTCTATCTTACTGCAACTTTAACTTTAAAGAAGCATATAGAGCGGAAATCTCAAGGGGGATTTCTCAATACTGTTGGGAAAATGCACACCTTATCATAGTCTATCAACTGTGAAAAATTCTGCTCCTTCGGAATTACTTCTGGCTAGAATCTATTTTGACTGGGCAACTATTCCAGTGTTGCTAGGTGTTGTCAGTGTTGTTGTCTGCTTGAGTGCTTGGCGCTTGATAGTCGTCTGCTTCTGCTTAATGGTAATTGAGCGATTATCTCGTCGCAGGAATAAAAACTAGAGTAGTGCGCATGCGCCAAAAATGAACGACTCTCGTTCCTTTGATTCGACTCTGTTCCATGACTATGAATGAACTGGTTCATGACCGACTTGGTCTTGGCCATTAATTCATTACACTTCTTAGAGGACCATAATTTTACCACAGTACATTGGCTATTCAAATTTGGGAAGCTGTTAAACTTTGAAAGTTTGATTATGCAAGGATTATGACTCTGGCTACTTTCTTTTGTTTTGACCAAAATGGTCTATTCCAATGGAGAACCCATTTTGTATTGAATCGGGAGCAGCTAATTTCTATCTCCTAATCTTTTGTGACATTGTTCTTATTTAATTCCTCCTTAAAATTCAAGAAATATTTAGCCAAATGTTTATGAAATAGCAAGATGTGCCATCACTAATTATAAAAGCTTTGTTAATTTACATATCTGGAAGGTTTGGTAAAACCAATATTGCAAACAACTTGAGGGGCAGCCTCCCAAAATAAGGGAGTAGGCCTGTGCAAACATTATAAAATGATGAGTTCCTAGAACCCTTCTTATAACTCCAGCATCTTAAATTAATTATTTTGTCCTTTTAATTTATCCCCGTAACTATTAAATCACACCCGTACTCAGTGTATACCACCATAGATTAAGCATACTCCTCAAGAGAAGAGTATGCTTAATCTATGATACCACTATGTAAAGTATGACACATATAACTAATTATACTGTACCAGATGAATCGTGTAGGCCTATAGAGCACAAATTTTATTTGTAATTTATTCTACGAAGGTAAAATAGGCCTTATCCTTGGGAAAAATTAATCTTTAAGACTGTAGGTATATATGCTCTTGTGTTTTTTAATGGTATTATTTTGATCATTTTTTAATCTGTTGATGTTTCTCAATAGAAGATGAGAAACGAAACAAATACCTCTATAGTGAAACTAAGCGTGAAAACTCCGCTTGTCTTAAAATATGATTGAACTAAATAGACATATACCACCTTACATTTTTACATTCTTGAAAGGAGTGTAATTTAGTAACAGCATATTTATTTTCATTACTTATTCCCCAAAATTAATATCTGGATTTCCTGAAATTCATAATTATTCAACAGGATATTGGCATAGCCTAATTAATTTGCAGTCTGTCCTTTCATCATGGGTTTTACCACCTTTTTAGCGAATTTTCCAAAGGGAATGATGAGCTATTACCCATTATACCGTAGGTCTCATGGTAAGACCTAAGCCCGGTACCATGTTACTTTTTCGTTTTGAGGTGCCCAGAGACCAAATAAATAAGTCATTAATATATATATACATATATGTATGTGTCCCTAGACACGATAACTCTCGTAAAAACGGTCCGATCGAGACCAAATTTGGTAGAGATGTGTAATCCTACCTTTATTCGGATGAGTTCGTAAACCAGATATCGACCTACCGGAAGGGGTAGTTTTATGGGGTTTTGTACTCCAAAAATGTTTTTTTTGCATTTTTCATATGTAATTTATAAAAATTTTATATTTCGATTTTCACCACTGAGCTAAAAAAACACACAATTTAGTATCTTGAAGCTTTGCTCTATCTCCATTGGTTACCGAGGTATTAAAAAGTCTAAAGACAGTACATTGTATTTCGGGGCTCCAATTTTAATCTTATGGAGAATTATTTTTGTCAAACTTTATTTTACAATCTGTTCAAAATACATAGAACAATAAGTAAAAATGATAAAAATAACATTCACATGAGCAAGTATTTGTCCAGTGACAAACCTTGTTACTTATTTACTGCAAATTAGGCAAATCTGTATGGCAGATCTAACACTTTGACACATCTTTTTAGTCGGTAAACAGAGTAACTATTATCAAGTAAGTTCACAGCAAGATTGTTCGGATGACTTTCCTTTCCAGCTTCATTTGATATTTTTCACTAAATCTTGTGATCTCTTCTTCAACAGTTGGCATTTTCAGGTCGTCGTGTATAGTTTTGTTTGAAACATACCATGGAGCACAGATAGTCCAGTAAAACAGTACTGAAAAAATACACTACGTGGAAAAAATTATAGTATGGAGTTTTTCTGCTGTTTTATATGTTTTTTGGGGTGCTGAATCCGAATCTGAAGTTTGCACCAAGATATTCCTTGTGCTTCTCGAGATATCTGCAAAAAACATTGAAATTTTGGCACTTTTTTTAGTATTTTGCTTATAACTCCGAAACGATGCATTTTTTCGAAATTTATGTCCTTAACAAAATTAAAGTAGAGAAAATTTCCAACACAATGCATGCATAAACGTTGTTGTTACGACCAACCATTATGAAACTAGAGCTATTTGAAAATTGGCTAATTTTTAGTACTTTTAAGAAAAATACTGTTATTCAATATTACATCACATTTAAACAATTATTTGCACGTTTTTTGCCATAACACTATATATGTATGGAAAGAGCGTTAAATTTACTATAGATTTCATATATTATCGTTAGTTTGTAAGTGGTTAAGTGTTCGTAATATTGCTTATAATAGTTTATCTACAGTCACAATTCTAAGGTTGGCAAGACCATAATCTTTAATTACTAGTTATGTCTCTTACTGGCAAATGTCAGATTATTTTTGGAATGAGAATTATATATTTTGTGTACAGAGTTGAAAATATGCCTAAAAATCAATACCACTAACACTAAATAACACCCGTCACAGCAGACCTGCATGCTCAGCGAATTTAGAATTTAATTCAATCAATAATTTTTAGTCATAACAATACTGTTGTACTCATGGGGATGTAGGTTTTCTGAACTAAGAGTGTTTTATAGAAGTATTTTATTGTATAAATAATAATTAAAGTATTTTATTTTTATTTCCCTTAGACATACTTGCTAATTTTAGTGAATTTAGTTTTGTAAAGTTTAGCTTTAAAGATATTTCTTTGTATAGTAACATACACCTTATGTGATGTAAACTTAATTTTAAATGCATATTTTTTTATTAAAAGTCTCTTAAGTAGATAGATTACATATTAAATTACAATACTTTATTTTATTATAAAATGTACTTTATTATAAAATACAAATAAATAAAAACTTCCATAAATACAATAGCAAGATTGCATTAAAATGAGGTAGAGTGCACCCGAGGCCCGCCAAGTAAGAATTAAAATAATTTTGTTGCAGCAAAATAAACTGTTTTGTACTATTATAACAATATAAAACATACATCAATTTATTGAGAATTTAATATAGATTTAAAATACATATATAGTAATTATAATCTTCCATAAATACAATAGCAAGATTGAATTAAAATGAGGTAGAGTGCACCCGAGACCCGCCAAGTAAGAATTAAAATAATTTTGTTGCTGCAAAATAAACTGTTTTGTACTATTATAACAATATAAAACATACATCAATTTATTGAGAATTTAATGTAGATTCAAAATACATATATAGTAATTATAATCTTCCATAAATACAATAGCGAGATTGAATTAAAATGAGGTAGAGTGCACCCGAGACCCGCCAAGTACGAATTAAAATAATTTTGTTGCTGCAAAATAAACTGTTTTGTACTATTATAACAATATAAAACATACATCAATTTATTGAGAATTTAATGTAGATTCAAAATAAATATATAGTAATTATAATCTTCCATAAATACAATAGCGAGATTGAATTAAAATGAGGTAGAGTGCACCCAAGTCCCGCCAAGTAAGAATTAAAATAATTTTGTTACAGCAAAATAAACTGTATAATACTCTTATAACAATATGAAACATACATCAATTTATTGAGAATTTAATTTAGATTCAAAATACATATATAGTAATTATAATCTTCCATAAATATAATAGCGAGATTGAATTAAAATGAGGTAGAGTGCACTCAAGGCCCGCCAAGTAAGAATTAAAATAATTTTGTTACAGCAAAATAAACTGTATAATACTCTTATAACAATATGAAACATACATCAATTTATTGAGAATTTAATGTAGATTTAAAATACATATATAGTAATTATAATCTTCCATAAATACAATAGTAAGATTGAATTAAAATGAGGTAGAGTGCAACCGAGGCCCGCCAAATAAGACTTAAAATAATCTTGTTACAGCAAAATAAACTGTATAATACTCTTATAACAATATGAAACATACAACAATTTATTGAGAATTTAATGTAGATTTCAAATACATATATAGTAGTTATAATCTTCCATAAATATAATAGCGAGATTGAATTAAAATGAGGTAGAGTGCAACCGAGGCCCGCCAAGTAAGAATTAAAATAATTTTGTTACAGCAAAATAAACTATTCAACACTCCTATAACAATATGAATACTATATCAATTTATTCTGAATTTAATGTAGATTAAAATAAATATATAATAATCATCATCTTTCATGTATAAACAAGCAAAATCTTAATAAAATGAGGGAGCGTGTTTACTTTACAGCGAAAAAAATTAAAAATAATTTAGCTAATGTAAACTAAAACCTTTGAAACCTCTTATAACAATATGAAACTCGTATTACTTTGTGTTTTTTTTATTTTTTTTTGTTTTTTTTACTAATAGTAAAATATATATAAATATTTATAGTATAACTCGCCTTATAAATTGACAAAAAACGAGTTAAAAGATGTAGTGCACATAAATGACTTGTAAAAGAATACAAATTGTTTTGTAAAGACTAAATAAACAGTTAAAACAAAAAAATAACAACGTGATACCTACATTATTTTATTCTATAATTAAAGCAGATTATACTGATATATATATATATATATATATATATATATATATATATATATATATATATATGTATAATATTTGTTTATGATTGGTAGAGACTGTTTTAAAAGGAGATAATGCAAAGCATAAAAACTTTAAATGAAAATGCCTTTATTTTGCTAGAGCGAAATAACTATTCTGCACTCGTCCAACTATATGAAATGTATATATATTTTAATATATTAATATATATGCTTAATGTTTATTGCAAATTAGTATGATATATGACATATATTTATGATGCTACTGGTATACTCCTGGTCCTGCGAACCTACATACCCATGCGTACAACAGTATTGTTATGACGAAAAATTATTGATTGAATTAAATTCTAAATTCGCTGAGCATGCAGGTCTGCTGTGACGGGTGTTATTTAGTGTTAGTGGTATTGATTTTTAGGCATATTTTCAACTCTGTACACAAAATATATAATTCTCATTCCAAAAATAATCTGACATTTGCCAGTAAGAGACATAACTAGTAATTAAAGATTATGGTCTTGCCAACCTTAGAATTGTGACTGTAGATAAACTATTATAAGCAATATTACGAACACTTAACCACTTACAAACTAACGATAATATATGAAATCTATAGTAAATTTAACGCTCTTTCCATACATATATAGTGTTATGGCAAAAAACGTGCAAATAATTGTTTAAATGTGATGTAATATTGAATAACAGTATTTTTCTTAAAAGTACTAAAAATTAGCCAATTTTCAAATAGCTCTAGTTTCATAATGGTTGGTCGTAACAACAACGTTTATGCATGCATTGTGTTGGAAATTTTCTCTACTTTAATTTTGTTAAGGACATAAATTTCGAAAAAATGCATCGTTTCGGAGTTATAAGCAAAATACTAAAAAAAGTGCCAAAATTTCAATGTTTTTTGCAGATATCTCGAGAAGCACAAGGAATATCTTGGTGCAAACTTCAGATTCGGATTCAGCACCCCAAAAAACATATAAAACAGCAGAAAAACTCCATACTATAATTTTTTCCACGTTAAAGTACCGATTGCCTGGACTAAGAGTAATTTTCTTAAAGTTTTAGACTGGAACCTTTGTATAATGTTAATGCTTGATTTGCTAGCTGTCCCCCAAAGTTGTATACCGTAAGTCCAAATAGGTTTGATAATAACTTTGTAAAGCAAAATTTTGTTAGGCAAGGACAATTGTGAACTTTTACACAGTAGACCTATTCAATTTAATTTTCTTACTTTCAATTCCATTTGTTGTCTCTTATTCCAAATATGATTTTTCCAGGTTAATTTTTGATCCAAGTGTATACCCAAATATTTTACATTGTCCACTTCAGTTAATAAAATATTATTTAAGGCAACTGGTGGGCAAGTACCTTGCCTAAGAGAGAATGTGATGTGTGTGGATTTATAGTTGAATTAAAATCAAAAGAGTATTGAGACTCTCGGTGCTTCGGCAGTGTTCGGGTACGTTCGGTACCAGTCGGCTCCTGTAAGTTAACAACTACCGAGTTGTTCAAATGAACGACTCAATCAAGTGAATTGAATGAATCATATGTCATTTTCTAAAAGAGTCATTTGAATCAGCGACCACTGAGAATTAATTCTTTGTTCACCGAGTCGTATACATTGTAAAATGACAACTTTGTTTCGATCGCGATCTGAGAAACAGGCAGATGTTTCATCGGTTTTGTTTGCAAGGTTTCATATCCTTTTTATCATACAAAGGTTAGCGTTATTTAATAGATCTCACAAGTACCTACGCCTATATAGTGCCCACTTCATGCTAACCTATTTATTCTCTATTTTGTTACATAAATATAAAAAATTAAGATAATTGCCTATAACCTTGTAAGTTTTTTTTTTTTTTTTTTTTTTTTTAAGCTATTTCATCTATAATAGACAATTGTGAATGAGGCTTATTAAAAATGGCCACGAAACTATTAATAGAAATTTAAAACCTCAGTTGACGCCTTTACATTTGACGACACAACAAATGCATGACCCCGACACGGTATTGGTGATGGTGAGCAACAAAATCAGGGCCGGTTTGACCATATAGGTTACCACGTTCGCTCCCAGCCGCCGCATATGCGGCATTCAGGCTACTCCCTCAGCCCACCAACAAAATCATGGACTTCCTGTATACCGGCCCTAGTGGCTGTGTCTTACGCCACAGACCATGAATAGAATCAATAGAATCTGTCCACAGGTGTTGCCTACTGGCCATTAACGTCAGTGATCGTCCCAGCCACAGACCAGCAAGCACCGCGCACATGCGGCGGACAATCCCGTAGACCGTGCCTATGCTATCTAACCTTTAAAATAGACCGAATAAACAATATACTGTAACTAAATTGATCAGCTTTCATCCACTGCCTAATTATTCAATCAATACATCACATGAGTGAGAAACCAACGTACAAAATCAAATGGTATAATTATAATTCACCATTCGTAATTCAATTGTCTTAAGAGATTATAGGCATTTACGTCACGCGAACCCTGTAATTAACCTCGCTTTCAAACTGAGTGTATCCCTGGTAACTTAACTCTTTTTTTTTACTGTTTCGTACAAACTTAAAATTAATTAAATATTCAAGTGACCCAAAAGTACGTCACAGAATATTAACGTCAATTAATCGATGAAATTAGATTTTATCGCATTAAGACAGGTGAGGAAAAACAGCAGTATCATACGGACAAAAGAATAGGTTCAACATTCTGTTCGTGAAAAAGATCGATTCAAATGAATCAATTCGCCAAATGAGCCGAATTTTCCATTACCAGCTGATTAAATCAGCGGGTTTACCCGAGTGCTGCCGAACACTGCCGAAGCACCGCCAGTCCCAATCAAGGAATCTAAAATAAATAAAGACAAGGTAGGGGTCAAGACATGCAACGCCCTCTATGCACCAGGTGTTCTTTTGCACCTATGACATCACCATTTACTAATACTGTTAATGCTCATGATGACGTCATAGGTGCAAAAGAACACCTGGTGCATAGAGGGCGTTGCATGTCTTGACCCCTACCTTCTCTTTATTTATTTTTATTTATATTAGATTCCTTGGTCCCAATACTCTTTTGATTTTAATTCAACTATAGTTTCATTTACCTTAATCTTATGGAGAATAGGCAATTTTTTTTTTAATTAGGGACAGATATTGATGAAACTTAATATATGGCTTCATATTGTCCAAATTATATTTTTTTCTTAAAAATGTTTTTTAGTGTTCTCCATAGCAGCATACCTATATACTCTTTCCCTATATTTATCATAAAGATAGTTGACATTTATTTCCCTATTCATGAAGATTTGTTTACAGGTTAATCTGGTCAAAATTAATATTACTAATTAAGAAATTCGCTGAGTATGCAGGTCTGCTGCGACGGGGGTATTTGGTCTTATTTTCCATTCAAGATTTTATTTTATTTTATTTTATTTACATGCTCCAATACAGTAAAGAATACCATTTACATTGAAGCAGTTCATATCTATTAATAAGTCCATTAAGTAAGTTAAACCGGTTTTCTTCTTTCACTTCATTCTTCAATAAATTATATTCTACAGACTAAATAACTTTTTTATAATAAATATTGTGAAATACAATGGAACATTAAAAAATACTTTGGTTTGGTTAACAAACAGAACATATTAACAATAAAATAGAATGCCGTGGATTCCCAAAAAAAGTCTTTGGAAAATAAACTTGTTATTTTCTATTATAGGTACGGTTAAACCATAGTTAAATTATTCTTTACTCGACGAAGAACGGAAACTTGAAACTGAACTGAGAGACAGACAGAGACCATAGATAGAGACTCGTCTACAACCTCGAACTAAAACACGCAACCAACAGTTCATAGGACCAACAGATTCGGATCAAAGGATCTAGAGTCGTTCATTTTTGGCGCCTGCGCACAAATCTAGTCTTTATTCCTGCAGAGAAATGGTTGCCCAATTGATTACTGTACTGATTACTGATACAGGCGTCTATTTCGGCATTTTTCACTTTGTGGGAGAGCAAATTCTGACGAGGAGTGGGGGTAACGCCGACAGTGTTACCAACACCGCAAATACCACGCACGGTCATCACGGACAATGCTGAAGACCGTATTTACGAATAAGAAAGACGGAGACAAAAGAAATGGTACGAAGGTTGTTATTATTAATAATGACTGTTTAAAAGACTTAATTAATTAAATAAATAATACACCAATACAATTACGGTACAGCAAATTATTGTAACTTATTATGTAATTTACCTACGTAAACCAATGTAATAATAAGCTGTAATTGGTATTACGTTTTTAATATGATGTTAAATATTTAAAATATAAGCCTATTTAATTTAAAAAATGTATATTACAAAGAAAAAAATAAATTATTAATTAATTTTAATTAAAACAGTCTGTGGATTTTTCTACACGTTTTGGCTAAACGGGTTATCGCCGAAGTACATAACGGATAAGCCATCTGGTAAATAGGCTATACAGTACTAAGTTTTAAATTTTCATATTAAAACGTGTAAAAAAATCAACTGACTGTTATAATTAAAATTAATTAATAATTTTTTTTTTCTTTATAATATACATTTTTGAAAAGGCTTATATTTTTAACATTTAACATCATTTTAAAAACGCAATACCAATTACAGCTTACTATTACATTTGTTCACGTAGGTAAATTACATAATAAGTTACAATAATTTGCTGCCCTAAAATATTTCAAGGAAGAAGATTATTTTGTAGCCTACAAATCAGACATCTTACAACAACAAGCTTACATTTTTACACGTTTATCACATTAATATAGCGTAGTTATATTGGTGTATTATTTATCTAATTAAGTCTTTTAAATAGTCATTATCAATAATAACAACCTTCGGTATCATTTCTTTTGTCTACGTCTCTCTTATTCGTAAATACGGTCTTCAGCATTGTCCGTGATGACCGTGCGTGGTATTTGCGGTGTTGGTAACACTGTCGGCGGTACCCCCACTCCTTGTCAGAATTTGCACTCCCACAAAGTGAAAAATGCCGAAATAGACGCCTGTATTACAGATTAGTTATTTTTATATGAGTAAGTAAAGTGCTCGATGCTAGCAGCTAGCTTAGCTAGTGTAGTGTAAGTGTAGTGACTTAACAACTTATATAGGGTATTGCAACTCTTTAGGTTTCGTCTTCAGTAAAAATAAATTATTTTACGAAATATAAAAATAGGCTGGTGTTTTTAAATGACTCGTCGGAATTCCCTTAAATTTTATTAAATCATGTGATTGTTTTTTTCGGGCGTTTCTTATGTAATTCAGGTTAGGTTATAAGAGGTTATTATTCTATAAACAATTTTATAGCTGAATTAATTAACAATTCAATTAATAAACTAGGAGAAGTGAGGAAATGGGTGCTCATGTTTCAAGAAGCGATTTTGAATGGACTTATACGGAGGAACCACATGCAAGTAGAAGGAAAGAAATATTGGGTTAGTATGTGACAACCTGAAGAAAGTACTATACTGTTCATATATAGTTTTTAATGTATCCTAGTGATAAATGATTAAATTATAAGTCTGAAGGGTCTCCCAAGTTCATTATGATGTCAGATAACTTTGGCCTAAAAATAAAGTTAATTTGTCACAAAAAGGGTGGTACTAGTAGGGTTTGACCAAACGTCCTGGAAAACCTGGTTTTTTATAACATCATGCGATGTCCCGTAAAATTGTGTTGGGACACCCAAAAGTCTCGGAATTCTGTTTTTAAAGGGTTTTAAAATATATTGAGACATAAATTTAGGCCAATTCAGATTTTGAAGAACGGAACAGAATAAAAGTTGACTCGCTGGAAGCAACCTCCAGATTCTTTATAATTATAAATGTGACTGTGTGCAATTTATAACTAAGTTAACTTGAAACAATTATAATAACAAAGATATGATCAAAAACGCTGGAAGCAGTGACAAATATCATTTTCTGCAACAACTTCGATCATTACAATCCACAACCAGTGAGTGCTAAGTAAAATCAAATGTAATATTTAATAATTTGAACTCCATTTAGGCATTTATGGCATAAATAAGTATTCCTACATTATAATGTCAACATTATGTGGTCATTATGTTATCAAATATTGTGATCTTTATTACTATCAGTTGATGACAAGTAAAATTTTGAAAACACTTAATCACTTTTTACTATTCACATAGAGTAACGGTACCCTACTAAGGATTTAGGTTTAGGAAGCTCACGAAACTTTGTTTTTGTGTGAATCTGATTACCGGTAATTAAATGTACAGTAATTAAAAACACTAGGCCTAGTGCAAACGTTCGAAATAGAACATGTTTAGTCCACAAAAATAGATTATATGTTTAGTTCACAAATAAATCAATAAATAATAAACCAATTATAACAGTCTACTGTAATCCAATATTGTGACTGTCAGTTCTGATAATCGCCTAAAACTATACTTATTTACAGCTGTAGGCTACATTAACAATTAATTGTTTAAAATTCTTGACACAATCCCACTGTTATTCTGATGAGAACATTCCACAATTCAATGATGGATTGATGGGTAGCGCTTTTAATTTAAACCCAACCCTCATAAACGTTCGGGGGAAACAACTACAGACTGAGCCCTATTCAATGACACAAAAATATTGCAAATCAGTTGAAAATTGTAGGAGGAGTTCTCATAACAAAATCCCTTAGCGTATTAAATAAGTATAGACATGCTATGAATTCTCAGTTCTTATTAAGCTTAATTCAGGGAACAATGGACCAGTTGGTTGGTGCACTGTGAGGGGAGGGGGGGGGGTACATATTCAGAGGTGTCCCGGTTTCCTGAGTGAATGATTTGGCCACCCTAGTTACTAGGCCCCCATATATCCTATTTTAACTTAACATTGAGATAGGTGACAAATCCTAGAAGAACAGTTTAGAACAATTTAAAACAATTTCTATTTCCAGTTTGTGACAGTTTTTGTATGTTTCTAGTGTAAAAAAACTGAGCTGTTTTTTTTTCTAATTAGGCCTACTTTGCAAAATATGGACACGGAGTTGACAGCTTCTTTTGTGTTTGACACCTGTTTGACTGCTTTTGCTGAGTGGTTAACTTATAGGTAGTGCTCGCCTTTGAATCTGAGGGAGTGCCAGTTCGATCCTGTGAAAAGTGTACGGTAGCTTAAGTTAAGAAGGCACACAGTGCCTCCTTTTCGTCTCCTTGACCCAGTAATGTAGGGGGCATGGGATAAGTCTGGCCTATGTCAGAACCGAATTATAAATTCTGTTTACTAATTTATCTACCTACATTGAAATTGAGGCAAAACTTTGTTATCCGACTCCACCGTTATTATCAATGTGGAAATTTTTGTTATTGTGATAATATTGCTATTCTATCGATGATAAAATTACACGATAGGATTGCGATTTTATCACCTGATTTAGTTTTGTTCTAATATACTGTAACTAAACATACCTTTTGATGATAAAACAAATATAAGTTTAGCCTAACGCTATCAAGTAGACTTAACTAAAAAAAAAAAACTAGCACAAATTTTAACCATACGTAATTTGTAACATTATTAAAGAAGAACACAAAACAAACTACCCAAGTTTATTGAGTCGATGTATCTTAATTGTGAGAAGAAGCAGACTTCGTTAGACCTAAAATGGCGTCACACAAATGCTGCCAAATACGAATCAAAAAGGTATTTTTTTGCTATTGTATTGAGGAAATATGCGTTTTAAATGTTCCCAAACACCATTAATTTTGTTGTTTTAAACATGACTGTCAATAAAAGTGACGGAGGTTTACGGTTAGATTGTTAGATCAGATTATTATTATGAGTATATTACCATGTATTGCACTATATGTGTCATATATTTTTGTCATATATTATATCAGGCATATCTTAACACATTCGCTGCGGCTAATAAAAACATAAAACCTTCCCCAGGAGCTGAAAATTTTTATTGTACCAAAACATTCCTTTATATGAGATAATTAAGGAACAGAGGTCAAAAGTGTTATCCGTTGTGTTTATGACGTCATTTCGTGACGTCATATTAATGGCACAGTACTGTGCCATCAGCATACAGGTGAAAATAATGTACTAAAATTGATAGAAGTATTTGTTTATTTGAGTAAAACGCAATAAAGATAATAAAATTATGAATGAAAAACACAAAGGGGGTTATTTAAAATGTTTTGAAATTAACTACCCTAATCTATCCTCATTGTTTATCACTAAACATGGTATTTTTCGTAGCACGGCATAGGGCGTAGTCCGGGCTCCCCAGGGCACTGCGCACAAAATTATAGTGTTCGTTTGGTTTTTGAGGTCTTAACATAGTTACAAACTCGTCTATCCACAACAAAGGCAAACTTCACACTGACAGGAATGGTGGCAATGAGCGCAGGCGTGGCACTTTACTGTTCCCGCCGCTACAGCGCTGCGACGCGGGAACTGCTCAGCCCTAAGGTAAAGCCATACCTACCCCCCACACTAACGTGGTATACAACTAACTCCGCCAGGAGCTAACCTCACAAAATACAAATGATGAGTGCATTGTAGCATGGCACAGTACTGTGCCATCAGGGTGAGCGTACAGATTTTCATGGCACAGTACTGTGCCATTAGCAGCGAATGTGTTAACTCAAACGATTACAACTATCGAATAATCTTTATATTGAAATTTCCACATCGATAATAACGGTGGAGTGTCAGATAACAAAGTTTCGCCGAAATTAAATCTTAGATTCTACATCATTTACATAATTATTTTTAATAAAGTTTGTAAAGTTAAGTTTCCAAGTTTGTTTTAGAGTTATTTTTAATAGGAAAGCACCCACCTGGTACCGTGTATTGAAGTTTTAACTGGGAAGGGATCCTTGGTCAGTTATTTGAATTTCAATTTGAGTAAGGTTAATTTTATTTAGGCTTATTGGAAAAAACTCTCCTGAAATAGTATTAGCTGAAATACTTGGTCAATTAAACCCAACCCAATTTTTTTAATCCAACCTAAAATCACAAAAAATTAACCGACCCTCACACTACTTTCCTGACTAGGCTAGTTAACAAACAGAGCTTGGTGAGGTGAGAGGTTTATTCCTTTACTGAAGTAGTAGGCCTAATTTGCTTCTTTAAGGTGCGTTGTCCCGGGAGCGACTCTTGCAATAAGTTAGTTGCGGAACAATAGTAGTTGAGCGACATTAGCTTTTTGATAGTAGCTAGGCGAAGTCATTGCCCCTGAAGCAATAGTTCTAGAGCGATTCTGGTTCATTGTTTTGCTGAATTGTGAGTTTTTAGGGGCACCATTAGGATGAGGCAGAAGTTTTTTAACACGATGGCTACCGAACGTCACACATATGTGACGTAATGTTAAAAAAACCTTAAATATGACCAGTGTCACATATATGTGTCACTCAAGGTGTTTCCAGTGTACCGACGACACATATATGGGACGCAGTCACTGTTCAGTTAAATGACTCGCCACACCCATTTGGTTCACTGAATTGATCTAAAACCTGTTTATCGGTCTATAGAAATGTGTGACACATATGTGTGTTGCTTAGTCTCTGGTTACAACCTCAGTTTTTATTTTTTTTACAGATTTTGAAAGTTGACCATCTTGTCTGCTCACATGTTGCCATTATTAGCGTTTGTTTACTACACATTCCACATTGCGTTTTTTATTGTGTGATACATTGTCCTGTATATTTTAGTATTTTTTAGTGTAGAATTTTTAATTTATCTCTCAGTGATCCAACTCATGACACATACGTGAGACAGTCGGTCCATAGCAAATAAACATAGTACAAAATATTACTATAGACCGACGTAACACATATGTGAAGCAATAAAAATGCTAAAATAGCACTGAACATTTTTTTACAACTTTTATGAGCAAATATATATATTACACATTAAATTATATATAATAGCGAAAAAACTTTTCGGTCTCTGCGTTAGTGTTTGTCATAATGACTGTGGTGAGAGTATCAAGTACTATAATCGGTCTGCTGGGAACTCCCGGCGACCCGAATTTCCGACTGTAGGTAGCCAACGTGTTAAATACCGTACGTTTTAGTTGCAGAATTCAATGAGGAAGAAGTGATAGAAATGTTATTTGCACCACAAGAGTTGATACATGACATGTTTTGCTACTAGAGCATAAGGCTTATTTTAAGATAGGTCCTGTTAGTATAAAAACCGCTTATAGAAGCTTTTTCCTTTTGTTCTTAAATTGTAAATTGCATTTCTGTACTTTTTGAATAAATTTTGATAAACATCTAAACACATGCAAAATTGGCACCAATCGCTCCCCGACTGTGACTGAGTCTGCCCTCAAGACTCGCTACAATCACTAACCACTCGAGTCGCAGTTGTGTCAGCGACAATGGTCCCATTTGAAACAATGTTTACCAGTGCTGAGCTACTGTCGCTCAGCTACTATCGCAAGAGTCGCTCCAGTGATAACGTTAACGTTATTACAGTCCAGTATATCAATTAATCATTCTTTATTCAAATAATTACACAGTACATCGAATAGAGTCACTTAAACTAAATTTAATTAATAAAGGGCCTAATACAGATCCCCATAAATATATCCTGCATGAAAAAGCTATTCATAATTTTTTAATAAAGCGCAGGAAAAAAAATAGAATTAACAATCACCAAATAAATATACAACTAAAACTAGGTACAAAAATTATTAAAATAGATATACAAATAATCTGTAATTCTTAATACAAAGATAAAGTACGTTATACATAAATATAATCCAGATGAGTTATTTTCTGTTTCCCAAAATTCATATGCATTATAGAGACAATTGATTGAGGTAATTGTTTAGTTGTTTTTTAACTTTTAATTGTGTAAGTTATAAATTTAAATTCGTATATATATCAAGCAATCCACTAAAAGCTGTAAGGATATTGTGTCTTATCTAAATGTTGTAACTTGTTATGAGTAGCCCTACAGAATTCCTTCTGTTTGATGTTCACAGAAAAATATCCAGAAATAAAGAAACTCTTTGGTTATGATCCACACTTTAAATGGATCGTAACAGCAATGGTGATTACACAATTTTCTATGTTCTTCGTGATGAAAGATCAGTCGTGGTTAATGATATTCTTGGTTGCTTACTGTTTTGGAGGCGTCATCAATCATTCCTTAATGTTAGGTAAGTTAGAATTTTTTACTATTCATGGTTAGTTAATGCTAGGCCTATATATTCCGGGTGTCTCATGTAAGGTGTCTCAAATCGATTACAGATCAACGGTTTGTCCTACCATCTTGAAATAAAACTACTTACCTCTAAATTGACCCCAATGAATAATTTAAAAATAGTTTTATAGCTGTACAAATACAGGGTGTCCTAAAAACAGGGGGTCACAGGTTCGAATCTTGGACTTTTCAAATACAAACATCTGTCACATTATACATCATTTTAAAGGTCTATTCAATACAAACATTTTGGTGAAAACAGAATTTGCTTATCTTTCTTCGTTTCAAAATAGCATCTATTTTTGTAGTCAAAATAAAAATTTATTGAATACCCAGGAACTTTTACTTTTTGTCATAAATGACTACCGATTCAAAATTAATGTTTGAAATAAGCTAAGCTTTACAATAATATGTCACAAGAACACATTATTAAAATACCCCCCTTTGCAGCAGACCTGCGTACTAAGCGAATTTCCAAATTAGTAATATTAATTTTGACCAGATGAACCTGTAAACAAAATTTCATTACGCGTGCTCATAAAAAGGGAAAGAAATGTCTATTCTCATTATGATAAACATAGGGAAAGAGTATGCAGGTATGCTGCAATGGGGAACACTAAAAGTTGATTTTAAGCATAAAAAAATTTATTTGGACCATACGAAGCAATAATACTAAGTTTCATCAATATCTGTCCATAAATAAAAGAGTTTGCCTATTTGCATATGATTAACATGGAAATTGAGTACGCAGGTCTGCTGCGACTTGGGTATTTTTAGGACACACTGTATTTGTAAAACCTTAAAATTATTTTTTAATTATTCCTTATGGTCAATTTAGTGTGAAATAACTTTATTTCAAGATAATAGGACAAACTGTTGATCTGTAGCCTAATCGATTTGAGACACCTTACATGAGACACCCGGTATAAGGCTAAATATTGTTTACAAAAGTGAACCTTTTTAACGTTTGATTGGAAGGAACAAATTGTCAGCCTTGTGAGGAAAGGTTGTATCTCCAATATTTGCAACTTTTGAGTTTTTTTTGCTATATTCTTTGTTATTGTGTATTGTTGAATGTTAGTGCTGTAACTCCAAAATCATTTTCTCTATTAAAACACAAAATATCAAAGGTCCTATCTCCAGTCCTATCTCACACCACTAAATAGCACCTGCTTAACTCCAGTAGCCTAAGAGAAAGTCCTATTGTAGTGTGTTGAGTTACGCATTTTTATTGTCTAGCATTCCAGTCCTACTAAATGCAGGAAGTCATAACTCCAATTAGAAACAGTTTTTTTATCTCCAGTAAAATTTGTCTTTTTTACCTTCTCTCATTTATTAGGCTAATGAAATATTTATAAAAACATTACGAATAGAAAGAAAGAACTCTAGAATTTTACCAACAATTACCAACTCTTAAAACTTTTTAAGAGTTGGTAAAACTTGATAATGGTACTTGATTGAAGACAAAAGACTTGTATATTTTGACACAAAATTAAATCCATTAGACCTACTGGTACTTTATACAGAATGTGATTTGGTATTCGATTTTCACTGTAAATTGAATGTAGAATTTTCTGATTATTCTGGAACACTTTATTTTTTTAAGTACAAAACATTTAATTGTTACTGTTTAGAGCAAACTTAAACTTGGTGAAAAAAAATCATTCTGATAAATTTATGGTATTTAGTAATTTTTGAACAGCTTTTATGGAAATAATTTTTTTGAAATTGTTTTTCCTGAATTAAGGAAATGAATCCTCAATTCTCTTGGCGCCAATTTAAATTTCTTACCAGGAACAAGGCAAGATCCTACAAATATTTTGTAAAATGTCAATTGTTTGTTGGAGGAGTCCCAATCAAGAAGAAAATTTAGAATGTTGATTTGTACTCAAAACTGTTAACATTTTTCTCATTGTTACAGCAATTCATGAAATAGCTCACAACCTAGCATTCGGACACTCAAGGCCACTAGCGAACCGAATCCTTGGAATTTTTGCCAATTTACCTATAGGTTTACCGTTTTCAGTAACTTTCAAGGGTTACCATTTAGAGCACCATCGAGTAAGTTTTTTTCATGACTTTTATTGTTTTGTCTATAAAATTTAAATCTTTTAAACATTTAAGAGTGAAGCGTATGAACTTTTGTCGAAATGCAACGTTGTGTTGTAAAAATCTGTTTAGTGAAACATTTAAGAAATACTTTTTAATGAACAGTGACAAAAAAATTAGAGTTATTTTCTAATATTTAATTGCATCCCGGCCATTAAATATTAGTTTGTACGGTTTCTCATCTTGATGGAAAGAAATACCAGAATTCGGTTCCCAAAGAGGATTGTACTCTGACGGGTTAAGGAACACAACATGATTTAAACTCACGCTCAAAATAACACCCACCTAAAGGGAAATGAAATGTTGTAATAATATTAGGTACTCGTTTGTTATACATAAGCCACTATTTCTTTTTGGGTTATTTTGAGCTACACTCTTAAAATAACACACATCAATTAAAAGAAGACTATTTACTGAACATTGTGTAAAAATTACAAGTTTCTAAGTTTTATGGCTTTTTAATTGTGCTTTCTTAAAGTGAGCCATATCACCGATAATCGCGGTGAATGCATCTTCACCGTGATGCTCGGTTAGTTATAGCTGTCTAGTTAAGTCATTCGTTTGACTTATCGCTACCTTGTGAATTGTTTTGAGTTACGGTAGTGACAGTATTTCTGAACTAATAACAAACATAACCTAACCCTCGTAGCGCACTGTAACCTTGGCTGAGTAGTGTACAGGCCCGGTGTCGAGGCCGTGGGCGGAGATGCGTTCGCCACGATTATCGGTACATGGCTGACTTTGAGGAAGCAGAACTAAAACACCGTAAAACTTCAAAACGTGGAATTTTTACTCAATGCTCAGTAAATAATATTTTTCCAATTTATGTATTCTTTAAAGATCCTAATTCAAAATAACATATTACAGTAGCTGGCTTATGTATAACAAACAAGTACAGTACACTCTCATTCATCGAACTCACCGACATCGGAACTCCGCTTCATCAAAACTGAAAATCTGGATATTATTAATTTTTTTTCTTACAAAATAAATAATTTTTCCATTTTAGCGCCTTCAATTTCCATTCGTTCTCTCTGCACAACAGTGAAATATCACATTTTGCATCAAACGTCATCAGGCGTTTTCCATAATCTGTACCCATCGATGTGATTTACGAGGCCGTGGAGTATTCTCACAAAAATAGAAAGAGGAAGGTGGCAGGAAGTGAACATCCGCTTCGACCGCTTCGCAAACTGTCATTCAGTCTGTCTTTCGTCTATATGGAAGTCAGTTGTCCGCTGGAATATGAGTGGAATATGAATATCGAATATGAGAATAAAGATTTTGGATCTTTATTTCCTGCATTGTTTTTATTCCTATGGATTCATTGTTACCATGTTCAAAGTTTAAGTGCCTTATTTTCATAAAATCTTTTGTGTTATCTTAAAAACAAGAGTGAATACAATCACGATATGTCACTTTACGGGCGGAAATGATGACTCACGACGGACTCCGCTTCATCAGAATTTTTTGACATCTGAACCGGCCGTCCGCCACATTAGTTCCGGTGAACGAGAGTGTACTGTACCGATATTATGTATGTTGCAAGTTACCATTAATTGTTAAGTATTGTGACAGAGAATTATATTTTGTGTAAAAATCGACTTTATAACAACATGCAAACAATGTGCTTTGCACAACCGCAAAAATTAATTTAAAAAATTAAATTAATTTTTGCATTGAAGTTGTCAATTTTGGCTTTTGCCATAGCCAATCATTTTCTAGGGTTATGCTAGTTTTCCTATAAGACGAGTGTTCCAAATTCTGAGACCTTTGTTGATTTTTTTGTAGAAAACTTTTAACTGCAATCAATAACCTACTTTCCAGTCATTTGCTGTTTTATTTTTATATTTTTTCATTTAATAGATAATTATTTACAACAATGTACTACCTACTTGGTTTTGTGTATCTGTGTTAGTTATAAAGCTGCATGAAATGAAATGTTGTTGATAGGATTTTTTTTCTGTGGCCAGTTTTCATTTTTATAGATGTTTGTCTAACAAAGAATTTTCCTCAAACCAGTGGAATCCGTTTATCATTCTTTGCTTTTATATCCCAAGTATGGTTTTTTGTAAGTCATGATGAGCTGGCACATGTCAATTATGAAATAAGATAAACACAGCCATCCTATCTCTCTGATTGAGTCATTCCTTAGGTTTACTCAATCACTGTGTCATTTGGAGTGCTTGTAATAATTAATTTAGTGTTAAACTTTTGTCAACGAAATTCATCCAAAACAATTTTTGTTTTAGCGAAATCATTGTTATAAAAAAATATGTACAATATGCTAATTGCTTTGTACACTACAATAAAGTTTCCACTAGTTACGCCATGATTGTTTTTTAAATGAAAAAAAACACAATATTTTCAATGGTAACTTATTATGCACTGCAATATCTGTGAGGAAACGTATATGTTATAAACTAAAAAAATGTTCACATTTTGGCTTTTTTGCAAAAATTACCTTTATTACTTATTCAAATTAATTTTGCACTTATTAACATTAATTTATTGATTTGACCACTATCTACCATAAACAATAAGTTTACTATGATTAAGATAGATGGTCGATGACAGTAGATCCTGCCAGGCGAATATGTGATAGTGATGAATGACTGCAGTTATTATTGTTACTTAGAGGCATGTCAACAAGATATAATTTTTTTATAATACACAAAAATTTCTGGTTTGTTGACATCAAAACAAGCACTGTTTGCACTGGCAAAATTTTTATTTTTAATACTACACAAGTTTTTGGTTTGTTGATATGAATATAAAAAGAAATATCATTAATAGTAATTAATTCCTGGTATCTTTAGAAAAAAGGTAAAAATAAATAAGGAAACTCTCTTAGATTTTAATGAGGGTTGTGATTTGTTAAGCTTCATGTACCAAATGGACCAAGCTTATGCTCGGTAAAGTTATTAAGCGTCACTCTCCTTTCTTAGACAAAGCTTGTTCGCTCTTCTCACTCGCTCTCTTTCTTTTCAAACGAGCTCGTTCGCTTCGCTTATTTGCCAGGCCAATTGGTATACTTTGATATAAAGTCGTTAAACTACAGGTTAAATATGTAAAACATATATTTATATCTACAATTATCAGCTGACTTTCTGATCAATTCATAACACAAAAAATGTCCATAAGGATAACAAGGGAATTTTGAAGGGCTCTAGGACCAACTCCAATCAATTCCTGTAGGCCAAAACCCCCATTTTCAACAAAAAAAATCCTTGGGCTGAAAATAATGTTTGCCCACACAGACAGTACTTGTTTTAGAGTATATTAATAATATATAATAAGATATAGGCCTATAAAAGATTATAGGTAACTTTATTTATACAGTAGAACCTCGATAGTTCGACTCTCGATAGTTCGACACTCCTGATAGTTCGACATTGTCAATGACTACTTAACATGTTAATGGATAGTGTCCATGTTGGAGCCTGACAAAGGTGAAAATGTAAACAAATTGGTGAATGATTTGAATGTTGTTTATGTTAGAGTTCAATTGGGTAATGGTTTCACTAAAATTTAGTGTTTCCTAAATTCAAATTATGATTTTTATACTCCCAGTGTTAAAATTTTCCATATTCTCCCTATAGTTTGACATTTCGATAGTTCAACACTCTCCAAGTCCACAAAGTGTCGAACTATCGAGGTTCTACTGTAGTGATAAAAAATTAAAGAAAGAAAATTTACAAATTGCTGGTAATTGTTTTTTCTCTTTTGAAGTGGTGAACAAATATTATGTTTTTCTTTTAAATTTCTAGTATCAAGGAGATGAGAAACTAGATACAGACATTCCAACTTACCTGGAAGCTAAGTTGTTCTGCACGACGTTTGGCAAGTTTGTGTGGGTCTTGCTTCAGCCACTATTCTATGCATTTAGGCCAGTGTTTACATATCCTAAATCTCCTACGATTCTTGAGATCATCAACACAGCCATCCAGCTCGCTTTCAATGCCTTTATTGTCTATTACTTTGGTGAGTAAAGGAAACACTAGTATACATTATTTATTATGTTATCTAAAGTAACATGGAGTATTACTTGGGAATCTAAAAATTCATCCTTGTGATATAAAATGAAAGCATTATAAATAGCAAACTGCGCTTCTCAGGGTCGCATACTATTATTTGTAGTAAAAAGCTTCTGAGGTTGCTTTAATAAATAAGAAGAAAATGCACACTTGAATGAAAGACTTTTTTTTTTGTTAAGATAAGTAGAGTCCCGCAAACCTGGACTCTAATAATCCAGAATTATGGATTACTCGGAAAGCTGCCGAAGCAGTAAAGTGCACTGGGTTTCAAGGCATCAAGCCCTAGCATCGACCGGAGCACAATGTAGTGCTTTGGTGTGTCTTTAAGTTTGATTTAATAGATCAATTTAATAGATAAAAATTTTAAGTTTTTAATTTTTGTATTATGTACATTATACAATTAAGAAATGCTTTTTTCCTATGAATAACATTAACTTTATATATTTTTTCTTATTTTTTCTCCCTTCCTGATAAATTAACCCGGAACTTTTACAAACCTGGACAAAGATCAGTCACTATTAGTACGGGTTTTTCAAGACTCTACTGTATATCCTGTACCTAAGTACAACTAAGAAAGCACAAATACAAATTAGTCCATCTTACATTTTGAGGGTCTGAATTAATCTTGATAAGGCATTGCTGGAATATATCCCAAAAGGGCCATAACCTGCCAGGAAAGAAAGGACTTAGGTCTACCTTACTGATTGAAAGAATACTCTCTAAAGAAAGATCTGTAACTTTGTGTTACAGATAACACATAATATCTTGGCCTCTGGCATACTTCACTACCGTACTGTATTCAAATTTGTAACCATATTGGTCTAGGTCTAAAACCAGTCTGCAACTTTGTTGATACACTACAATTGTTTGAGCTGTAAACGGTCTCCACAGGCCAATATTGCGATATCTTTGTTATCTGTACATAGAATTTGCACATACAATATAACTTTGTAGTATACAGGGTGACCAATTTCAACCTCTAAACTTTATCAGGTTATTAAGCAAGACTTAATAAACAATAAATTCACATAAACATATTTCCTAAAATGCTTCGTTAGCCGCTAGCTGCAATTTTGTTTTCTACACTTAATAATTTTTATTTCCATAACAGGTCGTTGAACTGAGTTCATATTTGGCATGTTCCTTTATCGCACCAATGTTCATTATCAGAGAGAAATTTGTTGTGTAATATTTCAAAATGGCGGCCATTTTTAGTTTTCAAACTCAAAAATTTCAAAAACACTCAATTTTATAAAAATGTTACAAGAGACAAAAAAGTTGAAAAATTGAATCATCTAAATAATACTACTTTGTAAAGATCTGACACAAAATAACAGAGTTATTGCGATTTTTTATTGAAATAATATAAAAGGTATTTTGATATCTAGCATCAGAAAACGGGAGCTGCATGAAATTAGCAAATGGCATAGGGATCCAGGATTTCTTTTATATGTACGTAAATATAAGTCCATCTTAAAAAAATGTGTGAAAGCAGCTAAATGTATAAACAATGACAGTTTTATAAAGCAGTCAAAAAACAAAATTAAAGCTGTTTGGCAAGTTGTGGCTAAGGAAAGTGGGAGAAAGGTAAATAAAAATTCAATAGAAAAGATTGAAGACAATGGCTGTATAATTGGAGATAAAAATAAAATGGCTATTTTTCTCAACAACTACTTTATTCAAATAAGCAACAGATTGAACATTGTATCAAATGACAAATTGGCCCTAGATTTCCTCCCTGACAACCTTAGACCATTAGATAACCTGATTTGTTTCGAGCTGACCACAGAGAGAGAAGTTATAATGATAATTAAGTCCTTAAAACCCAAAAAATCAGCAGGTTGTGACGTAATTCCGGAGAAGGGAAAAAATAAATAGCGTTCCGAATGGTTTCCCAACTTCAGAATCACGCCACCGAAATTAATGCCTCAGATAATGCTTAGACGGAGTAAACAAAATTTCCAGGGGTCGATTCAATTAATTACCGATTTGAAATAATTTTTAAGCGATGATAATTAGAATTTAGAAAATAAAATTAAAACGCGTAGGGCTCAGAACCCAACCGTAATTGAAAAAAAAAAAAAAAAAATGATCAACTCGTAGCGTTGGGTGTGATCATCCTTGCCCTCGTAAAAGATTTTGAATTTACGTAAACTAAAGATTTAGAAGGTTTAATTAATTAATTATCGTTCGCGGTTAAATAATTCCGTAGGCCTCACCCAAATATAAGAATAATATACTTGAGTTACACTAGGCAGTCGCCAGAAGACGCAGGCATTAGTGTCTGTCTGAAGATGAAAATTAACAAACGATAATTTGGAGAAAATACGAATAACGTCTTTTGGGTGTTGGAAACTAAAATGATTAAACCAAGCTTAACTGAGAAACGTGATGAGAATGTAAATCTAACTTCGGTGGATGGCCGCTCCGGACAAACCGTGACAGGTTAACCGGTGAAGGATTAAATTAAAATAAACTATGAAGAAAACGAAATGAAATGGTATTATCGGTCTGGTAATTTAGAAAAACGTATTTTAATGAACGGGGAAAAGAAATAGAAACGAAAACTAATATTCTAACCGGATAGAACGTACCGGGGAGAAGGCGAAATAATGGCACGGAGCTCGTCGTACTACTCGTCTCGTAGTCGGTAGAAGAATAATCTTTCTACACGAGGTCAGAGCTTTCCTTCCCCCACCACGGTCGGAGGGATCAGCTGGTTAAAATGACGTCGGATTGAACTTCCGGCGTTTGACGAAAAAACTGCGGGCTCACCAGCTGACGCGAAGAAGAAGAAAAGTCCCTAACGTCACTTAACGTCAACGTCCGCCGTGTCTCAACAAACGCTCTTTGAGGTTATGTTTATGTTTTGGTCCTTGAAGTCATTTCAGTTCGGCAGTTATTTACGTAGATTATGGTTGAAATAAAAGTATTTAAGTGTATTTGATGAAGGCTATTTGTTGTCAACAGTGATAGAGATTAATTATAGTGAAATATGTGAATGTTCAATAAAATGTTATTAAGCCGGTCCTAGGGCTGGGCTGAGGAACGACATAGGCCTAACCTAGCCTATAGCCCAGCCTATCCTGTGTTCTCGTTTGTAAAATGTGATTTATTCTGGGGTGAGTCTTGAGCGTTTGTTTACATAGACACGTTATTTACCCCCCTCAAAATCTGACACCTTACACCCCCTACGAACTTCGGCAAAAAAAAAAAAAAAGTTCTCTTACGTCGGGGTTACGGTGCGAACGGCGTTCGTCATGAAGACGAAAAAGATAAAGCGGTCCACGTTTGGAAGAAAGTACGTCACGAGGACGCTGAAAGCCCACCAAGTCTACTTGTTACAGACAGAGAAAAAACGAAACGAAAAACGTACTCCGAGAAAAGAAAGAAATCTTCGAAATAAAACAAAACAAAAAGCCCATCTGGGGAAAGAAAACGAAAATAAACCTCTTCTAATCTGCAACCGTGCGTTGGTGGTAGGGCTTCAGGTCTTTGACGTGTACGATGTGCGTCGTTTGCGTCTGGACGTCTTTCACCTCGTAAAGGTTTACTCCCTGACGTCCTAATACTTCGCATGGGCCACCAAACTTAGGCGCCAGCTTGCCAACGATGGCATCCGTCGCTGAAGAGAGTGTGTGCAGGCGGCGCAACACCCGATCTCCCTTCTTGTACGTCACCTCCCGACGTCGGAGGTTGTAGTACTTGGCCTGCTGTTGATAAGCGGTCTTTAGGTTCTTGTGTGCCTTCTCATAGATCCGTCGAAATTCTTGAAGGCGCTTCTCGTGGATTTCTTCAGCCAAGGGTTCGTCACCCTCGGCCACCTGCTGTAGAGTAGGCCCCGAGATCGCGTTGGGCACCTTGAGTTCCCGACCAAGGCACATCATCGCGGGCGTATACCCCGTGGAATCGTGGACTGCGGTGTTGATGGCAAATTGAAATTCGCCGAGATGGAGATCCCACGACCTATGATTCTCCTTAACAAATTGGGAGATCATGGTCTTGACCACCCGGTTGGCACGTTCCACCGGGTTTGATTGTGGGCTGTACGGCGCCGTGTTAGTGAAGCGGATGTTCCAATCGGCAGCCAAGTTCTTAAAGAGGTTTGATACGAACTGAGTCCCGTTGTCAACGATGATCGATTCCGGGGCTCCGTAACGTAGTAGCACCTCTTTAGTTTTGGCAGTGACGTTCTTGGCCGTAGCGTTTCCGATTGGACACAGTTCAACCCACTTACTAAACGTGTCCTGGATCACCAGCAGGAATCGATGGCCTCTACCTGACCTGGGTAACGGGCCTACCAGGTCAGCCGATACACAGTACCAGGGGCCTTTCGGGCTCCTAAAATACATCTTCCCCGCCGGTTTTTCCTGCGCCACTTTGTACTTCTGGCAGGTATCACAGGACCGCACGTAGCTCTTCACATCTTTCCGCCATCCAGGCCAGAAGTATTCTTCTCCGATCCGACGAAGGGTTTTCTTAACACCGAGGTGTCCGGCTGTGGCGACGTCGTGATTTTGTCGCAACACCGCCTCTATCTGGTCCGGGGTACACACATTTTCCAAAGGAGGTTATTGTCACCTCTTCTCTGAAACGAGCGATAAAGGCGGTTCGAGACGATCTGGTAACGTTTGTGGCGGTTTGGGTGCGTGGTCACTGCCGCAAACAGGTGGTCGTACCACCCCAGGCGTTCGGGGTTGTCAGCTGCGTCGTCCGTTGATGGAGACTCAGGTTCTCGTTCAGGCGTCTCTTCTACATCGTCCGGCTGCCGGCTTGCGAGTCGACTTCGTCGCTTCCGCGTCACGTTCGCGACTTCAAGAGTCGGAGAAGTTGAGTCGGCGTGGTCGGGTCGGTCACCGTAGTCAACGGGCTGTCTTGAGAGAGCGTCCGCGACTCGGTTTAAAGTTCCTTTCCGATACCGGATCTCGAAGTCGTACTGCTGCAACTCCATCACCCACCGAGCCAATCGTCCGCTTGGCTCATGGAGTTTCATGAGCCATCTCAGCGCGACGTGGTCGGTTACCGCGATGAATTTGTAGCCTTCGAGGTACGGCTTGAACTTTCGAACCGCCCAAACCAACGCGAGGCACTCCTTCTCTGTCGTCGTGTAGTTCTTCTCCGGGTCCGTGAGCAAGCGACTGGCGTACGCGATGACGACTTCTTTTCCCTCCCTGTCCTGAGTTAAGGCGGCGCCTAAACCCGTATTTGAGGCGTCGACCTGCAGGACGAAGGGCACGGAGAAGTCCGGGCAAGCCAAGATGGGAGTGGAAGCGAGACGGCGTTTGAGTTCCTCGAACGACGCTTCCTGCTCCGATCCCCACCGCCACCGTGAGTTCTTCTTCAACAACTGTCTCAATGGTGCGGTTACATCGGCGAACTTATCGACGAAGCGGCGATACCACGACGCAAGACCGAGAAAACTTCGAAGCGTTTTGGCGTTGGAAGGGCGGGGGAACTCTTCGATGGCCCGCACCTTCTCCGGATCGGTCGAAATACCCTCACTGTTCACGACGTGTCCGAGGTACTTAAGTTCCTTCTTGCAGAAGTTGCACTTCTCCGGGTTTAACCGTAGGCCCGCCTTTCGGAGGCGTTCGAAGACCACCCGGAGAGACTGCAAGTGCTCCTCGAACGTGACAGAAACCACAACGAGGTCGTCGAGGTAAGCGAAGACCTTCGGCTCTAGCTCAGGTCCGATGACCTTATCAAGGAGCCTTTGGAAGGTCGCTCCGGCCGAATGGAGGCCGAACGGCATCACCGTGAACTGGAAGAGCCCCAGTCCCGGTACCGTGAATGCCGTTATCGGTCGGCTCTCCTTCGCCAACGGAACTTGCCAGTAGCCCTGTTTAAGATCCAGGGTACTGATGTATCGCGCTTGCCTCAGTTTCTCGAGAATCGCGTTGATTCTGGGCAGCGGATACGCGTCGGGGATAGAGCTATCGTTTACGCGGCGCATGTCGATGCAGAAACGATACTTACCGTTGCTCTTCCTCGTCAGTACCACTGGCGAACTCCAGGGACTATCGGACGGTTCGATGATTCCGTCGCGGAGCATGGTCGCCACCTCCTCGTTGATGATCGCTTGCATCGCGGGGTTTCTTGGGTAATACCGCTGTTTAACGGGGACTGCGTTGTCTTTGAGCCGTATCGTGTGCTCTGCCAACGTCGTCTTCCCCTCAACAGCGTCAAACAGAGGTAGTTCGTTCCCCAAGAAAGCAGCAAGCCTCGTGTCTTCGTCGGTCGTCAGAGAACTCAAAGCGTTTACGTCTCGGGCGTCGTCATCAACTGTAGAAGCTTCGTCGTCGGATGTCGGAGTTTCGTCTTCGAGTAACGGGTCGTAGTCCAGCACAGGTGTTTCGTCGTCAAGCGTCGGGGCGTCGTTGTCGTTAAGGTGTACTCGTATGAGGTTGAGGTCCGTGATGCACCTCATACCGAGTACTACCTCCGTCGTCAATCCGGGGACAAATATGGCGTCGAGGGCATACCGTCGGCCGTTCACCTCACAGTCGACGCGATAGGAGTCGGCGACTCGGCAACTAGAGCCATCGGCCATCCGCAGCTCCACCCTCTTTACGTTGGGGTTTATGCCGCTGCTGCGGAGGTGCTCTTCTGCCCGAGGTCCTATCAGGTTGACCACGGAGCCGGTGTCGACGAGGGCCCGAAACGTCTCGCCCTCGATCGTTACGTCGGCAAAGGGTCGAGTGTCCCTGGGGTTTCTCACGGTGCCGACGGTGCCAGTGAACGCCTTTACGGCCTCGAGCCATTTTCCCCACTCCTCGGAGGTCGTGCGCTGCTTCGGGACGGGCTCAGGGGACCTCCGGCCGACTGAGTCCGGTTTCCGTTTCCCGACCTGCAACGGCATCGGCGTGTCGAGATGCCTTCCTGCTTGCACCAAAAGCATTTTAGTACTTTTGGTTTTTTGCACTCGCGGAACATGTGGCCCGTTTCATCGCAGTTCCAACAGACCGGGCCGTCGCGCTCTGGAGTCCTCGATCGGGCCCCAGCCGGGCTGGGTGACCTAGTGCTCCGGGCGTACTCTGCCTTCGCTGGCCGATCATTACGGGAGGGCGACGTGCCTCGAAGCGAGTCGTTGCGGAAAGTCACCCGCGACTGGCGTCGGTCACCCGAGGTTTCTCTCGGCTTGGAGTGAGCCTCAGGTTTGGCGACGCTCCCGTATTCGCCTCGGTCCACGCCCGCGCTGTCGTAGGCCTTGTCCGCCTTCCGTTTGTGGACGTAGGCTGTTTCCGTCACCAGTGCGAGAGAAGGCGACGGCGGCGGACGAAAACTTTGACGGCTTCGCAGGTACAACTCGTAATCTTCGGCCCGCTCCATCAATCCTTCCAGAGTGCTAAAGTCACCACGACGTACCATGACCTTATATTCCGGGCGCATGTTGCAATAGACAAGGTCGAGTTTGGCTTGTTCAGAGAAAGTGCCGCTCCGGCGGATCAGGGTTGTAATCGCCGTGACGTAGTTGCGAATCGATTCGCTCTCACCCTGAGTCCGCTTACGAATTTCTTGGTCCAAGTCGTGCCGATATCCCGGTGGCAGGAATTGGGCCTCGAAGCTTCGTTTGAAGTCGGCGAACGAGTGCCACTGGTCCTTGGTGTTGCGGTACCAGAGAAGCGCCATCCCTTGCAACAGCTCCGGCATCACCCTCAAAGTTTCGTCTGGAGAGATCGAGTAGGCGGTGGTCAGCTCCTCCAACCTCTCCAGAAAGGAAACGGCGTCCTTCCTCCCGTCGAACCGCAAGTTCCACTTGCGAACCAAGTTGCACAGTTTCGGAAAGTCGTATGCAACTTTGGTTCCACCCTGAACGTGAGGGTTGAGTGCAGTGGAAACCGTTGGAGGGAAGCGAGGGTCGTAGTAGTGCGATGGCGGATGGGTCGGAAGGAAAGGCGGACCGTATCCCGGAACGAAGTGTCGGGGTGGCTCGTCGCGTGTCGTGACTGTTGGCCTCGGCAGGCCCGCGTAGGGCGTCGGCTCGCGGAACCGTTCGCTGTACGTAACATCGGGCGCGAGTGTAGGACGTGCTGCCGTACGCGGTGGGTCTAAATGGAAGTCTGGGTTACGTGATAGCGAATCACCCGAGACTGCCTCTTTCCTTGTAATCGATACCAGAGTCCGACGAACAGCTTCCGAATCCGCGTTCGGCGAAAGGCCTAATATCTCCCTGACGCTGGCGAGTTCATGCATTATCGGCGCGGGAGGTACTAGCCATTGGGCCGCGGTAGTCGGTGGTGGCAAACTCGCAGCTTGTTTAGATAAATTCCCGTGCCGGTCCTCATCGTCGTGACCCGGTGGATGGGCCACGAAGGCCGGTATCTGCGCACCCGAAGTTGGAGCTATCGATGGCAGCGAGCCGGTAGCTCCAAATGGGTTTTTCCAAAAATCGCAGAACCGTTTCCGCAACTCGGCCACGGTGCCTTCCGTGTCTAGATTAAATTTTGCCATTTCCGCGATCAATTGAGTTTTATTCAACTCGTGGATCCACCCGACACGAGAATCTTCCAGTGGGGACTTGTCTGTCCTGCCCGGTGGCAATTGTACTTGAGCCGTTGTCGTAACCGCCGTCGTCCCATGCACCAAGACAGACGACGTCGCTGTCTCGGTTGTCGGGACCGTCGTCGTCGTAGGGGTCGTTTTCGCAGTTTTGTCGGGGTTCTTACTACCGGTGTTGTCGCGCTCGCTGACGTTGAACGCCAACAAAAGTTTGAAGGGTCGTAGAAATAATTCCAAATTCTTCATGATATTTCGGATGAAAGGTTTTTAGTTTTAAAAATAGGGCAACTAAAGTCCCAGTTCGGGCGCCAAAAATGTGACGTAATTCCGGAGAAGGGAAAAAATAAATAGCGTTCCGAATGGTTTCCCAACTTCAGAATCACGCCACCGAAATTAATGCCTCAGATAATGCTTAGACGGAGTAAACAAAATTTCCAGGGGTCGATTCAATTAATTACCGATTTGAAATAATTTTTAAGCGATGATAATTAGAATTTAGAAAATAAAATTAAAACGCGTAGGGCTCAGAACCCAACCGTAATTGAAAAAAAAAAAAAAAAAATGATCAACTCGTAGCGTTGGGTGTGATCATCCTTGCCCTCGTAAAAGATTTTGAATTTACGTAAACTAAAGATTTAGAAGGTTTAATTAATTAATTATCGTTCGCGGTTAAATAATTCCGTAGGCCTCACCCAAATATAAGAATAATATACTTGAGTTACACTAGGCAGTCGCCAGAAGACGCAGGCATTAGTGTCTGTCTGAAGATGAAAATTAACAAACGATAATTTGGAGAAAATACGAATAACGTCTTTTGGGTGTTGGAAACTAAAATGATTAAACCAAGCTTAACTGAGAAACGTGATGAGAATGTAAATCTAACTTCGGTGGATGGCCGCTCCGGACAAACCGTGACAGGTTAACCGGTGAAGGATTAAATTAAAATAAACTATGAAGAAAACGAAATGAAATGGTATTATCGGTCTGGTAATTTAGAAAAACGTATTTTAATGAACGGGGAAAAGAAATAGAAACGAAAACTAATATTCTAACCGGATAGAACGTACCGGGGAGAAGGCGAAATAATGGCACGGAGCTCGTCGTACTACTCGTCTCGTAGTCGGTAGAAGAATAATCTTTCTACACGAGGTCAGAGCTTTCCTTCCCCCACCACGGTCGGAGGGATCAGCTGGTTAAAATGACGTCGGATTGAACTTCCGGCGTTTGACGAAAAAACTGCGGGCTCACCAGCTGACGCGAAGAAGAAGAAAAGTCCCTAACGTCACTTAACGTCAACGTCCGCCGTGTCTCAACAAACGCTCTTTGAGGTTATGTTTATGTTTTGGTCCTTGAAGTCATTTCAGTTCGGCAGTTATTTACGTAGATTATGGTTGAAATAAAAGTATTTAAGTGTATTTGATGAAGGCTATTTGTTGTCAACAGTGATAGAGATTAATTATAGTGAAATATGTGAATGTTCAATAAAATGTTATTAAGCCGGTCCTAGGGCTGGGCTGAGGAACGACATAGGCCTAACCTAGCCTATAGCCCAGCCTATCCTGTGTTCTCGTTTGTAAAATGTGATTTATTCTGGGGTGAGTCTTGAGCGTTTGTTTACATAGACACGTTATTTACCCCCCTCAAAATCTGACACCTTACAAGGTTGGGACGAAATGTCACCTTACCTCCTGAAAAGAGTTGCTCATGTAATAGTTAAGCCTCTGACAGATCTCATTAACTTGTCATTAAAACAAGGTATTTTCCCTGATTTGCTAAAATTTGCTATTGTAAAACCAGTGCCAAAAAAGAGTAATAATAGCTCCGCAGATAATTTAAGACCAATTTCCCCTCTGTGCACATTCTCAAAAGTGTATGAGAGGGTCGTTTTTAGAAGACTTAATGAATATCTTGAGCGAAACAACATTCTTTCGCCCTCTCAATTTGGCTTCCGTCAAGGCAAAAGTACTGCCAATGCAATATTCGAGCTAGTGGATCTCATTTCGTCGGCTTTGGATGGGTCGCATTTTGCCGTTGGGGCCTTCTGCGATCTGTCCAAGGCCTTCGATTGTGTCAATCTTGAGATTTTGGTGGCCAAACTGAGGAATTATGGTATCTCAGGTACTGCACTTAGTTGGCTCAGGTCTTTCTTGACCAACCGGAGACAGAAAGTGGCTATCGACAATCATGCACAAAGTGGTTTCAGAAGAGTAATCTCTGGAGTTCCACAGGGTTCCATATTGGGTCCCTTGCTGTTTTTAATTTACTGCAATGATCTTCCAGAAATAGCTTCAAATGTGAAAATATTAATGTACGCTGATGACACATCCATAGTTGCCTCCAATCCATACAAGGGAGAGCTGCTGAAAACCCTAGATGAAAATCTTTTGCAAATGAATCTATGGTTTCAAGCCAATGGTCTTAAGCTCAATCCAGAAAAAACACAATTTATTATTTTTCATTTAAACCATACAAACTCAAGACATATTGACTCACTTCTCCCATTATCTTTAAATCTGGTCACTTCATCCAAATTTTTGGGTCTAGAAATAGATTCATCCTTATCATGGCGTCAGCATGTCGATTCACTCTTACCAAAACTTAGCAAGGCTTTTTATGCATTACTTACTTTGTCTCAAGCAGTTAATTTTGATATCCTCAGACAGGTGTACTTTGCTTACTTTCATTCCCTAATTTCTTATGGCTTGATTTTCTGGGGTAATTCCAGTGAGGCTTATAGACTATTCCTTGCCCAAAAAAGAGTCATCAGATTAATTGCAGGCACTGGCCCCAGAGATTCGTGCAAACAACACTTCCAAAGATTAGGCATTCTTCCACTCCCATCAATGTACATTTTCCAATGTTTCATATTCTTAAAAGTTAACTCTGATAAATTCTTCAACAGGAACCATCAACACAATCATTTCACTAGGTATTCTTCTTTACTTCAATACCCTCTTCACAGGACCTCTTTTCTTGAAGCTGCGCCATTGTACAGTTGTCTGAGAATATTTAATAACTTCCCAACTTCCATAAAAAATGAACATTGTTTAAGAAAATCTAGAAAAAAAGCTTTCGAATATTTGTCCAGGCAGTCATTTTACAGTGTGAATGAGTTTCTCTCACCTGCCACAAGAATTGACACGCACTAGGGATCCACTGCTTGATAATAATCAAGCGGGAATAGATTGTTTATGTTTTATTATTGCTCATGTGGTATGTTTTGTTGTAAGTAATTTTATGATTTTGTTATTTGATGTAAGTTATTTTATGTTATAACCATGACGAGTCTTATGCCTTTGCACCTGTGTGCATGTACTGGCATGCCAGATAATTGTAAATAAATAAATAAATAAATTTGCGTTAATTATAATAGAAAATAAATTTTTCTGCATACAGGGTGAGTTTCTTAAAGTGATCCAATAGCTAACTTTTTTATTTTAAATTTGACAGTATACTTCTTATGGGGGACCCCCTTTACTTTTTTATTCTGGTTTCAGATATGTATTTCACTTTTCAAAAATTCCCGCCATTTTTCCAATATGGCTGCCAACTTTAAAATTTCTTATGGAACACCCTACATTTTATGGTGTTTTTGAAATTTCCATGTTATTTTAAGACTTTTTTATTCCTTATCATTTTTCTCTAAACCTAACAGTTAAGGAGCTAGAGGCAATTAAAGTTCATTTTTAGTTCCATAAGAATAACATAGGGCAAACTTTATCTGCCCATATCTCCGAAACCATTGATAAAAATAAAAAATACTCAAGAATAAAAATGTCTTAAATTGATGTTTTAAGAACATTTCACTAATAAAAATGATCATTTACCCATAAATTAACTTCTTTCCAATTGGCGGACAAAATATAAAATTTGCAAAAAAAAGTTTTTGTTATTATAAAAAAAATGTTTTTAGTTAAAAAAAAAAAAAAAAAAAAAACTATTTAGGGTTAAAAACATAACCCCTAAGATAAAATAAAGATAAATTAATAAGAATTGTACATTTTCAACTTTAATAATTTTAAAATGTCACTTTTTTGCCTATCCCTTAACTTGGTACCTGCAGATAAGAAAGTGCATATAAAGGCAATTTCATTCAAAGTTTATCACAACAAATAAACAACAGTTGATCTTCAAAAACTAGTGTAATAGATTCCTTTTTTAATTAAATACCACCATTGTGCAGGAGGCAAGGTGCTGGTTTACATGCTGGCGGGCTCAATGATGGCAATGGGTTTACATCCGGTCGCTGGTCACTTTATCTCCGAGCATTACATGTTCCGCAAGGGCTTTGAAACCTACTCGTATTATGGGCCCTTGAACAAGATCACCTTCAATGTGGGGTACCACAACGAACACCATGACTTTCCTTACGTGCCAGGCTCGCGGCTGCCGGAAGTAAGTGAATTTTTACCTCTAACCTAGCCTTAGATAAGGATAAACACCAAAATAGTAACCGTTCAATTCGGACTGTACCTGTTTTGGAAACACTAGCAAAATTGACTTTACTAAGTGAACATCAAACTTTATCATAGTGAGTTCTGTAACTCTAATTGTGATTTTGTTCAAAGATAGGATATTCTTAACTTTTTTAATGTGAGTAATACCTTAACAACTTGAATCTAGGCCAGACATATTTTCATACTTGGGAATAACGAATAAAAATTCTAACGATTAGTGATATTCGTTAGTTTTTTTGGCTAACTTTTTTTTTATTCATTAGTTTTTAAATAGAAAGTAAATAACTTCTAATTAGTTAGATTCTAGCTAACAAATAGATAATATATTCGTTAGTATTTTTGGAGCTTAAATCGTTAGATTTTTGGATGGGCGAAAATTCCTTAAATACGCGACTGGTGAGGGTTGCATGTGTCCGCGAGCTCAGGACGCTCGGGGTCAGCGCCCTTGATGAGAAACAAGGCGGAGGGGAAGGGGGCAGGGAAAGTCCTGTTGCTTTGTTATGCCAGTATGCGGTCGCAGCCAATAACATTACTGCAAGCATCAAAAGGTGGAAGGGGAAGGTTGAATGTTTGGTAATTTGTCATCTCAAATTATTTGTCTTCAGTACTTCAGTTGATGTTCATTCTCTGACAAGTGTGAAGCCATTTTTTCTGTGGTAGCAACTTGTTGTTTACATGTCGTTGTTATACTTTAGTGATAGTTAAGTAATAGTTATAATTAGTTATTAAGGTAAATAGTTTTAATTAAGTAGATTAAAAATACTTGTTCGCGAAGGCGGGCGAGTGCGATATTCAGAGGCCAAACGTATAAAATGGCATATTTCAACAGCTTGAAAAAAATGAAAAGGGTGGAATCTTGTTAAAATGTTAATTGTGTTCACCCAAAACACAATTAGTCACCTAATTGTCATTGCACCTAGATGTGTCATTACTTCATTTCATACGAAATTATTTAAAACAACTGCCCAAAAACAAACAGCAAACTCTTCCAGAAACAGAAAACAGAAAACTAACTTTACTTTCTATCTTGTGTCAGTTACAGCAACTGACACACTGGAAAAGGCCCTCATTTTCTATCAGTTACTTTTAAAACTAACTAATAACTTCTATCAGTTACTTTTTTAACTAACTAACTAAGAACTTCTACCAGTTACTTTTTACGGGTCTAACTAATAACTTCTAACTATTTAAAATTATGGTATAACTTTCCCAACTATGCATATTTTATATGTGACACTTTTTTGTGCAATGAATTTCTTCTACAGTTTTCAACCAAAGTTAGTGATATTAAGGTGTCATTCAATAGAGTATGGAGCGAAGGTGTTTTCAAAATGTTTTTTTGTAAATAGCCACCCATACCATACAAACTCTTAAAGTTTGTTTTCCACATTTGATTATGATTAATATTGGTAAATTTTAATTGATTTTCAAGTTTCAAGTTTAATCATGTAAAGAGTAAACACATTCCACCAGTAAGAGTATACATCTGTTTGTATCAAAGAGGTTATGTTACCATGGATAATACACTGGCTAACAAACTGCGTTAAAAGGTGTTAACAGTAAAAAGTACAGTATATTTTTAGGTTTAATTTTGTCATCAATGTCCAAACTAAATTTACACTCATTCAATGATCCAAATAAATTACTTAGTTGAAAAAATAGGTATTAAATTTAGTACCGGGTTAACTGAGCCTTGGTCATTGGCTTTTATTCATTTTTGTTATAGTATCATGGTAATAACCTTTGAAGTTTGCGCCTGCAATACCTTTTCGCAGGTGACAGCTGTTTTAAAACCAAATCTGAAAAATAGCATTCTTTTATTGTTTATTTCATTGTTGTTTTAATCCCTTGAGACCAATGTTAAAATAATTTAAGTTTTAAACTTAGTTTTAGACAAAAATAATTTTGGGGTCGCTGTTTCTAAATTTATTTTTGGACCAAAACATACTCAAATGCAAAGTCAAAGCAAAATTTACCCGCTAGATTTCGAGATCGATGGAAAATACATCACCACAGACATTCCTTGTATTATAGTATAGGATACATTTAGATTTTTCTAATACAAGAAAAACTATCTTTTGCTTTAACCATACTAATTCTATGACATACAAAAATTGACCCCAGCAGTCATTTTAATGTTAACTGAATTTAAAAAAAGCAAAAAATTTTGTCTACTCAAATTTGTGAAGAAACCACCAGCCAATGACCTAACAAGTTTCAACCCTACCATTAATATAAATTGAATGTGCTTCTATAAAGTTCCTCTTTGACAGTTCCTTTAAACCAGGTGTTCTATGTTTATTGATTAGTAAACTCAAACTGTTTGAGCCTATTAATTTTGTATCAACTAGCACGAGGGTGTATCGTATTGATCCAACCCATGTTTAAATGATAAGTATGAACCATAAATGCGAAGACTTGTTAAAGATTCTTGTCAACTCACATTCATAGTTTGCCTGAAGTTAGATTTTGAACTTTGATTTGTGTCATTACAAGCTATTAACAAACAAAATAAAATAATCAGGAAAGTCCTAAAATTTAAAAAAAATTTTAAAGCAGGAGGGTTGCCATACGTCCTCTTTTCCCTGGACATGTCCTCTTTTTAAAGCATAAAAAGCTGTCCAGGCGGATTTTTGAGAATCAGTCCATTTGTCCGGCTTTTTGGTAGCAACAAATTGAATATGTGTATTTATGTTTTACCAACCCTTAAAAAGTCTTTAATATTGTCACTTCATCCAAATTGTTATTAAATCAAATTATATTGTTTTTAATGTTCAATCAAGACTAAAAACGGTTGCTCTTTTAATGAAACAGTTTGTATGATATTCCTTTTGATGTCAGCCCCATTTAGTCAGCCTTACTAGTTCATTTCTGCTACTAGGTTCAGTTCTAAAATAATTCCAGAAATTATAAATTCTAAAAAACTATTTACCGATTTAATTTTAACAAATGTCAATTTACCCTGAATTTTAAAATGGCTGCCATTTTGGTTAGAGATGAGATATCGACATGCGGTTTGTGCCATTAAATTCCTCTTGATATACCGTTTAAAATGAGGGGTCACTCAATAGGGGTTTAAATTTGAAAATTTGGGGCTGCCCCCAAAATACCCCATTTTGGGGGCAGGGGCAAAGTTGTATAGTTGATGAAAAAGTGCAGTTTTTCATGTTGTTAACATGTGCCGAGTTTGGTTTTCCTACTGCAACGCATTAAAAAGTTAACTGGGGGTGTCCAGACTTTTACCTAACCCTGTATATTGTTGTCAGCAGTCTGTTGTAAGTGAGGTTATGTTTTAGCAGACATGTTATTGGCTTTCCACTCTTTCCAGCTTAGTTTGAGGCCGTTCGTTTTCTGATATAATTTGATCTGTTTTTAGTGTCAAGTAGTAAAATAGTCTTTTAAAGTCACTATTAATTTGTGAAAGTCACTGAGCTTCATCATTGTTGTTTTGTAATTGAACTTAAACTTAAACTAAGTAATAATATTAAGCAACAATTTTTACTTTACATTTAAATAAGGTTACTTCAATTTAAGGTGACTTCTGAAAGAACCTCTTGTTGTACCCTGTAAAGGAAAGCATTTTTAATTTTGGCTTTTCATTAATTTAATTGCATTTTTAACAAAACTGTAATTATTGTCCTTGAGATGTTGTTTAATCCATAGTGTAGATGTGATTTAGTAAAATTCCCACTGAATGTTTTGTACATGAAATGTTCTTTAAAATTTCATTTTTAAGGCCAAAATGTTTCCAAAATTTATAAAAGAAAGTAGTGATGGTTGCTCTTGATAGTAATAGTAGGCCAATAACTTTAATATTTTCAATTATATTAATTTCTATTGACGTTTTGAATTTTTTTTATTTGTTTGTCAGTATTTCTTAGGAAATTATATCAAATAAAAAAATTACCCCTAAATGGAACATACTAATTTGACAAAATCTTATAATTTCCTAAATTTTTAATTTATTTAAAAAATATTTGCTCCTTTTTTGTTATTTTAAACAAATTAATAATTTTCAAAAAAGTAGGATTTATAATTGTAAATTTTAACATTTGTTTTTTCCCCACTCTGAAGTACGTATTTAACTGGAGGAGGGGGAGGGGTAAAAAATTAAGATTTTTGTGATTCCGACTCGCGACGAGTACTAGCTAGGTGTCCTCTTTTTTGTCACAGAGAATATGGTAACCCTACTAAAATAGGAACAATTTCTGCATGTTGCATACTGACAAGAGATAAAAAGTTTCAAAAGTGCAAAAAGTATTAATAGTATAAATACTTAATGAAAAATTATAACAATTAATTATAACACTTAAAGTCTATTATTATAGGTCTTTAAATTATAGTCTTAGGTGTCTTTAAATTCATCAATAAATTGTGTGTTAGTCAATAATTCTTTCTGTAAGGTCTGTCTTGGAGCCCTCTCTGCAATGAAGCAATTTTTAAACCACATGTCCTGAGGAAGACTGTTAAACAATTTCACATGTGAAGGTCTCTTCCAGTACAAGTGTAAGATGGTGGTTGGTTAGAATATACTGTGTGCTACTTTGTGTGGTTTTTATTTAAATGCTGTTTATATTAAGACTTGCCACATCCTAGCTGTCAACATGGATCCATACTGAATAGAGTAGCATTTTTTCTACAGAATGTCTTTAAAGTCCGTCACCAAAATTCATAATATGGCTTATTGGGTCAACATAAGCAAAACAGTTCATATGAAGGTATGTCTTAATATGCATTTTTACCGAGATATCCACCATTTAGTTTTTTACACTTGATAGTTTTGGTGACGGATTGATGTAGGAACTTCATATTTGGCATGGACCTTTATAACTACAATGTCAATTTCCAAAATAATTTTTTTTTTGCGATGTATATTTCCAAAATTATGGCCATTTTAAGTTTTTAAACTAAAATATCTTAAAACCAGTAAATATTATCAAAATTTTACAAGACACAAGTTGAAAAACAACCAATGATACAAAGTGTATAAGGCTCTTGACAACAAATAATGGAGTAATTGCGATCTTTCAGCAGAGAAACGTTGATTTTGCATTATAATTTAAATGCAATTAGATTATTTTAATAGAAAAATCACAAGAACTCTATTGTTTGTTATCAGATCCTTACAAACTTGGTATCATTGGTTTAATAATTAAATTTGTCAACTATTTGTGTCTTGTAAAATTTTTATAAAATTTACTGTTTTTAAGATATTTTAGTGGCCGTTATTTTGAAAATGTGAATTGAAAAATAATTTATATTTTAGAAATGTACATTAGTATTATAAATGTCCATGTCAAATATGTAGTTTCTACATCAATCCGTCACTAAAATAAAAATTATTTAGTGGAAAAAACAAAATGGCGGATATCCGGGTATATATGCATATTAGGACATACTTCATGACAATAAGCCATATTATGAAGTTTTGTGACGGACTGTAAAGACACCCTGTAAATATCTATCCACCATCATACCGTGTCTACTATTGCTTACTTACATATAAGGATCACCATATAAGTCGACAAATAGCCTCAAAACACCTGGGGTAGGCAAGGGGGAAAGCGGATCCTTTTTAAAAGTATAAGTCTTACATAATATGGCAATATTAATGAAACAGTTGATTATAATACTTTGAACCAAGTTTAGTTTTGCAAATTCATCTGCCAATTTACATGATGACTTATTCTTGAGTGGAGATTTTATCTAATTTATTGCTTTTATTCAAATTATAGTAGGATTCACGAAAATAGTCCGATGAGAGTTGATACATTGTTGCCATATTGATCCTGAAACACATTTTTATACTGTATTACACATGGTAAACATAACCACAAATGACAACATTACAGGGGGTGGGGGGAACACAGCTGTTAAAATTTCCATCGGACTATTTTCGTGCATCTTAGTATTGTAAAGTGTTTTAATATAGCATCAGTGAATACATAATACTTAAATTTAAATTGATATTTTCTTGTATCTAGTTGATCTTTAAAGATTTAGCATTTTAGGTGGGATGACATTTTTGTAATAATTTTGGCTTTTACTCTTAAAATTTATAATATTTAATTTTATAACATACAGTAGAAACCCTCTAGTCCAGCCGCTATATAATCCGACTGCGGTCTTCCGGAAATGTTCAGCCGCGGTCGTTTCCCACCCCAAAATAGACACGCAACTTGTTCTATGTTATATTACTAATATCAGTTCAGATGCCCATTTCGGGAATGTTTAGTTTCAAATTATTTCTTAATCATTGTTTTCATTTTCTATTTTTGATCGGTATCTTTTTCGGGTGTTTCGCAGCCCGATCATTGCTGTAACACGGAAGCTATGTCACTCGACGGATTTCTTCACTATTACTGTACCATTTACATGTTAGGGCCATCTTCATTGACAGAAGATTAGTATTAAGGTCCATTAAACAGTTTCATCGCTAGCTACCACTTGTTTGTTGTCCGGTGGTCATTTCGGTTGCACTACAACATCTGAGCGAGCAATTAATTATTGTTACAAAAACTATACCCAATATTGATTGGGCAAGAATGATACCCCTCATTGTTAAATACACCCAAGTAAAAGAAGTTCAAGTTTTGAACACATTTATAATACAGGTCTCTGTTGAACTAGATAGTTTAATAAACCGCGGTTAATCCAGCCATTTTGAAATCGGGCCAATAGGTGTCCAGATTTGAGGGCGTCTACTGTAGTTCTTTTACTTAAATTTTTCTTTGTGTTTGTGTTTCTTTTTTATAAGGACTCCGTTTGGAAAGAACTGTCAAATTTACAATGAAAGACTTCTTGATCAAACATTAAACCCAGTTCAACATGTTTCCTTTCAGCTAATTAAGGTCTAGGTTTTGTTTTTTAGTTATTTTCAGAACTCTGAGCCCTCTAATAATAGCCTCTCTTGTTAAAAAATTCTACCAAAACTGTTATTTTATCGTGTTTTACACGCTTTGTTAACTAAAGCTAAGTCCTTGCTGTACATATTCTTTGCTTTTTCCACGGGTCGTGCTGGATTTTTCTTCAATTGAATCCCAAATTGTTATTTTCATCCAAACAATGCTGGTTAGACAATCATACACCATTTTCTCAAAATATGAGTTTTAACAAAAATATTTTAATCTACAGGTTAAAAGGATAGCAGCTGAGTATTATGACAACCTTCCGCAGCACCACTCGTGGACGGCTGTTCTCTACGACTTCATCACAGACCCAGACATCGGTCCGTACGCAAGGATTAAGCGCAAACATCGAGGCCTCTCCTCTTGAAACATGCCATTTTAACCTCGCACACCTCAATGTTGCTAGTCCCCCACTATTATTTATTGTATTTGTGATTTAGTGAACTATTATAAATTATGTGTCAACATTTTTATGACAAATCATAATTAAATTTTATTTATTTTTTATGTTAAGTACGCTTTGCTTATTTATTTAGTGTAAGTCTACGAAACAAGCATTCTATATTATGGTATATTCAAGGGATAGTGACAAAGTTAAAAGACAAACCAAAAAGTGAAGTGCATAAAAACATCACATGCAACATGTATGTGTGTTCTTAAAGCCATTAATGTTTTTTTATCATTAATGGTAAGGCAAAGTTAAGTTTTCTTGAATATTTTACACTCATGATTTGGTTACTAATCTAAGTTGCTTGAAGGGCTATAACTTTGTGGTTCAAATATTCAGTATTAAGTGGTATATAAAACATTATAGGGATCATATTTACTGGTAATAGTGAGAGTTGGCAGGCTGTAAAATGTTGTAGTATTTTTTATACTAGAAACCTAATGTTTTTTTTCTAATTGATTTAGATGGATTTTTTTAAATATCAAACGAAAACTTGTTGATTGTTTATTTAGTACCATTTACAAAATATTGCTTACATTATTTTATCCTAATCTATATTTATGTGCCTTATAAATGTTATTTATAATCTTTTAAAACTTCTAATTTCTGTATGTTGGAACATATATGTACAATTTGTCTAATTTTTGTCAAGTTTAACAAAAGTAGGGATACATTATGTACTGTAGGATCTTTATCGTGCTTCAATTTATTACATGAATGAGAAAATGAAGTAAACTATTCCTTTATTTTGTAAACACACTTGTGTGTTCGCTTCTATGTCCAATAATTTTTATCTGTTGCATCTCTTGAAAAATAATCATATTCTTGGGGTCAAATCACATTATCATCAAGGAGCTTAGCTTCGCACATATAGTTTTATTTTAAACAATTTTACTTTATTGGTGTCTTGTATACGAATCCATGCCTCACAAATATTTTTCCTGGAATTTCTTAATTCTATGTTTATTTCCACCTTTTACACTGGTTCCGTGTGATTTGTGATTTACTGACAAAGGGCACGACTATGGTTTTCTCCCCAACCGCTTCAATCACTTAACTGCAGGAAAACTTAGCGTGCACAATCTCCTGTAATATTAAACCAAGATAACCATTTTCAACCCCGCATCGGGCGCAATAATATTATCGGGAACGCAGAAGCTTCTTCCACATACTGGAAAAAATCAACCCCCAGATCAATACCCTAACTGTAATTGGGTAATATCTGGCATTATAGAGTTTCTCTACAGTGATGTGTAAGGGACAGTAGCTAGATTAGAAGCTTTGTACACTTTTTTACTTTATTTTTTAAATATTGTGCATGAAATAATGAGCAATATACAATAATAATGATAAAACTAGTTAGTAAACTTAAATAACTTAAGTTTGCAATCAACTATAAAGCTAAGTAACATAAAGAAAAATCATAAAGAATTTGTGTAGGTATGAAATGTGGAATAAACATATGCATGCGCCCCTTCCCGTCTCTAAGAAAAACTGCGAGCATGTGATAACTGATCCCAATTAAACAAAAAATGAGTTGTAATTCATAATCTGTACACACAATGTGCTTTTTGAAATTCTAATCTTTTTAATTAATTTCATTGAAAAACAATTTTGGTCATGCAATTGTTCAAATTTTTTATTGTAGTACACATAAAGCAAATAATTGTAAAACCAAATTGTACTGATTTTAAACATGAGGTCTATCTTATCTTATACTCTAAAACAAGCTCCGTTTGTCCGGGCAAAGTTTTTTTTCGCTCCAAGGATTTTTGATTTTTTTGATTGAATATGGGGGTTTTGGCCACCAGAAATCGATTGGAGCTGGTCCCATAGCTGGGAAAAATCCGGTTTTCGCGCTAGAGCACTTCAAAGTTTCCATGTTATCCTTATGGAGATTTTTTAATTGAACAAAAATCAGCTGATAACTGTAGATATAAACCAATGTGTTACATCTTTAACCTGTAGTTTAAGACAATTATACCAAAGTGCAGCACACGTCGGCTTGGCGAGTGAGCGAAGCGAACGAGCTCGTCTTTAAAATGTAAGAGGGCGAGTGAGCGGAGCGAACGAGCTTTGCGTGAGAACGAAAGTAATAATTTTACCGAGCTTAAGCTCGGTCCCCCTGGTACTGTTTATAAAGTCAGCAAAATATTCTAAACTTCTTGAAAGTTTGGGGAATTGGTGATCATGAATTTTAGCATTACTTCAGCAACTACTATTACTATGCTATTATTCTCTTTAGTCATTTAATTGGATATCTTAATGTTTTTAGTTTTTCTTTTAGTTTTTTTTTTTTTTTTTTTTTTTTTTTTTTTTTTTATTTGACAATAATCCTAAGATTTTTATGTATTCTTTAAACTATGCATTTAATAGTACTATAATGTTAATTTTAGTTCTGCAAAAATTGTAATTCTTTTTTTGACACAATGAATGTTTGTAAAGATTACAGTAACGTTGAATGATGACAGTAACAACATGACTGATAATTAATTGTTTTGAGAGATCTAATGGCTATAATGTTCTTTAGTTCGTCACAAAGTAAATGCTTGAAAAGAGTTCTTTGAGTACATAATTTATTATAAAATAATACAAATGCGTGGCAGAAAGGAAAAAGGGACCTCTTTGCGGCAAAGTAAAAAATTTCAATACGGACTATTTTATCATTTAGGTCAAAAATATCGATTTTCGTTTGTTTACTCTTAATATGCTCCATTTCGTCCTTTACTGGTCGACTAAAAGACTGTTATAATTGAATAAATCTTTCAAAATAATGATTAAAGTAGTCGATGTCTAGCTTGAAAAGGTAATTCGCGCGCTTATGGAGAATTAACATTGGCACGAACAGATCCCTTTTTGAAATGAATCAAATAGCTATACAACACTTTAAAAACTGCACTCTGACAAATTCTACCAGTGACGAGGTGAACTACTACGAATTTATTTTAAATCTAGAATGTATTCTGTTAATAAAAATCCATTTCTCGATCCCAACTACCTTTTCTTTAAAGGTTTAAAATCCAAATACTTTTAGTAGTTTACTGGCACACCTAAAACTGCATGCTAACATTTAATTATTGTATCAACACATTCTATTTTTGATAAGTTAATTTTCTGTTAAAACAATAAATTACGGGAGTTTAGGGCTACAGTAGGGAGGACAGTTGGCTGCTCTGCGTACCGCATATGGATAAATAACATAGCGCCACAAAGAGGTCCCTTTTCTGAAATATCACTTTTCATGACATGTTTTGATAAAAACATTATTTTCTTAAAAACTACTGTGAGTTAAGACAAAAATAGGTGTTCTCATTAAAGAAGACATTTAGAGCTTTCTTTTGATACCAAAATTGTTTCTTAAATATGAAAAATAATTGTTTGATCCTAATTTAAAAGTTCAAATTGATTTTTCTCAAAATGGCCCTTCTTTCTCATTTAATTTCAAAGTCCTACGTCTTAAAAAAAATCGTAGACTCGCGGGACTTGCGCCAAATTGTTAGGAATTAAATGAGGAATTTAAAACATGTGAATAACTCAAAATCAAAATTTGCCGCGAACAGGTCCCTTTTTCCTTTCGGCCTCACAAATGTTTGTCATATTTTGTACAATAGAATGTTTCTTGCCAATGTTTATATTTTGTATTCCTAAAAAAACTTAATTGTTGTAATTGTGTAGGATGAATAAATTATGACAAGTAAATAAAACTTTTTTTAGAAATAATTGGCCAATATCCCTGTTCTGAATTAAGCCATTATATACTCTTAAGTTACTACCAATTTAATTTCTTTGACAAAAAAATACAACTATTACATTATCATGAAAAAAGAAGACAAAACCAAAACATATTTATTTATTAGTTACAAGACGTGCATTACATTGACCTTTGGAATAGTAAATTTTTAACAGATAAAAAAAACGTAATTGTAATTGTGTAGAATGAATAAATGATGATAAGTAAATAAAACTTTTTTTAGAAATAATTGGTCAATGTCCCTGTCTTGGATTAAGCCATTATATACTCAAAGTTACTGCCAATATAATTTCTTTGAGAAAACAAATACAACTATTTCATTATCATAAAAAAAGAAGACAAAACCAAAACATATTTATTTATTAGTTACAAGACGTGCATTTCATTAACCTTAGAAATAGTAAATTTTTAACAGAGATTGCCCCTAAATAATGGTGAAATGGGGAAAAGGTGTATTCAATCAGGAAAAGGTCAATAAATTCTCACGAATGCGTTTTGAAAATTTATTGAAACCAGTGGCACAAGAGGTGAGTCCATATTCATCAAAACTAACGCTGTGTCCAAGTAAATAAGTGGATCAGGCACTAAGATAAGACTGCGCTGTGATAGTGCTCAGCGGCGGTGTAGTGTGGACATTTGCTCCATGGACCCTCCGTGCCTTTCCAGCCGCTTGCCTCCCTTGCTGCGCTCTCGCAGCTCCAGCTCTGCCTGGTACAACTTTCTGGTCTCGTTCAACTTGTGGAACTCCTATTGCGAGAATATAACCAAAAAATATTACTTTCCTCCAGTCCTGACAAAGCGGCTATTTGCACTTTTTATTTTATTATTAGCAGTAAAACAGGTTGATGGCATGCAGGGTTTAAGCTGCGGTCGCATTTGTCGCATTTTGCGACACCCGCCACAAAAATGCGACAATATTCAGACTGTCTGTCGTGATTTTGCTACAAAGATTTTACTATGATTAGTAACAAGTACCTCGAGAATAACAGGTATTCAAATTTTAAGTTTTCTGTCATAAAATGATGTCTAAACTTGTTATTCACATCAAAGTTAACTACAGATTTAGTTAGTTAACCTCAATCTATAGCATGATCTCAATTCAACTGCACGCAGACGCAACTGCAACTATAAAGCATTTTGACTAAAGGCGTCTTGAGTGACAGAGAGAGCATTGGCGCTTATGGAGCCCCACACACTGCAAGAGGCGAGGCGAGGCGCGAAGACGCGGATAGCCGTCTTTAGTAAAAAAGTGCAGCAGGCAAAAATTTCGTTTCGTCGACAGTCACTAACAGTCAAAGCGTCCTGCGCATGCGCAAAGTCACGTAACACCCCGCATTCACCTGTCATCTGTCTGTTCCGAGCAGATTTAGCCATAAAGACAATAAATTAATGTAAATGATGATTCATAATCTCGATATTCTAATAATTATTAAAGAAGGGTACGGCCACACAAGCGTTTTTTTCACGCACAAAGGCAACATGAAAATACAAGAGAAATATTAGCAGCACAAAATGTCGCACACAGCGTGTTTTCCCGTGGCTCTTATATTGAAAATTGAATTATAAATTCAAGCAGCATGAAAATAAGCTAGTATTAAATATTAAATTCGGTGAAAAAAAAAAACGCTCATGTGGTGTAAACATTTTAAATGATTTACTTATGATTGCCATTGAAGGTCCGGAGAGAAAGGATTTTAACTTTGAAGCTGTTTTTGCAAAATGGGGTTTAAAACCAAGAATTTTAGATTAGGCTAGATATTGTTGAGTAGGCCTACACCTACCTAGCCATGTTCATATGTTAATGTTTGAATCCGGAGACAATTTAGAGTTTATGTATATGCTTAAGTACTTATGTAAATCAGTACAGTAACTTTATATGAACCTATTTTAACGTTTTAGAAATTAAAATAAAAAGTCATTTTGAACTTTTTAGTGATTTTATTCTAGGTAAAAAACAACAGCGTAAACAAAAATATTTTTATGGTGAAAGTATTGTTAACTGGTGACAAATTATACTACGCGCAATAAAAATGCTACAACATTTTTCATTTTGCTACAAGTATCCAAGAGCTTATTGTAGCATTTTTGCTCCAAGAAAATTTTTCCCAGCTTAAACCCTGATGGCATGTTTTGCTTTGTGTACTCGATTACTGTAGCTCACTCTTTTACACTTTTCCGCAGACTTTCAACCTTAAAAACAATAAATAGTATGTACATAACAGCAAGGCGAGGACATGCAAACGTAAAAACAAGTTGGCAACATTTGACTGCAAATAGATCAGACGTTGCACTGTTGGATATTTTGGCAAGGTATAATGACTGTTGTTTGTTGTAGGCCATAACTTGTAAAATGGTTAATTCATGTTTAATGTGTGATTTGTGAAGAAAATTACACAGATTGACTCAGTAATTTATCACAAATCATTGTGTGCATCTACTGTTTTTTATGATTCAGTAGGTTTTCAACTGTAATGTACCTTAGCTTGAACATCCAGCTGGTGTTCAGTGTCGTTTAGAGTGCTGATGAGATCGGTTTTCATCCTTTCCAGCTGCTTTACAATCCTTATCAATTCGGCCTGCAGACAAACGATAGAAATTAAAGAAGAGTCCTGCAAACCCGAAACTTCAATAACCCGGAATTCTAGATGACTTGGAAAGCCTGCTAGAGCAGTGATGTTCACTGCTGGGTTATAGCTAGTGACAGCTAAGATGGCACTTGGACCGATCGATAGAAATACTCTACAAATATTGGTCAAAAACATTGTCTGAAGTCATTCGGGTTGCGTCAAATGTCCTCGTGGCCGGCGTGAAGGTGCTGGAACGGATAATAACACATAACTGCTGTTAAGTAATGCCTGCACATTAGTTAAAAGTTAGTTATGTTGACCGGAGTGATTGTGAATTGTGGGAATTCCTGAACGGTGCCTACAACTTAGAAGCTAACATTAATATCATTAAAAACCAAATTGCAACAAGTTTTTTGGTTTTTTTCCTTAATACACTATTAAAATTTGATAACAAATTTCAAAGAATAAGTAATATTTTTCTTTTGGTTTGGAAAAACTTAAAATTTGTTATGTATATCACATCGACCACTCAGCAAAATAAATAAATTAAAAACAGTTAAAAATTCATTTTTTAAGGAAGGAAATTTTAACAAAAGCAGTGTACTTTTGTTTAACGATTTGTTTACAGTGACCATTTTTGACGTAGCTGTTAGCTGTTCTACCACCTCCCACCACTACATACAAAAACAGAAAAATTACAAATGTAAATCCACCAAACCTAATCAAAATAAAACACAATGTTCATTAAAAAAATAAAATAAAATAACAGTCCCGTTCATTGTGACGAACAATGGCTCTGTGGGAGTCAATGAACAGTACCTAATGCAGTTGGTGTGAAAAACACAACGTTTCACGTAGGGTAGGTTCTATTGAATTCCTTTACTACTTCAATTAAGAACATATTTAAATTATATAAAAAATAATTTTTATATTGTTTTGAACTAATAAATACAGTTTTAGAGAATGTTATTTTACCTTGCGTTTTTGCAAACTTTTAAGAAATGGAAAACCTACATTAAACAAGGGGGGAACTGTGAATGCTATTGTGAGACTACAATTTTCAAACTGGGGTAAATGTAAAGAGAATTAGTTGGGCTTTATTTTGATATGCCCCATTTTGCTTGTGGTGTATTCTTAATAATATTTCTGATGGCATTCACTTTTACCCCACAATTCATAAGATTAGCAGGAGCGTGCCGGGGAATTGAGAATGGCTAATAACATTTTTTTACTACAGGAATTTACTCAAAATTTGTATGGTGAATCTTGAAATGATGTCAAATTAAAAATAAATACACCATAATATGATATTATACTAAAAAACACTTAAAAAAGGGTTTTTGTCAAAGCATGAAAAACCGTTCACAATTACCCCAATAAATGCAGAGTGTTGAGGAATTCCCAACACCGCCCCCTATTAGTCATCGTCTGGGGGCGCCAACTCCATGAGTCAGAAGCGGAATGTTTGCAGATAGGTTAATTACGTTTGTCCATGTCTTTCACCTGCCCAGTTTGTGTGAAGGCTGTCTTGAGCTCAGAGGATGGTTTGGAATATGAAGGCGATTGCATGCGGTGGTTTCACCGGGAATGTCTAAGAATGAATAAAACTTAATATAATTCAAAGTCAAAGTCAAATAATCTTTATTCTCAAAATTATACAATTGTTCATACAAAATTCATTTAAGAGAAAGTCCCCACATGGGCATAGCCTGTGCGTGGGGACCGATTCCTTAAATAGACTGTCTTAGAATAAGAAAGAGCAAATAACATTAAAGCAAAATGAGACTGTATGATAAAAAATATAAATTATAAAACCATAACAAAAAGAACATGGGATTTATGATCAATCTAAAAGGACAAAGCAATGCAGAAAGAAGAGTGGGTTATTAACACTGCTAAACGATTATGAAAGAAAAATAATTAAATAAATGAATAAAAATATTTCTCAAGCTCCGTTCTCATACCTTTGGACCTCCGTCTCCACTCATGCAACTCACACTTACACATATGTACACACACCAATCACCTCATTCACTAGCACATTTTCACGCACAGACATTCGCTTCAGACACTCATGCACTTTGTCTTCTCATCTTCACACATGGCATTCTGCGTATGTGAATTGCCTGAGCAACGACAACAATATTCAATGGTTGTGTAGTTGTGAAGATTGTGTTTCTTCCTCCAGCATCCCTTTGCCTCAACTTTCCATGCAAGTGACTACCGTCTTATCAAAACTCGATGAGCTACTTGGAAAAGTTAATAAAATTGATGAAATTTCTAAAGATGTTGCGGACATCAGGGCGGAGGTGGCTGCTGTGTCATCCAGCTTATCTACAATGGAACCACGCGTGACTTTCATTGAAAGTAAAGTTGAATCTATCTCCCAGAACTTGACCTCTGAGTCCTCTACAGTTGAAGCCCGCGGTAAGATGCTAGCTATGCTTGAGCCCCACTGCTCTTCAGATTCTTGCCTTACCTCTACCATTAAAGAATTTAATGAAAAGAAATCTTCGGGCCAAAAACATTATGGTTTTCGGATTACGTGAAAGTGTAAAGGGCACTGCTGATGTGAGAAATAAATGATGATAAGGTGAAATTAAAACCCATTTTTTTTGGCCATTGATCCTAGTTTGGATGTACATTCCTATAAGGGTCTTTCGCGTTGGCAAGGGGTGCAAGGACAAACCACGACCGATTAAAGTAATCACTGGCTGTGAGACTTCTGTTCGCAAGATCACTAAGGCTGCTACCACAGAATTCCTTCGTGGGCTAGGAGATGAGTTCTCTAATGTATCAATTGGCTGCGACAGAAGCAAGAAAGAAGAAGAGCATCTAAAAAAATCTTAGAGAAGAGTTGGCACGTCAGTCTGAATCTGGAGAGAAAAATTTGACCATAAAATATGTCAATGGTATTACAAAACTCATTCAGTCAAAAACCGCACGAACACCAATGGGCACAACACAACTGTCTTTTTTGTATAAAAAATGTTAATGGTATTCATTCTAAGCTTACCTCTCCTTCACTCCTCATACGAACATGCCTTCACTCCTGTCTCCTCATATGACATTGTTATTCTCACTGAGACCAAATTGAATTCCACAATCTCATCTTCCAAACTTGGTTTTGACGGATATGTCGTGTATCATATGGGATCGTTTGTTTCAACTCTAACTAGTAGCAAGCAAGATGGTGGTGGTGTCTTTATTGCCATACACAAGACTCTTCTATCATCTGTAATTTTGCAGCCTGATTTACCAGTGGAAGCTCTTTGCGTCCTAGGTCAAACTTACGGCCAGCTCCAAGATAATCGTCCTGTGCTGTCTATATTCCCCCTCAAGCTCAGACAGGACTCTACTCAGTGTTTGCTGACTCACTTGTTGATGCACTGTCTGTTCACAATAACTTCGATCACTTACTGATTGCTGGAGATTTCAATCTGCCTGGATTTAACTGGACTCGTTCAGAACTCGCCACTGCTTCTCCTTCTGCCATTATTATTTTGGACTTAGCTTCACATTTTGGTGTATCTCAGATCAGTGACGTACTAAATGACAAAGGAGTTCAACTTGATTTGATCTTTGGATCTCCATATATTTTTAGTGTGTTGCTTGCTGACGAACCACTCCTTGCCCAAGAACCGTGTCACCCCAGCTTGTGTGTTTCCGTCAATGTTTCTAAATTACCAAGTGAGGGTACAGGGCATCCTACCCCTCATTCGGAATGTTCAAAGATGTAACCAAGTTAAAATTATCTTCAGCTTGACTATGAGTCTAGTGACGTCAATCTTCAGTTCTCCAGCTTTTGCAGTCAGCTCAGTGCCCTTGTTGAGTTTCACTCCCCTTGGAAATCCATTGGTCGTCCCAAAATCGTTCTCCAACGAACTAGTCACTCTCAAGAAAATGCTTCACCAAAAGTACAAAATATCCCAAAGTTTGAATGACCACAATATTTGCATCATTAGGGACCGGTGCAAGGATGATTTTAAGAGACTGTCGTTCGAGATACATCAACCACGTCAACAATACCATTTCCTCTATTGTGAAAAATCTTTTGGAGCTTTTTGAAGTACCTCAATTCAAACTTCTTCCTCGCCTAACATCATCAAACATGGTTCATCCGAGGCCTCACGCCCTGAAGAGATGTGTCAGCTCTTTGCTAAATACTTTTTGTCTAACTACTCCTCTGCGTCCCCAAGGTGAACCTCCTGTACCTCCTTATGATACCTCATTCATTGTCTCCTAATGTACCGGTTTCCATTGAAGATGTCGATAAGAAACTCGCTCAAATGGACTCTACTAAGGGCAGCGGTCCTGATAACATCACTCCAGCAGTACTCAAGCACGGCCACTCTGAACTGGTTAATGTATGTAAAATTTATATCTTGTTGGTGCTCACAATTTTTTCTGTTGTTATTACTCGTTATTTTTGATTTTTTTTAGTATCCTGTACCTCCTTATGATACCTCATTCATTGTCTCCTAATGTACCGTTTGCCATTGAAGATGTCGATAAGAAAACTCGCTCAAATGGACTCTACTAAGGGCAGCGGTCCTGATAACATCACTCCAGCAGTACTCAAGCACGGCCACTCTGAACTGGTTAATGTATGTAAAATTTATATCTTGTTGGTGCTCACAATTTTTTTCTGTTGTTATTACTCGTTTATTTTTGATTTTTTTTAGTCTATTATAGTTAGTTATGCATTTTGATAGTATACTTCTGCCACAATTGCTCGTTATTGTATAACTCGATGCACTTATTATTAATTGTTATTTTGATTTTTTGGCCACCTGTTGTATTCAAACTATGTATAACATTTTGTAAAATGGTGTATGCCGTTGGTGAATTAATAAATAAATGCCTAGCTTCCACCCACAACCCGCCTTCACTGCCGCGCCGGCGCCAGGCCGAAGTGCCATCTTACCTATCACTAGCTGTACCTCAAGGCACTAGGCGCCATGGCATCGGTCTGGGCCTAAGCTTTGGTTTTCCTTTAAGTCTGTATTAACAGCTGAAGTTTAAGTTTTTATTTAGGTTTTATATTATGTAAATTATTAACACCACCTAGAACACAAAGCCGGAGTGCTGCCATTTTTGTTTGCCTTTTAGCATCAGCTGATAGCGAAAACAAAAACATTTTCCGCTCAACCCTAACCCTAACAACTAACCTAGAGATGTATCACAATGGAATGTATTCATTTTTAATATTTTATTTTTAAAAAGGTACCAATCGTAATAAATATTATGAATTATTTGCTTTCACTTTTTGAAAAATTTTAAACAATTGTCTAACTCAAATAATTTTATATATAATAATAATGTTTTCGGACACAAAGTGATACTAATTTTTACACGAATTAAAAAATTAGAATAGTTGACTAGCAGTAGGTCTAACTATTATTTGGCCTCTAATGAAATCGTTGGCAATACTATTTTAATTAGCCTACACACGGTAGGCCTACTTTCCTAAACTATGAGTATGAAATGTGTACAAATATTTAACCACAACGATTCAAACATTTTATTTGAAAATAACATATTAACTGATAGGCTATTCGTTATAATCAATGAAATACTGTATATAAATGCAATTAAAACTTGTGCTGCTTAGATTTAGATTGAAAAATGTCTGTTTTTGAATACTCCTTTTGTCACTTCTGAGTTAGGTTATTGGCGTATCATCTTAATTATTCACAGCAACATCATTGATTGTAGTTTCTTCATTAAAATTTATAAATCAGCGTCTGGTGCTTTCAATTAATTTTCATGTATAGGCTGGAAATGAATCTTCACACGCTCAATCTCGGTACCCATATACCTTTGAAAGAAAAGGTGCTAGCAGGCAACCATGGCTTCGTTAATATAATTAATTGATGTTAAGAATAACGTTTAGCCCAGCCGAAATAAATAAAAAAAAAAAAAAAAAACCATCTAGAAGGTACTTTCTGATTATTAGCTAAATTAAATACGTCTCTCTCTTCCTCATTGTTGCTAGTACAATCTTTCTAATCTTCCAAAGTAAAAACTGTTTAGCTTGGTCGTAATACAACACAAAAAACTATTCAGAACACTCAGATATTTAAATTGAACTTCGAGTCAATATGAAATAACCACATTTATGAGCAAAATTGTTATTGAATGAAAAATAATCAGTTTTAAAACACCATACACTATACATTACAAATAACACGAGAAAATTTTATTGAAGTTTACGAAAAACAACCCATGTAAACAAAAAAAAAACAAATGATTGTTTTGACATTGCCTTTTAAGCCGCGTTTACACCGGAATTGGAGACCGGAGTTGCAGACTTTTATCGGCAATCTCGATTGCAGACGCTAGTTGCGGACAGAAGTTTGCAACTTGTGCTTGCAACTGTACACAGTTTGCTTTTGCAACTGCAACCGAGCCATCAGTCAGTGTGTATAATGCCGATTGGTGGGAAAGGAAATGACGTAGCGACGTAGCCGATGGGCGGGAGGGGTGGCGGGGTTAGTTGCAGACTCAAGTTGCAGATCAAATAGGCGCTGCAACTCGGGTTGCCGACCGGGGTTGGCAACCGCCTTTGATCTTTACCGACTCCGGTCGGAAAACCAAAATTCGGTCTCCGACTCGAAAATTCGGTTTGCAACTCCGGTCGGCAACGCGAGTTGCAGTTGTTTTAGTGCGTCTGCAATCGAGATTGCCGATAAAAGTCTGCAACTCCGGTCTCCAACTCCGGTGTAAACGCGGCTTTAGGTGACGTCACAAGGCATTTGACGTCAGAGCGCTCCGGCTTTGTCTTAGTAGCAGGTGTTGAAATTATGCAATACATACATGTTTATTGTAAAAATAAGGTAATCTATGCATTTTCATATATTTACTCCTCTCCCAAGAACCTAAAATTTTCATTAACCCGGACACTGTTACGTCCACAGTTCATTCATTACAGGACTCTATTGTAGTTAAAATTTCCCCCATTCATTTTATAAGATGAACTGCCTTTTAACCAGAATCATTCAAGGGAATGATTCTTTCAACCAGAATCAGTAGAAGGGATTCTGGTACTTTAATCCTCCTTGTATGTATCATCAGTCTTCAACTGTTTATGTAACAACTTAATCATGATAATTATTAAAAATTTGTGTTGAAGGAAATATTACTTACAGTACCTGTGATAAATTATCCAAGTTCAAGTCTGTAATATCAGTTTCAGCATCTGCAAAAAAGTGTGAAGAACAAAATAAATATTCACTGAAAACCGTCGCTTAAACATCCTGGTCTGACGTTACCTACGGTAAATGTGGATTTCAAAAATTTTTTTTATTTATTTATTGACGGTTACACCATTTTTACATATATGACATGCAATAATTCGCAAACATTCATTACAATGTATAGTTCACATCCACAGTGTTAAAAGTCTCTTCTATCAGGCAGTTGGCAGGAACATGCAGATACTTTTAATTCAAATTCTAAACAAAATACATTATTTACACAAAAATTATCAATGGCGTACAAGTGATTATTTACAATTATTCAATTATTTACAGTGTGCAATTTCTGAAAAAACCGTGCAAACATGCAAAATTTGAATGGTTCTACATTAGTTGTTTACAATGAGGCGTGATATGCAAACAAATACTTTAAAAACAAATACTCCCCAGAATCTGTTAGTAGCTATTGTAATTTTTTGACCATAACCCAAGCAGCATGAAAATTGTTGAAACTTGTTTTAAAATAGTTTTTAAACAATTTTAAATAAGTTTGATTTTAAAAGAAGTTTGAAACAAGCATAAACTTGTTTTGATAAGAGTTGGTAAAATCTTGTATTAAAACAAGTTTGAAACAAGTTCAAAATTGTTTAGACATAGTTTATAAACTCTCTATTAAAACAATTTTAATAGAAGTTTGAAGTTCAAAATTGTAATGATGCAATTGTTGAAATCTATTTGATACATATTATGTTTTTTTTTTTTTTTAATAATATATTTATGAGATTGAAAGAAAAGCCACTAACATCACATACAGATATATAAAAGTTAAGAGCACTCCAGATTTAACACAGTTCAGTACTCTGATTTTTTTCATTTTCAACAATAATTATGACTTAATAGCCAAAACCATGTAAGATAAGTCAAATGATTTAAGACCCATCATTTCTTAAAATATAGTATGATTCAACATCATTCTTCCAAAGCATTTAAAATTTTAGGTTACAGGATTAACATGCCCTACCTAAATATTTTTCTTACCCACTTGTGTGTCGTATTTAGTTAATAGAGGTAAAGACTTTATTTTCATTTATTTATTTATTTATTTATTTAACTTAAATGGTGGTGCCATCACAAAATGAAAAACTATACACATAAACTATCATAAACATACACATAAACACATAAACTATACACGTAAACTTATCAAAGTCCAAAAAAAAAAATACCCCCCGTCGCAGCAGGCCTGCGTACTCAGCGAATTTCCAAATTAGTAATATTAATTTTGACCAGATAAACTTGTAAACAAAATTTCATCATGTGCTCATAAATAGGGAAATAAATGTCGATTCTCCTTAAGATAAATATAGGGAAAGAGTATGCAGGTATGCTGCCATGGGGGACACTAAAAGTAGGTTTTTTGGCATAGAAAAAATGTGTTTCGACCATATAAAGCCATATAGTAAGTTTCATCAATATCTGTCTATAAATAAAAGAGTTTGCCTATTCTCCATATAATTAACATGGGAAAAGAGTATGCAGGTTTGCTGCCATGATAAGTACAAAAACCAAGATTTTTTACCTTGAATGGATGAATCTCAACCAAATGAAGCTAAATACCAAGTTTCATCCAAAAATATTGGTTAATAAGTGAAATATTAACACATCCTTATTGTCCATAAGATTAACATTGGAGCCCCAAAAGACAATGTATGTCTTTAGACTTTGTAATATCTCGGTAACCAATGGAGATAGAGCAAAGCTTCAAGATACTAAATTGTGTGTTTTTTTGAGCTAAATCCAATGGTCAAAATAAAAATTAAAAATTTTTAAAATTTACATATGAAAAATGCGAAAAATTCATTTTTGGGGTACAAAACCCCCCAAAACTACCCCTTCCGGTGGGTCGATATGTCTGGTTTTCAAACTCATTCGAATAAACGTAGGATTACACATCTCTACCAAATTTGGTGTCGATCGGACCATTTTTACGAGAGTTATCGTGTCTAGGGACACATATATATATATACATATATATATACATATATATATACATATATATATACATATATATATATATATAAAATTTTAATGACTATTATTTTTGGTCTCTGGGCACCTCAAAACGAAAAAGTAACATGGTCCCAGGCTTAGGTCTTACCATGAGACCTACGGTAATAGCTTATTCCCTATGGGAAATTCGCTAAAAAAAAAAAAAAAAATTGACAAATGATATAGCCTACTTATCAAAGTAAAATTGTATCAATTTTTTTACATAAAAAATTGTTTACAATTAAACAATTTTTGAAATAAGTTATTTAAACACCAGTCTACTTTTGACATTCCAAAACTTTTGATTATAATCAGGGACGTAGCTATAGGCATTGGCAGTAGGGGCCCCTCCAAGAACGCAGAACACATAGGGGCGCAAAATTGTCCTTGATAAAAATGCAAGAAAACAGGAAATTTATGAATTTTTAACAAAAGTAGGAAAAAAATTAAAATAAACTCTTTCACAACAACTTTTATGCAATAAACATTATCGGAGAGAATAAACAAATACTATTGATTAAACAACTTGTTATTTTTGAATTTTTTTGTGCGTTGGAAAGATTCTTGCCCAACCAATTCGTAACAATCCGGGAATTTTCGGTTGAATTGGCTGTTAGGCCTATAGTTGGCAGCCCTCCCGTCTAGCTGTCTAATTGCAACCGAGCATATTAGTTACAATAAACGGTATCAGTTATTGACACATACTTTCTCCCAACAATATAATAAAAGGTGATAAAAGTTTCGAACATTAATGTCTTGATGACTCAGTCGGATAGCCACCAGCTGAGCAGCGCTCGTTTGACCCTACGGGCGTCTTTTAACGACGTACTGCGTTTACCGCTAAACGAAAAATTGAATTTCTCCGCAACCACTTAACGTAGAGCAATAATTAAAAATACTTGATTATTTAGTTTTATGAGCTTGATTTAATGGTGGTAAGTAAAATTTAATTCAAGGTAACAGCTATTTATAAAATCCAAAAAATTTATTTTTGAAACACTTTCTACTTCATAACTTTTGAACGCGCATTTTCTCGGGATGCGGTTGGTGTCATTTTATTCAGCATTTTAATCTTAATATACCACAAAATTTTAATCAAAATCGTTAGAGCCGTTTTGAGAAATTTGGATTTTCACGTTTTTTTTAGGGTTTTTGGGGGTAAACTACCCTTAAAAATAAAAAATTCAAAAAAATGAAAAAAACGCCTGGAATTATCATGGTTTGGACCTACATACCAAATTTCACCAAAATCGGACCATTGGGGCATTCTCTAGCTCTGTTTACATCCAGACACACAGACACACACACACACACACACACACACACACACACAGACAGACATCACTCCGAAAACCACTTTTTTGGACTCATGGGGCACCAAAATGGATAAATCCACCTACAACTCACGAAAATTTTGACGAAAACAATACTTTCTCCATATACTATGGTATAGGGGGAGAAAGTAAAAATGATGTACTTTTATGAAAGTTTTATCAATTAAAGTGTATTAAACTTTAATTTCTATTTAATTATATTAAAAAACGATGTGGTATGTTTCATAGAAGTTGTGGTCCGTGAGATTAATTGGAATACGACTTTGCAATGAGTGCCGTAGACTAAAACTTACACAGACAACGTGACGAGACGAAAAATAGAGGTGTGATTGTTGAGAACTGCCATAGACAACTATTTGGAACAGTTATTCATTCGGTTTTATAGTTTAATTTAAATAGTTTTAGAATTTAAATTTTATTCGGTTTTAAATAGTTTTAATTTTGTATTTAGCGCGAATAAAGTTCCAGCAATGATCTGTGGAATTAATGGAATAGGTCAACTGTAGGCTTACTTTTATTTCACTTTGGGGTAGACCATTATGAGCCAGTTAGTAATTATGAGCCAGAAGATAAGCATCTCAAGTAGCTCAGTCGGTAAAGGCATCAGTGCAACAAGTGAAAGGTTGCTGGTTCAAGTCCAGGGGAAGGCGCAAAATTTTCTATGGATTTTATTTACATTTTTTTAATCAGTTGGCTAAAAGAAATACATTATGTTATAAATTTTGAGAAAAATTATGATTTTTCAATTTATAAAACTATTTTTTGAAATACAAAATAATTTGACATATATCTAGTTTAAAACTTGTATCAAAATTGTTTTAAAACAATTTAAACTTGTTTTGAAATCATTTGAAACTTCTATCAATAGTGGAAAAGTTCCACTTCAAACTGCTATTAAAATAATTTTGAAACAATTTTAAAATTGTTTTGACATAGTTGAAATGTTGCTTGGGAAGTGATATTTTTTTACAACTCCTATTTCTTAGTCTGTGTTGCACACGGATCCCCTAGTATCAAAAAGTTACCAAGTTTAACTGATACGATTTTAAAATAATTTTGAGAGCTCCTTGTTAAATTATTGCTAACTTCTTTTAAACTTTTTTATGCTACACTGCCGGGTATTTTTAAACAAATCGGTAAAATGGCACACATCAATAGGTGGCAAAATTTAACCAGAAGAATATTTGATAAGTAATGCCTTTTATAGTGTGGTAGAGTTTTTAAACCAACCCATGCAAACACTTAGAATTAAATTAATAGTATTTTATTGAATAAAATGCACTTTGCTATAATGTATTGTTTGGGTTTATAAAAAAACTGGTGGCTCTATCTTTTAATTACTGTAGGCCTACTAAGTAGTCAACACAATATGTAATTATTGTACAATGACATGACTAAATAAATAAATCTTCATCTGAATAAATTTTGGTGGAATCTAAATAAAGTTTTCAAACACTTTAAGCCAATGATTCCATTTTTTTTTTAGCACTTAGATACAGACCCGCCTCGAGCGTGGAGCGATTAGGGCGGCCAAGGGGAAATCCCCGTTTTATAAAGGCTCAAACACTAAACAAAAATTGTATAAACTGCATCAATAAATATTCTAAAAACAATATTTCAATAATAATTTTCATAATACATTCAATAATAATTTTTTTGATTAGTTCAAATTAAAATGTAAAACATTTATCAGTCGGAAATGAGTAGTGACTAAAGCCCCTTTCATACAGCTAGTCCAGCGACCACGTTTCGCTTGAATCGCTGAGATGCCGCGCGGCGGGGCGCGGAGTATACAGCTCCTAATATCTAGTGCAATGAAGTTATGTTACGAGTGTCTTTTGTCACGCATCAAAATAGATGCTGTATAAAATGAGGCCTTGTTCATTATAACTATAAACCTTTTTTTATAAAAGATGTGGAAGTGAATCATGATAGCATCGTAATTGGCTGCATGTAGGCCTACTGGCCAGCTGATCTTATGCTCTAAAAAAAGAAAAGAAAATGCCTTGTGCGCTCATTTGGGGCCTATGAAAACTAAGTAATTCATGTTTTTTTCCCCTAAAGAGTTAGTTTTAAGTTTTGTAAAGCAGAACGGCATTAGTAAAATCATTGACTTTACAAAATTTAATTTGAAATTTAATGATTATTAAATTAACACTTATGACTTAATTAACTTATATTTAAAACTACACGTAAAAACTCATGCTGTCATGCTATTTCAATGCTTTTAAATAAATGGAGTTGACAGCTGAACTTCAACCGCATCTGGTCACGTGACCAATAAACGGTATCAGATAACTGACACATACTTTCTCCCAACAATATAAGAACATGTGTTAAAAGCTTTAAACATTAATGTCTAGATGACTCTGTCGGATAGCTACCAGCTGAGCAGCGCGAGCTTGACCCTACGCGCATCTGTGACTTTTAACAACGTACTGCGTTTACAGCTAAACGAAAAATTGTATTTTCTCCTCAACCACTTGACGTAGAGCAATAATTTAAAGTACTGGATTATTTAGTTTTTTGAGCTTGATTTAATGGTGACAAGTAAAATTTATTTTGAGACAACAGCTATTTTGAAAATCCAAAAAATTGATTTTTTAAACACTTTTTACTCTATAACTTTTGAACGCGCATTTTCTCGGAGATGCGGGTGGTGTCATTTTATCCACCATTTTAAGCTTAATAAACCACAAAATTTTAATCAAAATCGTTAGAGCCGTTTTTGAGAAATTTTGATTTTTGACGATTTTTGATGGTTTTTTGGGGTAAAATACCCTTAAAAATAAAAAATTCAAAAAAATGAAAAAAACGCCTGGAATTATCGTGGATTTGGACCTATATACCAAATTTCATTAAAATCGGAAAATCGGACCATTAGGGCATTCTCTAGCTCTGTTTACATCCTGACACACACACACACACACACACAGACACACAGACATCACTCCGAAAACCACTTTTTTGGACTCAGGGGGAACCATAATGGATAAATCCACCAACAACTCAAATTCGAAAATTTTGACGAAAACAATACTTTCTCCATATACTATGGTATAGGGGGAGAAAGTAAAAATGTACGCTTTAATTTTCGTACAGGCTCCTCCCAGGCCAGACCAAGACCGTGTGTTGTCAACAAATGGTTGTGTCATTAAAGCTTTATAGTACAAGTGAATTAAAAAAAAAAAATTGTTTATTCAAAGTAAAGAGCAAAACGTAAACAAACCTCTTTTGCGGTGGATGAACGTGAACGGGTCGATTTGATTGGGTTCACGTTCATCCACCACAACCGGGATTCGGTGGATTTTTTTGCGGTTAGCAAAAAAGACACGTGAGCGTCAACGTTAACAATCAAAATTCCGGTGGGTTCATAAGACGGCGGCAAAATGACGTCACTAGGATCCGATTTATCACGTGACCATTGGGATTTGTCACAATAATACACATATCTAAATCCCGGTTGCGGTGGATGAACGTGAACCCAACCAAATGGACCCATTTACGTTCATCCACCGCAAAAGAGGTTTGTTTACGTTTTGCCAATCGTGACTATTACCAGACATTTTATTTGTGGGATTTGTCACGTGACATGCAAAAAGGTAAACAAATCGCTTTGCGGTGGATGCTTGTGAACGCCCTCATTGGTTGGGTTCACGTTCATTCACCGCATACCGCAACCGGGATTTAGATAGTCACGTGACAAATCCCAATGGCCACGTGATAAATCCCGGTGGATCCTGGTGACGTCATTTTGCTGCCGTCTTATGAACCCACCGGGATTTTTATTGTTGACGTTCACGTGCTAACCGCAAAAAATCCACCGCATCCCGGTTGCGGTGGACTACGGTCACGGGTCACGGTGGGTGAATGTGAACCCGACCAATCACTCTCACTACTCGGTACTGTCACTGTCACTCAATTTTCTACGGAAGCCCTGAAGGGCCAAAGAACAAGCATAAATTTTTTACACCGCCGTGTTTGAAACACGGCGAGCCGTGTTTATAAGTCGGCGAGCCGTGTTTGAAAGGCGGCGAGCAGTGTTTGAAAGACGGCGAGCCGTGTTTATAAGTCGGCGAGCCGTGTTTGAAAGTCGGCGATCGCCGTGTTAGAAAGTCGGCGAGCCGTGTTTGAAAGTCGGCGAGAAGTATCTGAAATTCGGCAAGCATTTTGATGAATTAACTAAGACTAATAATTAAAAGATTTTTATTGACTCTTAAACGAATTTTCATCCTCTTATAAAATTGAAAATAACCAAAATAATCAAAACTCCGGAGCAAAAATAGTCTGTGCATTTGTTATGATGACCATAACCAAACAGTTTTTTTTCATAGAAATCTGGCATGAAAGTTGTAATATTTTTTAATTAGTTTGCAAATGAGATTATATCTAGTCATATACCTAATCTAATATCAGATATCTAATTATTACTCTTAATTACTTTATCAAAATACTCGCCGACTTTCAAACACGGCTCGCCGACTTTCTAACACGGCTCGCCGTCTTCCAAACACGGCTCGCCGACTTGCAGACACGGCTCGCCGACTTACAAACGCGGCTCGCCGCCTTTCTAACACGGCTCGCCGCCTTCCAAACACGGCTCGCCGCCTTTCTAACACGGCGGTGTAAAAAATGATCGCTTACTCTTTGGCCCTTCAGGGCTTCCGTAATTTTCAGTTAGTCGGTTAAGTCCTGGTTACTGGTTAGTCAGTCCCCGTGTCACTAACATCACCAACAACACTGCTCACTTCACGCACCACAGTCTAATAATATGTTATTGGGAGACAGTCGTGACACTCGTATCGACGCTGCATGTTTGGTGTTGTCCGCCGACAACTAGCGCTTAAAGCGGATGGAACCGGCGTGACTGGAGTCGCGACCGGAACTTTATCCCGGCCCGGATGGGCGGGAACTTTAAAATGTTACTCCAAGTCTGAAATATATTTCGGCCTTTATCACTCAATTGGGATTTAATTTGACAATTTTTATTGTTATCAGCATTGTATAGTCAATGGCATTATTGTCAGCTGTGTGAGTGTTGCACTGATGGCTGCTATCACCTGTGATTGTGTCGTCAACTCGGATGCCAACCACTATAAGCGCAAGTGTGCCCACACTAGCGCTCCAAGCCGCTGTTCCTTGCGTAACTGGAGTCGCGCGGTGGTTCCGGCGGACAGCCGAAGTGACGGAGTGTCACGACTGTCTCCCAATAACCTATATATTAGACTGTGTCACGCACTCACTAGAGACTAAGACTAGAGAGACAACATTCATCTTGTTATCGTGTTTAATCAGAAGGATTTTTGAGGTTATTAATTATTGCATTAAGATATAACTATCCCTGACAATATTAATTTTCTAAACCCTTGGTGTTACTAGGATTCTTACCTTGAGTAAGTTACTACTGACCAATCTTTAGTCTATTACATCATATGTGTTTGGTTAATTGTTGGTATGGACTCTGTAATTAGTTATTAGATGTAATTTTTCTCTTAAGGGGGTCCGTGAGGTTGTATCTCCACCATGTTAATTTCACTAACTTTGTGTAGGCCTACCTTTTTCTCAGGATCCATAAAAGATATCAGAATGAAATTTTTACCCTGTATTGATCATACTATTATGTACGGAAGCCCTGAAGTAGGGATGAGCATCGATAGAAAAACATCGATGTTGACCATCGATGTTAACATCGAACCAAAACATCGATGTGTGGAAAACATCAACGTCTAAACATCGATGAATATCGGACCTAAACATCGATGTTTTTATGAAAATCCCGGATTTTGTAAAAGAGGCTATTGGATAAAAACATAAATATTTTAGTTAAAATTCCGTAGTTTCCTATAAAAGAATACGTAAACCACAATGACACACAACAAATTTAAATCAAACTTTATTCAAAATACATTTATCTCGTCAGTTTTAATAGTTACAAATTACAACATGAATGGATTAACTTATTACTGCCTACTCTCACTCCATAGGGTATCGTCTTTTTATTTTGAGAGTAGGGGGTTTATTTTTTCAAACTTGGTAAAAATAAAACTAACAATTTTATTCGTTTTTTACGACTAGAAATATCAAACAGAAAAATACATCGTGTATTGCAAATTTCGAAAAACATCGATGTAAAACATCGATGTACGATAAACATCGGTAACTCACCATTGATGGCAAAAACATCGAACATCGAAAGGAAAACATCGATGTTTCGAAAATATCGGCCATCGATGCTCATCCTTACCCTGAAGGGCCAAAGAGTAAGCATAAATTTTTTACACCGCCGTGTTTGAAACACAACGAGCCGTGTTTTTATAAGTCGGCGAGCTGTGTTTGTAAGTCGGCGACGGCTCGCCGACTTTCAAACGCGGCTCGCCGTCTTATAAACACGGCTCGCCGTCTTCGAAACACGGCTCGCCGTCTTCGAAACACAGCTCGCCGTCTTCGAAACACGGCTCGCCGTCTTTTAAACACGGCTCGCCGTGTTTCAACACGGCGGAGTAAAAAATGTATGCTTTCTCTTTGGCCCTTCAAGGCTTCCGTGACTATGCAAATATTTATAACATTTGGTTGATTTGTGTCAAAAATTATAAACACAGTAAAAAAATATGTTAATATATTAACCCTTCAAGACGGTTTGACGAGCGTTTCACGTCACGCAAAAATAGACACTGCTGCGGTTTGACGTGCTCTGCTCGTCATGATACAACCCGTCAGGTGCTGCTTTCTGGTGGAAAATTTAGGAACTATTTGAACTGAATCCTTATAGAGTACGTTGTCCATGAGTTGTTTAATATTTTCCCGCTGTTTTTGGTTAGAATGCGTGCGACAGAGACAGATATATTGTTGTGAAACTTGACCTTGTTTGTTTACGTTCGTTCACCTCGGCGTGGAATGTTGATCCGTAGTGCAGATAGCGGTTGTTATTTGTGTTCTACTCATTATTTTTATGACGCAAAGTGATGTTAAATCATATTTTATATTTTAAATAACTAAATTACGTGATTTTGGTGTCTAAAAATGTAGGTTACATCCCGTTTTTGGGAAAGATACATTTGTGTTAGACTGATAGGTTAGGTTGGAGCTGGTGGTTTTGACTGTAAATATTTTATTGTATTGACTATATATTTGACTGTTATCCTTAGTGAAACAATGGGAAGTGGAAATAGGCAAGTGAAATAGGTGGAAATAGATGAAAGTTAAGAGGAAATTGACTGCGCTCAGCGGGAGGTAGGCCTAGAAAGAAAACTACCGTAGCAGGGTTTGTCGGGTCTTTAAAAACTCCCGTCTTGAAGGGTTAAAAATTTCAAAAAATATAATGTAGTAATGAGGTTAATTATTGTTTTGGTTTTTATCTTTATGAAATGTTATAAATATGTGTAAATAGGTGATTTGAAAGTGTGGTAAAAATTTCAGGATCCTACCTTTAACCGTTTTTGAGAAAAAGGTACATAATACGTGTTAAAAAAACAAACTTTCGGAAAATCGCGATTATTTCCATACACTGCGCGCGGAACCTCACTCAAAGTGCTGAAAATCCCCTGAACATACGACTATATAAATAAATAAATTAATTAAATAAATACTGTTTGCTTTGACCTATTTTTATGAAATTTGCTGGAAATAATTCGTAATTAATCAGGAAACAAAAAAGTGAACAAAACTAAAATGATTTTTTTTCAAAATTCAACCTCATGGACCCCCTTAAGAAACCCTTTCCAGGCCAAATGGATGGGGAGAAGACAATATTGCCTCTGAAAAGCCTAAATTCATAGGAAAATTTTCAAACTGCCCATGTACCGTACTGTCACTTCCTATTAATGTAGATATGGTAAACAACTAAACAACTAAAAAAAAAAAGGTAAGAGTTTCATACCTGAAAGACAATGAGACGGATAGCTCCAAACCCAAAGGTCGGAAAAGAGCAGGCTCGTGATTTGTATGTGATGCGCTATGGGCCCGAGAAATATTTATGCTCCCTCCCCCCAGGGCCGGCGCACCCATTAGGCGAAATTGGCAACCGCCTAGGGCGGCACATTCCTGGTGGGGCGACAAAAAATGAAGTACCGGTAATCAAATTGAAATTACTAAGCCAAAATAAATGTTTTTAAAATGTAACGAAACAAGACTTAGGCCTACACAATTTTATTTAACAAAACAATTGTTGATATCTACTTTTTTTGTTAACTTAAGCAGTTAGGCCTAACTTTTTTAGCTGTTTAGTACTCTGACAGTACCGCTGGTGCCCCGTGGCACCGATTACGCCGCGCTATGAATCTGATCCGAGCGACCGCTTGCGCTTTTATCAGTTGTCAGGGCCGTGTGCAGCAGTGCTGCCCCTACAAACCTTCCCCTTCCCTCGCACCTACGCACAACGTACTTGCTGATATGACATTGATATCATCTAATTATCACGTTTTGGGTTTATTAAATTAGTACATATAAAATACTTAACGTTTTTAATTTTTGTTAATGTCATCAGGATTCTATATACTATTTAATTTTATGTTTGATTTAGGCCTATGGTTTATGTTTTAATACCACGCAGACGGCTTAAGCTTGCTGTTATTTTTAACCTGTTAACCTGTAAACATGTAATCAATATACCGGTAATAAAATTTTAAAATGCTGTCAATTTATTTGTTGTGAACTTTTCAATTTTTGATTATGTATAAAAATTGGGCTATAAAATATTGAAGCTGAGTAAGAGTAGGCCTAATCAAAATTGGACCTATTCATCCTTTTCATATTATGCCACCGATAGCAGCGTTTTGCCGCACCAGTGAAAGGGTGGATCCATGATCCATGTTCAATTTATTTTCTTTAAGACAATGTTAAACCTTACGCCGCTATTTGTCATATAACTCTATTCTCTGTCCAATTGATGGTTTAGAATAAGTTGTATATGAATTAGAATCATATAGCCTACCATTTGATTGAACTAAGTTTTAAAAGTTTTTAAAAATTTGATTTGTTCTTTCCCTTTTGTAAAAAACTATACGTGATATAAAAAATATTTACCTCGCAAACTGTATCCGGCTTGTTGATCCCTTTATTTAGAGCTATAAACCATAACCTTTTTCGTCACATAAAGGAGTTATTGCGTTTTCTGTTTAACATTTCTCTTATGGGGAGTTGATGGAATTAGGATTGACTCCAATGCCCTTGAAACACCAGAGTTTCTTTCCCCGATTGTAACTGTAACTGCAAGTGGCATTGCCCCACGAGAACCAGCCAATTTTGTTAACGTGCGGCACTGCATTGCTATAGCCTACACCTGCAGCGGCAAACACGCTGCGCTATAGGTACTATTGTTTGTCAACTTCTCCCTTTCTCATCGCTTAGTCTTTTAGATTTCATTGTTGACACACAGAAGTAACTGTGAATGTGAAAAATAGAATAAGGATTTAATATCTCACGCATAACGAGCTACCATAGAATGTAAATTTGTGTAGATGTTTTTGTAGATTTTAGAGGGTATGGGTAGGGTTTGGGGTGGCGAAAGGGTGGAGTGAGGGCGTCAAAAGTGCTAGCGCCGGCCCTGCCCCCCCCTGATATGAATCACCAAATACAAATAAGTTAACACCGTAGTATCATTTTTGATGATTTGGCACACACCGCAATACAACAATGATAGAACTAGTTTTATTGTGTTCACGTTCTTTAATCGCTATTAAGAGTACCCAACCCACATCGTATGCAGACCCGGGCAATGGTAGTGATGAGTTATGAATGAGACCGAGAATGGGGATGAATCCATGCATTGGCTCGCGTTTTAAAATCTTTTCTTTTGCTTTTCCCACCAAACACTAATTGCGCCCAAAGCCCATTTCCAAAATCGGTTCTGGAGAAGAGGAACTAACAACTGTTTGATGTCATATGAACCGTTATCTAAAGCGACCCATTTGAGTTATTGCAATGAAGAAATAGTGAATAAGGAAGAAATAATGACAAAATCAACCTTTTACAAGTAATAAGTAGGCCTAGGCAAAATAGGCCTAATCCAATGTCATCAAAGTGATAACTTAAAGGCCTAGGCTAGTGTAGATTAAAAAACTTATAAGTAAGAAACTGTTGGTCATTTGCAATATTGCAGCCAACGGATCTACCTATATGAAAGTTGTGCATCCGATAATTTTTTTGTAATTATTTTAACCTTAACCTTGCAATGATGACATACAGTCTCTAAGACCAATCCAAATTTCAGTCAGAGTTCACGAAATAACCGATAGGTTGTGTTCACTGTCGCTTGAGTTATGCAACAACCTCCATTCAGTATGCCGTCAGCTACCGGGGCGTAACTTTCAGGTTAGGTGGTGGTGCACAGCAGCTATGAGCGGTCATGTACACCGAAATCAAATAAAGCCTGAGCAGTCTGGTGGACTGTCATCACCACTTAGAAACAGAATGCTCTGGAAACGCTGATTTTCGGTCTTTTGGTGCTGTCACCAGTTCATTTGATTGAAATAACACATACCAGTACGGTAATAAGTTTAGAACATTATAAGTTAGAAACATTATACAGTACCTACCTAATTACTTAAATTTAAATATTATTAGAATAAGTTTTTAGAAAACTTTTTTTATAGTCTAAAATTTTCATTTTTGCTATTTTTACAAGATTTAATGATCTACAGTCTCATAGAACAGGGACTTACTACAACAATTTTTTGGTAATTTTCAAAATGAGTTTCGTTAAAACCATTTGAATATGTATTTTAAAAATTTAATTTCAAGTTTGGACATTTGTAGACCTATAAAATTTGCACAAATACTGTAACCGAAAGATCCATCAAGGCAAACTTGGGGAACCCTAAGGGGCTCCTTCGCGGCGGAGATGAGCCACCCCTGATATGTTGTAAAGGAGTGTCCCCTGATTAGCGGTCAAGAGAATCATCCCTGACTGTGGTAAACGTCGCCCTCTAATCGACGGTAAATAGCACCTTTGATCAGAGTTAAATCATGCCCCCGACTAGTGGTAAACATAGTGTCCGACTGCAGGTCAAGAGCGCCCCTGATGGCCTGTAAAGAGCGCCTGTGATCAGCAATAAAGAGTGTCCCTTTTCCTCAACTGTTGCCTTGTAAGGTTTGTTTGCCTTGACCCTTGGAAGGTTTGCCTTGACCTTGTTCCTTTGCCCTGGATTTAAATTTATTTTTGTATTACAATTATACAATATTTGAGTTCCAGATGTAAAATTAATACGGTGGTAAAATGGTACATTAAAGGATGCAAAAAGATTACGTCCACGTATTAAAGTGACGAAACTGCTGATCATCACATTCATTAAATAGTTCTGTAGTTTTATACTACAGCCAAAGTAATTAGAATTAAAATAAGCCCATAAATTGGCTTTGCTTTTTTTTTTTGGGGGGGGGGGGGGGGGCGTAATTGTGATCTTTGGACCTAGGGTGTCAAAAAGTGTTAATCCCGGGCCTGGAGGCAAGTGAAGAAAAACGTGACGAAAGCTCATCACCCAATTCATAATTAATAGGCCCTACAGTTTTAACAGTGTTCATCTTTTTCAACAGTTTTATTACCTTGTCAGTCCTAAGTTGATTGGATATTTCCACTCCTCCCCAATTTTTTTAATTTTTAGCATCACCAAGTTTTAAAACACAACCTCGAAGTGGATCGTCTTCAATCACTGACAATATCGGCTCTCCTCAGAAGTGCTTGTTTTTTGTGTAAACTAAGTCAAATTTTTAAATTGCCATACTTTTTATAGAGTTTTCTCTTTATTTCTTATTTAATGGTTTAGGACATGTTGCTGTTTTATTCTTTGGGACTAATGTCTTAATTTTAAACCCTCACCTCATTCTACTATTTGTGAAACACCCAAAATTACATGGGGAAAAGTTTGCTTTCATAGTAGCAAAACTTCGTTAGCTGCTACACTATAAGTTTTAGTTAGTATTTATCATCAGTCAATGTGATAATTTTATTTTAGTTTTTAAATCAAACCAAAACTTATGTTTTAGTGTAAACAAAGTAGGTTTTGCTTAAATCAAAATTCATTGCCCATTGTGTCCGTTTCATGATCCAAACACTTTTTTAGTTGCATACATGCTAGATTTTTAGTTTTCTACTCATTTATACAAAGTAAAATCAGCTGTTAATTTTTAAAAATTGGTAAGATCAGTAAACATCCTATAGTTGAATTAAAATCAAAAGAGTATTGGAACTCTCGGTGCTTCGGCAGTGTTCGGGTACGTCCGGGACTAGTCGGCTCCTGTAAGTAAACAACTACCTAGTTGTTCAAATGAACGAATCAATCAAGTGAATTGAATGAATCATATGTCATTTTCTAAAAGAGTCATTTGAATCAGCGACCACAGAGAATTCTTTGTTCGCCGATTATTATCGATTGTAAAATGATAACTTTGTTTCGATCGCGATCTGAGAACCAGGCAGATGTTTCATCGGTTTTGTTTACAAGGTATCATATCCTTTTTATCATACAAAGGTTAGCGTTATTTGATGGATCTCACAAGTACCTATATAGTTCCCACTTCATACTAACTTATTTATTCTCTATTTTGTTACATAAATATAAAAAAATTAAGATAATTGCTTATAACCTTGTAGAGTTTTTTTATTTGTCAAGCTATTTCATCTATTTTACAATTGTGAATGAGGCTTATTAAAATGGCCAAGAAACTATAAATAGAAATTTAAACCCTCAATTTACGCCTTTACATTTGACGACACAACATATGCACGATCCCGACACGGTATTGGTAATGGTGAGCACCTTTGACCATATAGGTTACCACGTTCGCTACCAGCCGCAGCATATATGCGGCATTCAGGCTACTCCCTCAGTCCACCAACAAAATCATGGACCTCCTGTAGACCAGCCCTAGTGGCTGTGTCTTACGCCACAGACTACGAATGGAATCAATATAATCTGTCCACAAGAGTTGCCAACTGGCCAGGAACGTCAGTGATCGTCCTAGCCACAGACCAAGCGCCGCACACACGCGGCGGACAAGGCGGACGCAATCGGTTCACAAAATGGAACAATGATGTCTGACGTAGGCCTACATTGAAAGAATTTGAAAGCCACATTTGAAAAGCGGGGCATTTTACACTTTAGAGTAGTGGGAGGACGGGTCACGTGATGGGAGGGGAGGCGCCACAGTAGGGGTAAAGCGAGTGACCCCGACAGAGGTGGTCAGTCATTCGACGTCGTCTTACCTTGGTTGAAGAAACCATTACTATTTATTATTACTACGATTTATTGATAAAGGTTTTATAAATAATTTATATATGAAATATTCTACTTCAACTATTAAAATTAATAATCGACTACCTTACCTGGGTGAAGAAACAATATACTGTAACTAAATTGATTAGCTTTCATCCACTGCCTAATTATTCAATCAGTACATCACATTAGTGAGAAACCAACGTACAAAATCAAATGGTATAATTCATCAATCGTAATTCAATTGTGTTAAGAGATTATAGGCATTTACGTCACGCGAACCCTGTAATTAACCTCATTTTCAAACTGAGTGTATCCCTGGCAACTTAACTCTTTTTTACTGTTACGTACAAACTTAAAATTAATTAAATATTCAAGTGACCCAAAACTACGTCACAGGATATTAACGTCAAATAATCGATGAAATTCGATTTTATCGCATCAAAATGGGTGTAGAAAAACAGCTGTAACATACGGAAAAAAGAATAGGTTCAAAATTCTATTCGGGAAAAAGATCGATTCAAATGAATCAATTCGCCAGATGAGCCGAATTTTCCATTAACAGCTGATTAAAACAGCGGGTTTACCCGAGTGTTGCCGAACACTACCGAAGCACCGCCAAGTCCCATACTCTTTTGATTTTAATTCAACAATAGTATATTTTGTAATCATTTGACACCAAAAAACAATAATTTTACTATAGTATTACCACTTTGGGTGATTAGTACATAGATCATCTGTAGTACATAGATCAATGTACATCACCTGGCTCTTGTTTTAAAACCAAATCATAACACATGTTTCAATGTACACAAAGCAAACGTATTTCGAATCTTCACGTTATTCTTATGGAGGACATTTCACGTTATTTCTCATTTCCTGGTAACTTCATGGACACGCCGATAATTTTCCCCTCATGGATGGACCAAGACCCTTTACTTTGAGATCTCTCCCATCTTCCTGCAATTTGTGAATGCTCACAAATTTTGCTAAAAAAAATTCGTTTACAGAAATTATATATACTAGAGATTGCCCACTGGTCGAAATTCCGACCAAAAATTCTGTTGATCTTGAGCCAATTAGAGTCCAAATGTCTTATAACTTAAATATCTGTTCTTCCTGATTTGGTAATTTGCTAGCATTTGTTATTACAACAGCTGTCCAATGATTCAGTCAATTATCCTTCCCCCATAGTAAAAACATTGAAACTTTTTGAAAGCTTGTTGGGCGTAGCCCTGGGGACCGATGTGAATTATAATACGATTCTACTCATCTACAGGACACTACCTTTTCTAACTGTATACAAGGATTTTTCATACGTTGCGCACAATCTGAGAAAAAAGGAGGGGAAAGAAACATGCTTGCCTATTAATATATAGACTAGAGATTGCCCACTGGTCGAAATTCAACTGAAAATTCAGTTGATCTTTTGAAAATTAGTTTTAGAGTGTTTATCACTGAAACATCTGTTCTTCCTGGTTTGCTGGAATTGTTTTATTACAACAGCTGTCTTTATGATTCAATCAACTATCCCTTCTCCCATAAGATTAACATTGAAACTTTGAAAACCTGTAGGGCGGAGCCCTGGGGCCAAGGGGAATTATAATGCGATTCTGCTCATCTACAGCACAATACCTTTCTAACGGTATCCTCAGATTTCCCTATGAAGCTCACAAGCTGAGAAAAAAAGGAGGAGAAGAAACATGTGTGCCTATTAATATACGGTACAGATAGATCTTTTAGCAGATGTGGGTGGCCTTTGAAATATAAAAATTAAATTTCTTTATGTACCCACATGCACCTTACTGCATGAACTGGTTAAATTATTCTACAATCTAAAATTTACATAAAAATGGGATGTTTCTATTTAAAAATTAGACTTCAAGGGCCAGAGTGCCCAGAGTATTACATTAAAAATACATTTCTATTGTTAAATTATAGTTTTCTGTATTACCATATATAGGTGACCGTTTTCTTTTAAGTGGCAATATTTAATAAATGTTTTATTTCAGTTTTTATTGCAAGAAGAGGAACTGAATCATAGAGAATAAGCTGAACCAATAACCCCTACACTAAAGGAAGTATGAACAAGAGAAAATTGCTTGAGGTTCTTCTGTCATCTTGAGGAAGATTAACTGATCTAACACAAATAGAATAGATGCTTTATGTTTTTGTCATTTGATTCTTTCTTTCTTTTGCAATTTGATTCTTTCTTGTTTTAGACATAAATTGCACAACAAAAGTCAGATGTTGATAAGTTTGATTAGTCTGATAGGACAGTTGTGTTTGAGCTTAGAAATATCATGTCTGAGGCCACAAAAAGACGAAATTCAAAGCTGCGACTTCATCAATGTCCCAAATGTGAAAAAGCCTTTGCTTTTTCATCTGCTCTAAAGAGACATCTTGTTATCCATAGTGATGAGCGACCTTATCAATGTCCAAACTGTGAAAAAGGTTTTAAAAACATGAACATGTAAAGATACATCCTTTTGACTCATTCTGGTGAACGAGCTTATCAGTGTCCATTCTGTAAGAAAGCATTTAAAACATCTTCATATCTAAAAAAACATATTTTGACCCATACCAATGAGAGGCCTTATCAGTGTCCAAATTGTGAAAAAACCTTTACTCTGACAACAAGTCTGAGGGATCATATGTTGACCCACTCTAGTGAGCGGCCTTTTCAGTGTCCAAATATGTGACAAACCCTTCTCTCGATTGAAAAGTTTAAAGTATCATATTTTGACCCATACTGGTGAGCGACCTTATCAATGTCCCTACTGTGAGAAAACTTTCGTTAATTCATCAAATATGTATAAACATAAAAAGACCCATTCTGGAGAGCGAAGTCATCAGTGTCCTAAATGTGACAAAGCCTTCATCTGTACTTCACATTTACATCGACATATTTTGATTCATACTGGTGAGAGACCTTATCAGTGTTCAAAATGTGAAAAAGCCTTCAATTCGTGTTCAATTCTGAAAACACATATGAAGACCCATTCTGATGAGCGACCTTATAAATGTCCAATCTGTGAGAAAGGCCTCTCTACATTTCAACAGTTAAGGAATCATATTTGTATCCATACTGGTGAGCGACCTTATCAATGCCCTAACTGTGAGAAAGCTTTCATTACATCTCCAGAGTTAGCGAATCATGTTTTAACCCATGCTGGTGAGTGACCTAGTTCAAGACAACTACATAAAAGTGAATTTGCCGGTGATATTTGTGAGTCATTGCCGAGTCAAACTCTGTAAGTTACGACAACGTGGAGTAGCAAGTGTCGTCCGAGGAGAATGTTTAATGGTCGCACCGGCGGCCACCTCTCGCCTCATCTGTCATCGCCAACCTGTGAATTCTGACATTGTGTGGCAGGTCTATCATACATCAGTTGTGCACAATCGTGTTGAGACAGTTTCGATGATTTTTCCGGAATTTAATTACCTTATATCAAAGAGGTAAAGCCCTGGCTGGCGGACTGATTCACTAATTCTCTAAACATTATTGTAAAAAGTTAAAATTTGGTGCAATGAGTTTTTGGGTGCCAAATAAGAAAACATTATAGTTTTTATCCTGATCTGGCTCACGGGCTCTGCCCTACTGGCTAGTGAATTTCACATGTTATTTTTATGGAAACAATCTATTTATTAATCCTCAAGCATGATTCTTGTCCATTTTTCTCAGCTTTTGTGAATTGTACGAGAAATCCGCGACCATTAGAAAAATAGTGCTCTGTAGATGGGCAGGTAAGGTAAATCAATGGTTTTTTAATTTTTGTTTTAAGCATTGGATTTAGCTAAAAAAACACACACAATTTAGTATTTTGAAGCTTTGCTCTATCTCCATTGGTACCGAGATATTAAAAAGTCTAAAGACAGTACATTGTATTTTGGTTCTCCAATGTTAATCTTATGGAGAATTTTGATGTGTTAATATTTCACTCATTAACCAATATTTTTTGATGACACTTGGAATTCAGCTTCATTTGGTTGAGATTCATCCAATTATGGTAAAAATCTTGGTTTTTGTGCTTATCATGGCAGCAAACCTGCATACTCTTTTCTCATGTTAATCACATGGAGAATAGGCAAACTTCTTTAACAATGGACAGATATTGATTAAACCAATGAATACAAAAACGTAAAGAAGGTCACATTATGGAAGAAATGGTTAAGAAAGTTTCTGTTGACATAGTAGCGCACTCCACCATGAGAGCACCCAGGAGACAATGACCTAGTCACCTTACCTTACCTTACCTTAGTCAGATTACATTCTGACTTTGTTGCAGATGGTCACCAGCAAAGAATCTCTCTCGTCCGCTGCACTCACATATCATACATAACCTATGACAGTTTTCCATTACTGGACCAATGCTTCTAATTAATGTAGGAACACTTTTTCCGTCCGCCTATACTTTGGTTAGTGCTCATTTTGGAACCCAAGTAAACAAATTTGAAAATAGCAGGATACCATGATGACATTTTTATAAATTAGTTTATTTTGGTATATGATTCAATAAAATATCTTCATTAGAATAACATTAAAGTTGAAAGCCCATACGACAAAGTCTTAACATTAATGTACATGTTTATGTACATTTTTGAAATAAACATATTCTTATTCTTAAAAGGATTTAATGACTTAAAATAACGATTCTTCTTGAAAAACGCTTTCCAATGATACCAAATAAGCTAGGTTACTAATGTTTAAAATGGTGTTTTAACGACACAATACTAATAAGAAATTTAATATTTCCCTCTCTGTCGTACTATGTTTAGGCCGTTTCCTCTGGCGCTATCTCTATTTGGAGTGCTCACGTTCAGTTTACAGCGCTCCTAGCGAAAAAAAACTGTTTGCCAATTTTTAACATGGGATGTGACCTTCTTTACATTTTTGTATTCATTGATGAAACTTAGTAAATGGCTTCATATGGTCGAAATAAATTTTTTTTTATGATAAAAAACTACTTTTAGTGTTTCCCATGGCAGCATACCTGCATACTCTCCCTATATTTATCATAAAGAGAATAGACATTTATTTCCCTATTTATGAGCATTTGATTTTATTTGGTTTACAGTTTTATGTGGTCAAAATTAATATTACTAAATTTGGAAATTCGCTGAGTACGCAGGTCTGCTGCGACAGGGGGGTATTTTTTTTTTTACTGTTTTTATAAGATACTATTTTTACTGTTATGTTATGATGGAAAGTAAATAAAACAACAAAGACAAATGACAATATCCGTCCTCCGCCCTCAAAAATACTCAAAATTATCAGCAGTATTCATATTTAAAGTTATACTAGCCGTCACGAGAGAAGTCCGTCGAGGGCGGGGCTTAGCGGTCACGTGATTTTGGACCAACGAATGAGATTCAAGCGATGTTGCCGTTATTCACCTAGCCTAATTGCATAAATCACATGTTGTAAATAATAACATTTCAAAATGTAAACAATATATAATGTAAACAATCCAAAATACAATCTCTTTTAAAACCCTTATTTTTTTAAGATTAAGTGTTGAATATTAAGTATCATAATCGTTTAAAGTAAATTTTGTGGCTGTTTCAATATGGATAAAAAAACACCTCCCTCATCACTTGCTATTAAAAAAGAAAAAAAAACGGTTAACAGTGCAGAACGTAACATAGTGTACAACGTTTATTGTTTTTTTGAAACAGCTCGCTCTCCTTTTCGTCATTTCGCGAGTGTGTTAATTGTAATCAAACTGGAAAATAATGTGCTATTTCTTGCATGATTAGTGAAAAAAGACAGGTAACATAATAAATAAGTAGGCAATATTGTCAGTTTTTGAAGAGTCGCCAACACCAACTTTTCAACACCGGGAAAATCAAGAAAACGAAAGTCCCCAGTCATTAACTGGATATAAACTCCCCCCTAAAACCGATTAAAATATTGCTATTAAAATATCAGAACAGTTGAGCAGATATTGGAAATCTCCGGACAATAATACACCTGGATAAACTGTTTGAAAATGAACAGCAACAACAGGGCCGCCGGCACAGGAGAGAGGCACTCCTTGGCTGAGCAGACAATTAACACGGCAAGTCCGGCAACGATGTTCTGTTTCCAAGAATTCAAGCTTCAATACACTGTGTAAAATAATGAATAAAGGACCAAGTAGTCGACAATATTCAAATCCTCAAAATTATGTTTCTGTTTTTTATGTTACTGTTATTGTGTTATTTAATGTTCCTGTTATGGTATTGTTTTTGTCAAATAATTTTTAACTGTTAGGCCCGAGCTGTAATTTAGCTCAGTAAGCCGGCAGTTGTTTATTTCCTAATTATGTAGGTCTACCACTTGTTATGTTCATTTTGTTATCTTTCTAGAAATTTGGGTGAAGTTTTAGTTGGTATGAATCACGGTAGAAATAAGATCATTCAAATCATGAAACTATAGGGTATAGGCCTACTGTCCAAGTAAAATACTGTGAGCAACCAGAAAGCTAGCCTATATGACAAAGTCTATTGTATTATTTGATTGTTTGCATTGTTTGGGCAGAATAAACAATTACTAATTATTTAGTTTTTAACTAAAAAAGAACTATAATTGTGATACGTTATTTGTTCAAAAATTTAATTTTATATCCTGAGGCAAAATATGCTATGATTCCATATATCTAGTGTTATTAAGTCTGCGGTTTGAATAATTTCTAACAAAATTACAATTTTTTTAAGAAGGTAAAAAATAAATTCAGGACAACACGATCAATTGTAAAAGCTTAAAAAATGTTAGTTTAACACTGACATTTGATTTCGTATCTAAGGAAAATGAAACGAAGGGGTTTCTTAGAAGGAATAAGGGCATATTTATCTTTTGACAGCCATTTATTAACATGGATTGCCTTTATTTCAGCAAGGTGTCCATGAAGAGGGCGTTCACATCCGTAAAGAAATAGGCGTTACGTGAACAACGGGCGCGGCACGGCACAAACAGTTACTGACAAGTGTTACGGCAAATTTCAAGTCAGTAATATTGAATTTTATGGGAGTGCACTAGAGGTCAGTACGGTACTGCACAAACACTCCCTGACGGTCTGCACCTTCCGCTGCCTTGCAAAAAGTTGGGCGATTGAATTTTAGGAAGTTTTCAAGCTGCCGTGCCGTATCTATAGGCCTACGGCCACCTGCGGTGCGCGTACCGTGCGCGTACCCTCCGGTCGGCGATACGGGATTGTCGTTCTTACGTGAAAACGACTTTACAAAGATGGGTATATTTAAGTTGATAGTTTTGATGGATGATACCAAAAGTTGAACAATATAAGGCATTTATAGTACTTGAATCCTCTCGGAATAATAGGCCTACAAACATGATGGAAGTATTGTTTTTATCTTATTCTTCCTCTTAAAAAAATTTAAATTATGACCATAATTTTTTTGGCCACATGATGTTACTTAGCTAACTCCCCTTTGATAATCTCTTTTGATGGAGCGCGCGAATGGTTAGGACGACGTAAAGAAGGATATCCGCCAGTGCCGTACCCTTCCGCCCGCCCGTATACCGAACCGCCCCAATGAGCACGGAACTATAGCAGAAGTAGTGTAGGAACTTCTTGGCACATTTCTATCTAAAGGGGTCGCCTACACCCAAATGTAGGCACCGGCCATCTAGGAGGGTGCTCAAGTCTTAAAGGGGGGGGAGGTCTTTCGCGTATCTAAAATAGGGTTTCAAAATCAGCAAGACACTTGATCTGCACTCTTGCCTCATAAAGATAAATAATTTGATGAAAAATAATCCTTTTAACTATCAAACTGCTGTTTTCTCTTTTCATTTGGTTTTTCAAGCAGCAGCCATCCTTTGACTTTCGCTTCCCGATCCCGCCACCGGGAGCGGCGCTTCCGTGCAAACGCATGGGCCACGAGCCGCTACTGTCTTATTACGACAGAGGACAGTACTCACATAGGTTTTCAAAATAACTCAAGACATGAAAGAAAAGATAAATTATGACAAGCTATTCACCCTCAATATCGGTTTTCAATTTGTAGTTTTGTTAATGCATGATGATGTCCAAACATAAACACATGAACTACGAACCTTTCTTTTTTTCAATGTACAATAGGCTACATGTTTAAAACACGGGATGTACACATTAGAAACAGTTTTATGATCAGGTGATCGCTTCAATGATTTACGTTTATATTGGTTACCGGCGTTCAATGAGGCAACACCGCGCTTAATTTCTATTGGTTACAGCTCAACGGACTTCTCTCGTGACGGCTGGTATAATCTTATATTTTTTTTTATTGAGTTCATGCAACACTTATCAGAACCAGAATTAGAAATATCTTTATTACCAAAAAGATTTCATACAAGTTTTCACAGTCTTTGTACCTAGGTCTGATTAAACATCAAAAGATTACATATAGAGTACAATGATAACTAGTACAACCTATATAAAATAAAACTTAAAAGCACTAACTTTACAAAGACTTACATATAAATAAAGTGCATTGCGATAGCACCTCTTGCATTAGCCTAAGCTGCATTGAGGTACTTTCATTACTTATTTAAATAGAAATATCAACGAATTGCAGAGGACAGGTATAATTAAACATTTATATACTACAGTAATTATGAACAAACAAACAATTGAGTTTTTATTTATTTAAAAAATATTTTCTCGATTGTTGTTCTGGGTGGTGGACGGATATATACGTCCACCTAAGATTTTTGTGGGCTAAAACGGATATATCCGTCTTCTCAAATTTTATTATTCATTGTAACATGTGTAAAAGAATTATTTCAGCGCTCAGAACATTTTTTCATAACATATGAATTATTTTGCACGAAATAATAACATAACATTACAACATTATGTTTTGAACTTTTGTGTGAACAAATTACGCCCCAGGCCACCGTTTAATTTAGCCCTGAAAGGGTAAATAAATTAATTTCAATGTTTTTTTTTTTTACAATGGAATACAGTGTTAACATTTTGTGTTAAATATTACAGCGAGATTTTGTGTTAGATATTACTTTTAATCTATTCTAGGGAACCTGTGCTGCTCCACAGCATTTAATTAAGCTAAGCAGTCTAATAGGAATTCAGTTTTGATTTTAATAGCACATATTTCCCAGATTTGATATCAGTTGTAACGAAATTGTAACTTAAATCGTTACAACAAAAGGCTCGAATACAATATTAGGGTTCGGCCGGTGTGGGGGAAAAAGAAGAACGGTTAGAATGAACGGGGGTTGGAGCGTTGAAATGTTGACTATACATTTCTTATTACGTTGTAAGACAATCTGAATATATAAAAGTTATAGTCATATTTCCTTATTCATTTGTATGTACAGTAGACTCCCTCTTAACCGGCCTCCTTTTAACCCGTCTCTGCTTTAACCGGCCTTCCCGGGCACATAAACATCTTTTTGACCTGCAATCTTTTATCTCAACATCGCTTTAACTGGCTATGTTTCGCCGGAAACATTGTTTTCTTATCTACTGATTCATTAAACTCAACGTTATGTAATACTGTATTGACTTTCTCAACCAATTAAAACGTACTGTACCAGGAAAGTATATGCCATTGGAAATGAAAGTTTTTGGACCTGCTATTCAGAAGACAAATTAGGAAACAAATCATTATTAGTTTAGTTTGGTTGTGGATTTCATGGGTGTCGGATTTTAGCTACAAGTTATATAGAGTAATCAAAAGAGTTGTTTTTTTCAAATCATTTTTAAGGTACCTACCGTACATTGGTTTAGCCGGCCAAATCGTTACCCGGCCGAGGCCGGTGCCGAGTTGGCAGATTAATGTGGTGTAATAAATTGCACACAAAATTGCTTAACTAAGTTGCCAACACTATTATAGTGTTAGCAACTTAGTAAATATATATATTACACAATATATAGTATATTATTTCAGAAGTGAAGTGACAAAATGGTAATTTTTCTCGTGCCTTTATTGAGTGAATAATTATATTGTCATACTGCACATTTTGTGTCAATGTAATTTTAAATATGTAGTGTAATCAATTACAACAGGGCTAAAATAATAATTAATTTGTTAATCTGTAATGTTGTTAAGCAATTACATATATGAGGCATTAAAATACGCCCGTCGCAGCAGACCTGCGCACTCAGCGAATTTCCAAATTAGTAGTATTAATTATGACCAGATAAACCTGTAAACCAAAAATCATCACAAGCTCATAAATAGGGAAATAAATGTTTATCTCCTTATGATAAATGTAGGGAAAGAGTATGCAGGTATGCTGCCATGGGGAACACTAAAAGTAGGTTTTTAGCATCAAAAAAAAAATTATTTTGACCATATCAAGCCATACACTAAATTTCATGAATATCTTTCCATTGCTAAAGGAGTTTGCCTATTCTCCATATGATTAACATTGGAAAAGAGTATGCAGGTTTGCTGCCATGATAAGCACAAAAACCAAGATTTTTTACCATAAATGGATGAATCTTAACCAAATGAAGCTGAATACCAAGTTTCATCCAAAAACATTGGTTAATAAGTGAAATATTATCACATCCTTATTCTCCATAAGATTAACATTGGAGCCTCAAAATACAACGTACTGTCTTTAGACTTTGTAATATCTCGGTAACCAATGGAGATAGAGCAAAGCTTCAAGATACTAAATTGTGTGTTTTTTTGAGCTAAATCCAATGGTCAAAATAAAAATTTGAAATTTTTAAAAGTTACATATGAAAAATGCAAAAAACCCATTTTTGGGGTACAAAACCCCCCAAAACTACCCCTTCCGATAGGTCGATTATGTCTGGTTTACGAACTCATCCGAATAAACATAGGATTACACATTTCTACCAAATTTGGTGTCGATCGGACCATTTTTACGAGAGTTATCGTGTCTAGGGACACATACATATATATATATATATATATATATATATATATATATATATATATATATATATATATATATATATATAAATTTTAATGACTATTATTTTTGGTCTCTGGGCACCTGAAAACGAAAAAGTACCATGGTCCCGGGCTTAGGTCTTACCATGAGACCTACGGTAATAGCTTATTCCCTATGGGAAATTCGCTAAAATAAAAAATTATGTTATTGGTATACTCTTTTGTTGTTCAGTCAAGTTATATTTTTGTATGTTTGTAATTTTAGATTTCTATTTTTGTATATTTTATATTTAAATGCTTTTTTACTACCAACCAAACCACATCGCATGAGCATATGTAAATTTTCATCGTTGGAACTCATACTCATTGAATCACCTCAAGTGTAAACATTGTTTTAATTTTTATCTGCAATAAACCTCTTTTATACCCATTTCGGTTCTTCGAAATTTTATTTATTTACTCTAAACCCATTCACTGTACAAAGTCTGAAATTGATTTTGAGTGACAAAGTGTACTTCCTAAAGTACTCCTTGTGGGGTACGAAGGAGTCAAAAGAAAATATGAAATGTAAGCATAGGTCAATATTTATATCAAATTTTAGGCTATTCAATTTAGAACAAAAACCAAGGCAGTTAAGGGAAAGTTTTGCCCTCAGTCGTGAAAAACTTATTTCTTTATGTTTTTTGGGTCGCTGAACACGAATATGAGGTTTGCTAACAGATATTTTGCCCGGAACATTGCTATTTTTTTATAAATATACAAAAATTTTAGGGTTTTTGCCTAAATCTCTGTTGTTATGCATTTTTAGGAAATTCTCTTGGTTATTAAATGAAAGTAGAGAAAATTTCTTACAAGTTTTGTATATAACACATTTTTCTACGACTGACCGTTATCCCGCTAGAGCGCGCTGAAAAACAGCTAAAATTAAAAAATCACAAAAAAAACGCCAAATCCTGCTTTTGAGTGTTTTATTTTCATGAAACGAGTCTTATAATAAATTATAATAAATGGAATTATTCTAAGTTTTATAATTATTATAATAAATTATAATAAATTTTATAATAAATGAAAAAAAACAATAATAAATTAATATTACCATGAGGTAGCCTATGTTTGTGAACACTTTATTTAAAAACTTGGACTTATGTACATATTTCTCTGCCCAACACCCTTCGAAGAGAAATATATTAGATAACCACAATATTATGGGGGAGACTGAGTAGCATACACCTACACTGTTATGCTAAGCACTCTTGACTCTGGAGAAGTATATATTTTTGTTTTGCAAATTATACAGGTAAAGTGAAGTAGGCCTAATTATTTTAATGTTATTAAACTATTAATGGATAGAGGACGTACTTAAGCCTATTTTACTGGATAAACGCATTTTAAATCCAAAACAGGTGTATCACGACATAGAGTTCCATAATGCTTCTCTAAAATAATTTGGAAAAAATGCTTGAAATAATGGATTTCACTTCTTACGTTATATAGACCATGATATAATTAAAGGTAGAATAATAAAATTGTCTTTCTTGTAGCCTCAGATAAAAACGTTAGATTGGTTATTGATTATTTTTACGCAGATTTTAAATTTATAATTAACTTTTTTCAATTTCTTTCAATTACTAATCTACTCCAATCAAAGTTCACAAAGACATGCCGTGGTTGAATAATGTATCTCAGCTAAGAAAAAAAATAAACTTTCATCTTAAAAAGAGTGTGGATGTTAAAGTAAAACCTATAAATGAAGTGTGAACTTACTCTTTCCAAATACGTTTAGATTTAACTTTGTCGATCAATAGTTTTCATGAAATATCTTTTTGGAATATGCACTATCATTTTGAAACGCGCTTTATTAAACCGAATCGATTTGACATACATAAACAAATGTCTCTCAGATTGCGAGGAGCTATAAGTGGGTCCTTGGACTCATTTCACTTTACAGTCGCCAAATGCAAAACTGAGCTTAAGTTTCTTCACTGAATAAACAGGGTGTCCCAAAGTCCCGGAAGGGTCAAATATTTTTATAGTGAAACTGTATGAGTAAATTATGCCTAAAATATAGTTTTTAATTTGTCATTTTAAATTTTAATTTGAAGTTCCAGTGAGGAATTCTTTAAAATATTTAATAGCATAGTCTTAAAATCTTAAATGAAAGTCTTAAAGATGCGCTTTACCCATCTGTAGCGCAGATCCAAGGGTTTAGAATATTGGCGTTTGTCGCCCTAGTTGTAAACCGGTTTAAAATATCTTCGTGTCATTCTTTTCGTAAACTAATGTTGTACTCGGCTCCCTTCTTAAAATTTCGATATCAATTGAATTATTAAGTAGAGTGCTTGCTAATAATGTTGATATAAGCGTTTTTGTAATAACTTGTAACGCATTAAAAGAGTTTTTAGAGAAAAAAAGAGCGTGGGTACAACATAATCTTAAGAATAAGAAACTGCAATTGGATTGGTGAAAAGGTTAAAGATGATGATGCATGAGGGGAGATATGAAAGGTCTGCAATTTCAAAAACATCGTTATTAGACCACCGATCGATTTCGCGCAAAAAAATCTAAGAAAGTAAAATATTCAAAATCCACATTCATTTTCCAGAATGTGAGATTCCGCAAATAGCGGCAGTTAACAATCTCGCTCGACGATTTTGACGCCGAGATAGAGCACACCCTTAAGATCAATATGGACAACAAATTAAAGGTCTTCACAAAAGTGGCCATCCGATGTTTAGATGGAAGGTTATTTTATTTGAGTTTTAAATTATCAATAAGACAAGAGAAAAGTATTAGCGCGATATCTTCAGCATTATAAAAATTACACTTTAATTCTGTGGACATAGTACTCGTTTATTGTGAGTCAAAACTTCACAAAACTAAAATAATAATTAATGTAAATACTTGATACCCCGAGTACATTGGTCACAATTATCATAACAATACTCGTTTCCATGAAAATAAAACGTTAAAAAACAAGATTTGGCGTTTTTTGTGATTTTTTTTTAATTTTAGCTGTTTTTCAGCGCGCTCTACCGGGATAACGGTCAGTCGTAGAAAAATGTGTTATATACAAAACTTGTAGGAAATTTTCGCTACTTTTATTTAATAACCAAGAGAATTTCCTAAAATACATAACAACAGAGATTTAAACAAAAAACCTAAAATTTTTGTATATTTTATCAAAAAAAGCAATGCTCCGGGCAAAATATCTGTTAGCAAACCTCATATTCGTGTTCAGCGACCCAAAAAACATAAAGAAACAAGTTTTTCACGACTGAGGCAAAACTTTCCTTTAACTTTCCTAATATGACTAGACTATTTAAGGTCTTTAAGAATTGAGAACAATGCCGCAAACTCTACCTCAAAAGGATGACCGAGTCAAAAATTACAGGCGATCAAACTTTGCATTAAAATCATATTGCTGAAAACAAAAAATACGATAACTCCCGATACACTCAACCTTTTGAGGTCGGGTTTGTGGCAAATTGCTTCAAATGCAAAGCATTTTAAAATGATGTATCATATGACGTAGGCCAAATCAGTTTCTCTAACGACTTCCATAATATGGGATGTCCCTAAACGAAGTCTTAGGAAAACTTCATTGGCCTACGTCAGATGATACATCATTTTAAAGGTTTTTGCATTCCAAGCAATTTGCCACAAACTTGACCTCAAAAGATCGAGTATATTGGGAGTTATTGGATTTTTGTTTTCAGCAATATGATTTTAATGCAAATTTGATCGCCTGTAATTTTTGACACGGTCATCCTTTTGAGGTCGGGTTTGCGGCATTCTATTCTTAGAGACCTTTAATTTGATGTACATATTGACCTATGCTTAAATTTAACATTTTCTTCTGACTCCTTGTGTGCCGTCTCCCCTTTTAGATCTAAGCACAAAAAGTACTTTAAGGAAGTAGACTTTGTCAATCTAATCAAAATCAATTTGCAAAGTTTTAGTTTTATCACTTAAATACTTTTAAATATATTAGACCGATTCCAGACTTTTTCTACCCTATATGTTCCAAAAAGATCTTTTTCCAATAGAATACCCCCGTCGCAGCCAGGGCTGGCACTAGCACTTTTGCAGCCCTACGCAAATGTTACATTTGCCGTCCCTGCCTCCTCCCCCTTTTCTCCATCCCATACCTACCCATACTCTCGTTAAAATATCTAAAGAAAAATTTACATTCCAAGGCAGATCGTTTTGCGAGAGAAAGTATTATTTCTCTATTCTATTTTTCACATCCACATCAGTTACTTCGGTGAGTCAAAAAGGAAATCAAAAGAAACGACTGAGCGACGAGGAAGGGACCTTAACAGAGTGGAGCGTGTTTGCTGCTGCAAGTGTCCAAGGACAATTTTAAAACTGGTTTATACTAGTTGCAGAGTTGACATTGGGTAAAGCAAACGAAGTTGTCATAATACTGTGGTAAGTCTTTTGGCTGTCCACTATGACAATTTCCCTTCCTTCATAATCCATTCATGTTCAAGATAGTGGGAGGTTAATGCGAACTGCATGTAAACCTCTAGCTGGAACATATGTAAAAAGCAGGGGGTGAGAAGAAATGCTATGGGCATGGAAACCCCCAAGGATAATAGAATATGGGGAGGTTGTCTCAGTCGCGTATGCATCAAATTTGAGCTAAGCTTACGTCATCGGCCCACCCATGAGCTGGCTGTTTTAAATCAGATGTCAACTTTCATTGTTTACATTTCCTTTGTTTCCTTTTTCACCGTTAGTATTGTGGTTAGGTAATAACAATAAAGGGAGTAAAACAGATTAAATTTATTAAAATTAATATCAAAACTTAATTGTGTGAAATGTGTAGGCTGTTTTAATTATTACTAATACCATACAAAAATAAGAACAGGTCTTAAATTGTTATTATTATGATTATTGAATTTTATAATATATTTTATTCGGTTTCGGCCGATAGTCAATACTACACTGTCACACTGGTATGAAGGCCATAAGACATGATAATGTGCTACTGCCGGCCAGTTTTTTTTTTTTTTTTTTCTTTTTTTTTCGGTATCACGAGTAGTGGACAGAAATTATATTTTTTGATCCGTGTTTTAGGCCTTTTAATGATGCTTAATCGTATTAAGATAGATAAAAATAGATAGATAGATATTTTATTGATCATTAGACACAATGTGCAATAGATCACGTCAAAAATTACAGATTGTTACATTAATAAAAATAATATTACTAGATCCTTACATACTATAGCATAACACATGTAATATCACAGTTAACAAATGCAAAATAAATAATATAAATAATACAATACAAGCAACATATACCATAAATAAGACATGACCAATAAATAGCTACAAGACCAAACAATAAATACAAGATCCATTAAATCATATCACATGCACAATTTAAGCAATTTTGGCAGATCCTCAAAACACTAACATGCTCATATCACAGGCAAGAAATTCATCAATATTATAAAAGGGTCTATCAACAAGCCATTCATGCATTACTTTTTTAAAGCAGTCATAAGTTACATGCTGTGCTTTAACAGGAATCTTATTGAAAAATTTAATTCCCAAAGCTTCAAAAGAATTTAACACCTTGCTTAGTCTAGTATAGGGCCTAGCAATTGCTCTACAGTTCCTGGTATTATGGCTGTGAACATGCATATTTAATGTAAAACTATCAAAATTCTTTTTTACATGCAACAGGCAGCAGGGCCGGCTCTACCATATAGGCGAACTAGGCGATCGCCGAGGGCCAAGGGGGAGGCCATCACGGCGGAGACGGCCTGCAGTAAAGTGTCCTTAATCAGCGATTAAGAGCGCCTTGATCGGCGGCAAATCCCAGTCAACTGGCAGCATCCCAGTTGACGGAGACAAACTTTTCCATCCATACCTACTGGACTTCCTCCTGGGACTCTTTCCAAGGCCGAATCAATTTTTAATTGCTGACCCAACCTTAGCAGTAAGTGGTATGGATCTTCCTCGGAAGCAGTGGACCGTTCACAATCGATCTGCACTGGTGTGGGAAGATGTAATTATTGGAAATACAAATGGGGAATGACAGAAGACCAGTCATGCCGCTGTGGAGCGGAGTTGCAGACTATGACTCACATAGTCAATGAGTGCCCTTTGAGTGCTTTCCCCGAAGGATTGATTGGGCTGCATTGTGCAAGTGAGGCTGGGCTGCAATGGCTTAGCGCCCTGGATTTAGCTTTGTAAAGAGAGATCATAACTTTATGTTTTTAGTTTAGTTTTTAAATTTTTTGACGCAGGTGCTAAGCACCTCAGAGAATGTATTATATTTTTCTGAAGTTGGTGGCTGGCTATTAATGCCATACGATATATATATATCGGCGGCAAAGTGCGCCCCTGATTCCCGCTAAAGAGCGCCTCAAAGTTTAGTTGATAGCTTCTTGATCGGCTGTAAAAGCGCCCCAATAGTCATAATTAAACCAGCGTTAGACAGCACCTCTGATAGACAAAATACACCTGATCAGAGTTGAATTGCCCCCGCAAACGACGGTTAAAAGCGGCCTCTAAATCGGAGTTAAATTACGCCCCCAACCGCTGGTAAAAACCGTCCTTGAACTATGGTAAATAGCATCCCTGTTCAGCTGTCAAAAGGGCCCTGACTGGTTGTAAATATAAACCCTGAGCAGTCAAAAAACCACACCTGATCAAAAGTAAAGAGCGACCCTGACCAGTGGTAAACATTTGCCTTCTATATATAAACAACGGAAGTAGCATTCCTAATCGGGGTTAAATTGATCCCCCAACCACTTGTAAAAAGCGCCCAACGATCGGTGGTATGTAGCGCCCCTGTTCATCGGTTAAGAGCGCCCCTTCTGGAGGTAAATACGCCCCTGACCATTGCTAAACATTTGCCTTAGCCTTCAAACAACAGTAAATAGCGCCTCTGATAAAATCAGAGTTAAATTGTGCCCCCAATCGGCATTAAACAGTGTCCCCCACCTTCAGTAAATAGCGCCCATGATCGACGGCAAAGAGCGCCCTAAGTAAGCG